>JAHXMQ010000807.1:44826789-44842511 GCA_020466415.1 Ammodramus savannarum pratensis
CCCAGGGGGTTGGAAAAATTTGGGGAGGACAGATTCCCAAAGTGGAAACTGTGCCTTTTTGGAGTGAGACAAGGCATCCTTAAAAGACAACCCTAAAAGCAGCTCTGGTCCATGCACAGTGGTGAGAGCACTGGGCATGGAAGGAAGATGTCACAAGCAGCAAAAGGACTTTCCCAGGCGGTGCTGAGTGACACGGAAGCACACGAGGTTTCAGTGTGTTTTCCAAGGGAAGCCTATGGTGCAAGAAGGACTCTTCTCCTCTTCATGAAGTGAAGTTTGAGTATTCTAAAGGGTGGTGCCAGACTGGGCAGTTGGTGATTTGGGGGGAATGTATTGGATTGGGAAATTTTGGTGGTGGGGAGGAGGAAAGTGTTTGTTGTGAGGTTTTCAATTTTTTTTCCCTTATAGTTTGTTTTTCCTTCTTTTCTTGTAGTTTAGGTAATAATTTTTTCTTTATTTCTAAGCTGGAGCCTGCTTTGCTTATTCCTGGTCACATCTCACAGCAGACACCAGGGAGAGTGTGTTTTCAAGGGGGCACTGGCTCTGTCCAGGCCCAAACCATGACAGTATGCAATAATTTTTTTGTCTGATATATGTTGGATTTTTTTCCCCCAAACCATTATCGGGGAAAGTGAGTGTGGAGGTTGACTGTGAGTTGAGTATGATGGGTGATGGGGAGCATGAGTACAGGGAAAGAAAGTGATTGCTGTGGATTCTTTTTCCAAAAAAAAAAAAAAAAGGGAGCTACTATAACAGATGTCTAACCTTGTTATAGTATTTTTAAAATTTCCTATATGATCATATCCTAATATGATTAAGTTTACAATGAGAGTAAATAGATTAAGTAATGTAATAGGAAGGAGCTCTCACTATTTCATGGGATGGAGTCTTCACAGTTAGGATGGCAACTAAAATTTTCCTGTATATAATGTTTTATAATCTGTTTTTCCACATCAGTGAATCTTTTTACTGTAACAAGGTGAAGTCATAGGAAGGGAATATCAGCATTGCCCTTGAGACTGAAGAGTTAATGTGGCTATTTAATTTTGTTTCTTATAAAATTAATCTACAGTTTTTAATGCATATGTATTTCAATCTGTCCTTATTAGCAGCATAAAAGGACATATGAGTATAAAAGAAGCTCATATTCCACTGCATCCAGTGGAAATGTTTCATACTGTACTCCAGTATTTATTTTCACTAAGTTTTCTAGAGACAAAAGGAGATCAAATATCAACACTCCCTGTAGAACAGAAAGAAATTGTGCCAATACATTTAAACTAGTATTTTTCACTTAATGATTTATGAAGTAGTTGAAGTTTATGAACCAACATCCACCAGAAAATCACAAAAAATCCTTCCTTCCTTCCTTCCTTCCTTCCTTCCTTCCTTCCTTCCTTCCTTCCTTCCTTCCTTCCTTCCTTCCTTCCTTCCGCCCCTTCCGCCCCTTCCGCCCCTTCCGCCCCTTCCTTCCGCCCCTTCCACCCCTTCCTTCCGCCTCTTCCTTCTGCCCCTTCCTTCCTTCCGCCCCTTCCTTCCTTCCGCCCCTTCCTTCCTTCCTTCCGCCCCTTCCTTCCCCTCTCTCCTCTCTCTTTCACTCTTCCCCTCTTTATCTCTTTCTTTCTCATTTTTGCATCTTGGTGGGGATGAACTTGCAGGTTCTTGTGGGACTTCTAGTGCTATGCTATCAAAGAGCCTTAAATAATGGAAATATTGGGTGAAAACCCACCAATTAAAATTAATCAGTTGTTCTGCATTGGAAAATAAAATTAAGGTTATTTGATTGAAACTGAAAACTTCAAAAGTATTTCATTTAAAGACACAGTGTTTGAAGGGGAGGAGAACAAAATGTCTTTAAAATAGCTCTTTCTTTTCCCTGTTAGATGTCAATGATTTTTATTCTTTCCCTTCAGATGGTAAAATCTTCAGTAATGGTTAATCCCAATACATGTAAAAATTCTCTAGAACAAAAATGCAAACATTTTTCTAAGCTTTGTTCTTAGACTGAAAGCAGGCCCTACTTTCATGTATTTTCCTAAAGTTTTTTATAGATTGTAAGTTCATCCTGATTTCTGAAGCTTTCATTCACAGTAAACTATTAAAAATCTTTTTTCTCCTTCTTTCTTGAAATTAGAATATTCTTTGTATAGTTTTAGCCACTCTTGTGAGGAAGTCTTCAAAATGTCTCTGCCTAATAATTCTTTTATGTGTTTAATTGAAAAACAATAGGATTATTGTGTATTAAAGGAGTTCACTCGGGGCAAAACCTTCAGGAGTCCTTCTTAAAAAAAAGAAGACCTCAAAAAAACAACAGAGTAAAGACAAAAATAGTCAGTATTTTACTTTACAAACTGTCTACCTGTGAAAATAGTAATAGGAACCATAGTGCTGAAAGTTCATAAGAAACTGCATTTGGAGAAAGACATGTTGGAAGAGACTGCCTCTCTTACCAGTTTTGTTTGAGCTAGCAACACTAAAACTAGCTGGCAATACTAAATATTTCAGCATCAACTGAAAACTTACTTTATATTTACTAAACTTAATGTTTCCTACTATGATTATTTCATACAAACTATATTGAGTATAATATTGGAAAAGAACCAACCACAGCAAAAGAAGCACTTTTCCGATGCTTGTAGTAATGTTATACAGTAGGGAAAAGGGTTTTCTTTATCCATTTTTTCTCTGTTAAATCTAATTATTTTTTCAAGAGATACCAAAATAATTCTCATGTAAAAAATGGAAAATTAATTTCCTTGCTGTATGGTAGAATTTTTTTCCAGCCTTTCAACAAGTGGTTGTTTTTCCTTAAACGATAATAAACTAATTTGATGTTGTTGATTAGGAAGAGAGGGAGGAAAAAATGACATATCATTTTTGCCTCATTATATGACAGTTTCCAGTGACTTATTTTATTCTTTTTATTTTCACATGTAATCACTTAAACAAAGTTCCTAAAGTCCTCAAGATGTTGTTTTAAAGAGAAAAAAAACCCATGCAAAGAGAAAAAAACACCTGCTTGCATATTACAGATTTTTTTTTTAAACCATAAAATTTTATCAGCCATGTGATAGCATCTGAAAAGCTAGCAGGTATCATATGCTTAATTACCCTAGCATATGGTAAAATAGTAGCTGCATGAAATTTCTAGGAAATAGACTTGGCAGCATGGGAAACAGCCTCCAGACCAACAACAGTGGAAGGAGGTTGATTGCTCGCTGCAGTAATAATATATGGTCATTGCAGTGCTGGGCACTTATTCTGTTGCCCTCTAGAAAATTTTAATTTCTGTAGAGCCTATACAACTTTAACCACTTTAATGTAAATTTATATGTACAGATAAACAAATAACTAATATATATAGTTTAGTATGGCATACATAATTTATTACAAATAATTTTGTATACGTACATACAGACATACATACCTACATACATACATACATACATACATGTATTAATATGTATCTGTACAAATACATACAGACTTATGGCTGAGAAATAACACTACTTAATGCTTGTTCTTCAGCATGAAAAATACTACTTCATACTTGTACTTCAGGAAAAAAAAGATAACACTTGAATGAAATACAAGAAGGGATAAAGCACAAGAAGAACATAATCAAGGGAATAAATAGAACATCAATGACGTCACATTGTTTGATATCTGAGTCATTTTATCTTTTACTATTGAGGACCTCCTAGAAACTTATCTTAAATGAAAGTTATTAATATTTCATAATTTTTTTTCCTGTTCTCCAGTCATTCTTATGATGATGAGAACATTTTTAATTTACAAACAACTTTCTTCTTTTATTCATGAGGAGAAATGGAAGATGGGAGGAAAAAAATGGACAACTTCGAAATTCTTAAAGACAAGTCACTAGATATTTCTTTTCTCTGCTAAAATTAAAAGTTTTCTATATGAAACAGATAAAATGATTTTTTATTCAATTCAATTAAACATTTTGATAGAGCTTGGAATTGAAACTATCATGGTGTATTTGCTTATTTGCTTATATGTTACATGATTTCTGATGTTTTTATTGTCTTTTGTCTATTGTGCTTTCACCACATATATACACATGGTCTTTGTTTCCATAAACATTTAGATGACTTGGCAGTTCCCTTTAGAGGAGGAGATTTTCTGGACCAGATATGAAGATCAGAAATTTAAGATGATCAGAAAGTATTTGTTGAAATTTATGTGAAGGTTTTCTCTCTCCTTTTAGAGACCTCATGAACAGCTACTGCAGACTTTGTGGTGTAATATTTATGAACAAAGAAGACCACTATAAAATCTGTCTCAAAAATCATTCTAATGCACTCATCAAAATTTTACTTCATTGGAAGGTACCAGCAATGTGTATTTGGTCAATATTCACAGCAGCACATCATCAAAGCCATGTACCAGTTACAAAACATTGTGTATAAGTCATGCTTGTTACTTTGTGGAAGGAGATTCAGCTCTGCTGTCTTTTATGGGTCAGCAGTTGACATTGGAAAATATTGTGGACAATGCAGGGGCAGAAGAAATATTTACTTTGTGCTTGCTGGATTTGATGGTTCATATCCCTCAGAGTTCTGTGTACTATCATTCCTTATTTGGGGGTTCTAACATATGGGTCTCCTTCCTGATTTTTAGCGCAAATATTTATAAATATATTAATCATAGACACATTTTAATTTATGGTTAATAATTTTTTAAAAATTATTCAGAGTAAAGCAGAAACCACCTTCTCCTCTCTTCTCACCATTGTATGTAATAATTTATTTTTGATAACAAGCTATGAACAACTGTGTAATTAAGCCTAACGAAATAAAAGAAACAACATAGGTAAAGGCTTTTCATGAGATTGTTCTGGGTGATCTTAGCCCATGTGCTAATTAGTCAAAAGTAAGACATCCTTCTTGTCTTTCTAGAAACAGCTCAAGAACCAACGAGCAAGTCATTACTGGTTCTAGGTTCTGAAACAAGAGTTACTATTTCAATAGTAACTCCTCTTTCAGAATACAGAGAGAGATACAAATAGTAACTCAATAGTAACTCCTCTTTCAGTAGTAGAGAGATACAAAAATAAAAGCGACACTGTTTGCTTTTTTCTTTCTCCAGTACTCACTCTCATTGCTTCAACCTGTTCTCTATGTCTGCTCCAAGTCAGTTTCTGGTCATCTGTAATCCAAAGGTTTTGCACATGCATAACTACTGACTGCATTCATCCTGGTTCCAACCAGTTTATAAAAAAGGATTGTAAATACCTAGGTTTTGCCAGCTATATAAAGGTTTGCATGCAGTGTTTGAGAATAAGCTCTTGCTTATTGTGCTGGGAGGCAATCAACGTGGGTACACGGGATGTTTTTCAGAAAGGATTTGCTGGACATTGGAAGCTCTCTCAGCTCAGCAGCTTTAGGCTTCTTTCAGGGGGTGAACAAAACCACTGAGCAATTTCTAATAATGACTGTGAACACTTGCTAAATAGTAAAACAGCACAACACACAAATGCAAATGCAAAAAAAACCCCACGTTTACTAGTGCTGAAAACTTCTGAAAACTTTTCTACTGAAAATATAAATTCAGTAGATAGGCTACTGAAATAAACAATGAGGTAAAGTAGCACCTTGGCTCAGTTCTTTATCCCAGGCACATATGCTTTACTGTAGGACACAATGAAAATTGCAGACAAGGCTGAGCTCCATATTTATCTTGGTGTCCAAAAATCTTCAAACATGTGTATAGACAAATATGCATTTGCAGACCTTAATATTAATTCCCTTAAACCATATTTTCACTGAGGAACAACTTCTGATTTCATTTCAGGTTAATAAGCACAACATTCAATTTCAGCCCCAAAGCAGCCTGAAATGCAAAATGTTTTGCCATTTTTTAAATTCTTTTTCCTGAAAAAGAAAATCAGAAGGAAATGGATGAAAGATTTCTGGTTAAATAAATCTTTGACTTATTTCCATCCTGTACCCATCCTGCTGGAAAGGAAAACACTACTGATGGCAAGACACACAGGTAGGACAACAATCAGGATTTTGAAAACCATGGTTTTATTATCCATATCAATGCTGACAGAAATGTTACTAATTTTTCTTAAAATATGTTTAAAATAAATATGGTAAATATTTCCTTTAGACAGTTCTGGACTGAGGATAGAAGTGAATCAGAATGTGGAAGAGTTGACAGTCAAAAATAGCCGATGTCTTTCTAAAATCAGACAAGTACAAATAGCAACAATAAATGAATTACATAATTTCTTTATCTATTTTCATAAGTCATGGTAGGGTATAGATAGAATAACTCTTTAATATCAATCCTGACTTGATTAGTTTATCAAGATCTCAGTATGACGTGCTAAGTTTCTCTGTCTAGGCAAATGAATAACCTGCAGAACATTATTACTTTCACCTGCTATTGAGTTGGGCTGACTTTGAATGCCATATTCAATTTATTCCTCCCTAAGCAGCCCATCTGCAATGTCAACACTTTTCCAATCAACTTGCATGAAACTATGGCAGGCACAATGATTTGTTAAATATTTCCTATAAGCAGTTATTACTGTGCTATCAGCGTGCATGTACTCTGCATTACTCATGCAGAATGTTTATAAATTACATTGTCATCATGGACCTCTTCCATGCACTTTGTTTGTCCTTGCTGTCTTAAAATACACATTGGTTATCAGTCAAAACCGTAGCAAATATTCTACAAGGTCATTCAGTGCAAAGCAGATGTTCATGTAATTTATGGAGATAAACATGTGCTTGTGCTTTATTAGTTTAAATATTAGATAATAAATTAAGGGAAATATTGTCTTGCAGGGGTTCATCAACCTAACTATATGTTCTGCAATTTATTTTAATTTAATTTCAGGATCTTAAATATTTTTTGGTTTTGGCAAGGTACTAATTTAATACACGCATAGTAGTCTATCTGCAACAGTATTTTATAACTTCCTCTATAGCTGTAATAAAAGGCAAATGTTGCACTAACTGGGATTATTCATCAGGACATTAAAACAAAAAAAAATGCTGATGGTCTTTCATGTGTAATATTAGAAAAGCAATTTTTTTCTCCATTTCCTACCATAAGTTTTACAGAAAAGTTGAGTAAGCAGTAAAAACATGATAAAATTCAGCATAAGTTTCAACTTCTAGTTTCTAAGACTCAATTCCCACTTCATTGTAAAGAAACTCCTCTCAAAGATCCATATTATTTGGAAAATTAATTATTTCGATTATTGTTTGTTACGGAATTTTTCTCAAAAAAAACTAAATTACAGAAATTCCCAACAATTTATTAAAAGTAATTTGTGCCATTAAATCAGGGTTGGTAGTAAGTTTCCTCAAACTAGTCAGAGATATGAATAATAAAATTATTATTATTCATATCTCTGACTGGTTTGAGGGAATAAACTCCTCTATAATAAAATTATCATGTGACAATTTTTTTCAAAATTAATAAGACGTTACTGTTTCTTTTGGGGCTTTTTTTGAGAGAGGTCTTGATTTGAATTCCAGTGCCTGATGATTGCTGCATTACTCAAGTGGAAGAAGAACAGGCTGGTGCTGATGTTCTTTTGGTCACTTGCATTTAATGAAAAGGGACATTTGATGTGAATCTTCCTCAGGGCCATCGGAAGCTTCCAGTGTAAAACACCCAGTACAGCACTGCAACAACTGCAGGTTCTGACATTTCTTTCCTCCTATAAAATAGCAAATACCAGCTACTGCTGGATTTTCTGCTTTCTCAGTCACAGTGAGAAACTGAGTTGAGGATGCAACTGGAACAAGTGTACACACACATAAGTGCCTGCACACACAGTTTGCACTCACACAACCCTCAACACCCACTTGTTGATGACTTACAGGCACGGGACCAAATATGTCAAGTCAGAAATCATAGCAGCAAATTCTACACTCACCATGCCAAACCTGATGTCTTTTCAACAGATGAGGGTCTTGTTCCTTACTTTGTATGTAGAAGTTTAACACTTTATTTTTGCCTCTAAGTGGAACTAAGATTTGACTTACAGAGTGGAGTGCATTGGCCAGATTTACCTAGGATATAAGGGATTGCTCCAAGCAAAATTCACACTGTAACAGACTCTGTGAGGTGAACACAGAGGGCTTTTGACAAACTCCTAATAAATGCTCTCATTAGATATTTTAATTCTCAGTATAACTACTCTTTCATGGGAGTTTGTTCACTTTTAAGATTTTGATGTACGCTTATGCTGTTGAAATGAATTTTAAGTATTTGGGTGAAGGACTTAAAGCACAAATAATGTATAAAAGCCAGTCTTTCAAATTTACTCTGTCTCTGTAAAGACAGCAACTCCTGATGATTTCCTGTGGGCATTTCAAATGCAGCCTTTCTGTCCTTACTGTCCTATCAAAGAAAATGGTGATGTTCAACATATAATCAGCCAAATGGCTCACTGATTGTTTTTCAAAAGCATGGGACTGTGTTTTTTATGAGGATGAACACATGTCTCAAACGCCTTAGACAAGGATTAATCTGTCAAGTGGAGTCAAAACCTATTCTTCCTTTCTTTGTCACTTTGTATTGCATGCCAAGTTATACATACAGGGACTTTTGTGCCATTGCAAGTTAAAGACACACAACAAAAGGATTTTCTATTACATTATTGGACAGTTTTCTTCCACTCTTTTTAGAGATGTAGCAACAATAATCCCAAACTCTTACTCTCTTTTCATATTTGGAGAATGAAATCCAATTTGTAATATACAAGACAAAGGAAAACAAGTTTTTAACCTGCTAGTACCCATTAGACGAGCTCTTCAAAGTCACCAGCTATACACAAAGAAACCCGGTACAGCTCACAGGTCCTTCTCATAAAGTAGCTTCAGGAGAGCTTCTAGACATGAAACATCTACTTCAGTTTCTTCTTGTTCACTAGGGAGACACATTTCCACTCTCCCTCACTTTCAGGCTTTTCTGTACACAGTACACATCTGTCTTCAGTAATAGGAAGACTTCATTTTCACCTCTTTCCTTCCAAAATGCCTGGGTGAATTTGCTCCAGAAGCATAAAATATATGTTTTACATGATGGATTATGATTGGACATATTAAGGATACTGTCAAGAAGCTAGAAAAATAATGTTCATAGACCTGCCAAGTATCATTAATTTTCAATGAGTCTCTATTTTACAATGATTTAGGATCATTTGGAGCAATTTGAGGTATACAAATTGATTCATAATAATTTTGAGGCCCTCTTGATAACTAACATCTTTCTAATCTTATCAGGACTATTTTAAAAGAGTATTTTAATGCATCTCATAATTTATTTCTGCTGTTCAATGGCATGTTGACTACTTTCCCAGTGTGTTTTTTTTTATTGTGCTTTGCATAGGAGAGGTACATGCACTGACACAGAGAGAAACCAGACAACTACCTGAAAAAGTTAAGATAATTTGTATTCTATAGAAATTTACTAAAATGCAGAGATTTTCCTCAGCAATGGCAGGTAGGAAATCCCCTTTCTATCTTACCTGAGCATTTGAAATCTTGAAAAGAAATCAAAAGGAAAAACAGTAATTATAAAAGGATCAGAAAACCCAGCTGCCTGATGAAAGTCATTGCATAGTGCAAATAATGATACTGTTAATTAAAAGAAAAATAATATTTATCAAAATTTCCCAGATTATATTCTCTGGAGTTGATTTCCTCTTTCTTTTTGAATAATAATCTAATGTTTTTCCTTTCAAAATCTAAAGATCCCACAAACAAATGGTGGTGTGTGACAGTGGTCACAAGGGTTTCAGGACGAGAGAGACAAGAATGCTGATTCCATGTTCAGAAGTCTTGATTTATTATTTTATGATAAATATATATAACAGTATAACTATACTAAAAGAAATAGAAGGAAAAGTTCTCAGAGGGCTAGCTAAGCTAAGAATAAAAAAGAATAACAAAGTTCTGTGTCCCGGCAGAAAGTGAGACCCAGCTCTGCCGTGAGTGGTCAGTAAATCCAAACATCCACAGGAGACCAATCACGAATCCACCTGTTGCATTCCACAGCAGCAGATAACCATTGTTTACATTTGGTTGCTGAAACTTCTCAGCTTCAGCAGGAAAAATCCTAATGAAAGGATTTTAATGGAAAGATGTCTGTGACAGTGGTGGAGTAAGCCAAAAGAGTATATCACTTTTCAAAAGCTTCACTCTCTTGGTTCTTAGGAACAACTTTACCAGTATATCCCTTAATCTATCACCTCAGTAGTACCTTTATCATATGAAGCAGTTAATCTTAAACTTTATTTGCATATAAGCTCTATTCTACATCTTCAATTACGTACTAGTGAAAAGCCAGCATTTTTCAAATCCAAAGCCCTGTCATCCATTAGCGTTTCCACTTCCACAGCCCTTGCAGGTAAAAGATGAAGGTTGTGTTTGAAGCACTGACAAAGTATAAAATGCCAACATCTCAAAAAGAATAATGGTGTTCATAAATCATTGCTTGAGTAGTAAACATGTAAGAAGAAAATCACATTTTCATTGTTTTGCTATAATTATAATAATTTCATAAATTATCAGTGATCTTTACAGAAGAATTTAAGGAAAAGTTAGCCTATTTTCAGTATGTGCACACAATGAAAAAAAGAGAATTTACTCCCATATTTAAAATATAGCTAATGTATTTATTCAAGGGATAGGATTTTTTTTTTTTTTTTTTGATGAGCGGACAAGCAGACAAGAGAGAGCTTGTTCAGTTTTGTTGCCAAAAATTATAAGCAGTTCATCTGGACAAATTGCACCTTCAACAGCATTGTATTTTTTATTTTCTCAGGAAACTAAAATGCAAACTTTGAACTAAAAAATCTGTATTGTTTAATATCACTGATATTCCAAGAACTATTAAAAATAATTCTTAAAAATAAAATACTATGTGTCATATTTAATCTCAAAAATTATAAAATAAAACTAAGCAATTTATATCACACTATATAGAAGTTGCAAGTTCTGATCAAGTAAAGAAGACAAAGTACAATCTACAGTACATGACTGAAGTCCTATCAACTGATCTTAAACTATAATATACAGAAGTTCATATGAAATAAATTATTGGTCATTGCAATGCAACAAATAATTAATGCTACTTTTTTTTTTCATTTTCTCTAACAAAATGTAGTAGAATATTATTACCAAAACCTGACACACTTTCTAAAGCATCCTAGAAATGTGTCATAAAATGAGGGAAGCTCATTTGGAATCAGGACCATAATAGTAGCTATTATCAACTCTCTCTTGGTTTTTTTCTTTTGATAAAAAATGGCATAACACAAGTTAGTATTGGCCCCAAGATATTACAAGTTTTTTCGAGAAGAAATTTAAATAATTTTTGCTCTGAGTTATAGCTAAAGATTTTAAAATTTAACATTCTAAAGTGTCATGCTTTTGGATCACTCTACTGAGCAAACTAAATTCTTATGATTTCATGTTTTCCTGAGACCTGTAGGTCTAATATTGCAATCCACCATGTTGAAAAACATCAAAGCTCAATATGCTAATTCATGGTTACTAGTAAACCTTGAATAATGAGGGAAAATAATGAAAACTCTATTTGACATCAATGTAAGAAAAGCTAAAAATTGAAAAAAAGCTTATGTAACATAATTATGTTTCTGTTGAGCCTATGTAGGGTCAAGGACTAAGACTCAAAGAAGATATGGTATTCTCTTTTCATCTGTTTTCCCACTGAACATCAGTGATTAGACTGAAATATCAATATTAGGTGCTATCCACCTGAAAGAAACTGAACACAATTTCTAAAGCATTATTTCAATTTTTAATTATAACCAATTATTCCTTTTGAACAAATAGCACAAACATCAGCAAGCAAACACCCTAGAATATTCTGTAGTGGTTTTAATTACTCATAAACACCAGTTGTTGCTGGGAAAGTTTCCTCTCTTCTATCTCAAGTCAGATGAAATACTTATTAGAAAGTACAGTCTTAGATCCAGCCTCTTTTATTTCATTTTGTAGTAAGCAAAGCAAGCTATATAATCAACAGACAGGAATATTGAAGGGATGTGATTTTACATTGTAGCATGGCAATTGCACCCAGCTGCTAACTGGTGCTATGTGACTGTCTAGTGATACAGATTTTAAAAATTTGAATATGTAATAAATTTAATATGAAAATGCAGGTCAAACAAATCAGTCACCACTTTCATTCCTTAGGTTTTTCTTTCAGTTAAAGATTTGAAGCATATTGAGAGCACAGATTTATTTTTTTTAATAAAGACTTCATGAACATTATTTGTAGTTCTCAAATGGAATATACACCAGGGATTCAGGGTTTATGATGATATCCAAGAATAAGATTTGCTGTTAAGTAACCTTTCATCACAGAAAATGAAATTCATTCATTTTCCTCTGTATAAATCAGGGAGTGCCATTTTCAGAAGAGTAATTTCACACTGCCCTTCTCTTCCTGT
This sequence comes from Ammodramus savannarum pratensis, assembly GCA_020466415.1. Taxonomy (NCBI): domain Eukaryota; kingdom Metazoa; phylum Chordata; class Aves; order Passeriformes; family Passerellidae; genus Ammodramus; species Ammodramus savannarum. The sequence goes on from JAHXMQ010000807.1 coordinate 44,839,265, forward strand.
AATAAGGCCATTTCTGTCATTTGTCTATAGTGTTATCTCATGTGTTTTTAGCTTATACCTCTCTGTTCCTCTCCTTTATAATTTATCTCTGAAAAGAGATGGCCAAAAGATTTAGGAGCCAAAAAACATAGCTTAAAATACTTCTTCCAAAAGACAGCATAAAAGGATGAAAAGATAAAGATATTTGATGTGAAGCATAAGAGGGATTTTGTGATAATTTTGGAGGCTTATATTAACATTCATAAGGCAAATTCAACTGTTACATAAAAAGTGAATTTTCTATTCTTTAAACATGCGCCAGAAGAATTTCTAGGTAAATTGGTTGCAAGTGAAGTGCAGAAGTAACACTGCATTAATTCGTTTAGGCTGGTCTGCAGTCATGCAGGTCTGGGACAGAAGTTAGACTTGTTTATTGTTCTTCTAAAAATTAATTCAATCTTCTCAGTATGCAGATACTCCTTGGATTGTCATTGAAGGATGGTGGACCAATAATTTTAAAATAACCTGAAGTTAGCATTCAAATAAATCAACTGTTAGTTATAATCCCTTCTGAACTTATATTACAAAAAAAAAAAACAAAACAGTGTTTCTTAAAATATTTAGTGAATAATTTGGTGTCTGGCATTGTAAAATGTATAATTTTTCGATGACTACTACAAATAACAAATGACAATTCACTCCTGGAGAGATTCCAATTGAAGAAAGGAAGAACTTTTTCACAATGAGAATGATCAGCCATCAGACCATTTTGAGTTTTCTTGTAGGCTTCTCCATGGCTGTAAGTGACAAACATTGCCAAGGAAGTTGGTACTCTATTTATATCAGTCCATGCCAGTTCACTTTACAGGTGGATCCTATTCTAAATTTGTTTTACTGCTAAGGACAGAGGTTTATATAACTCTTAGATTAGAACCATAAATTAACATACTACATTTGAATCTCCCAAAAAGTAGCTGAAAAATTTGTTAAGGATAGCAGGAAGTATTCATTACCTAAATGAGTGAATGAAATAGTCACACCAAAACTATGAGGAAGGACAAGTGTTTGCAAAAGTAAGATATTATGCGATTTTGTAGGTCTATATTCCATAAACATGGAAGAATTCTTTGTATAAGCTGAGCCATGCAAGCACATTCTATCAGGAGACAAAGACAAAAGACGTTCTACTTCAATATTACTATGCTGCATGCAATCTGTGACACATTAATTTTACATACAAAATAGGAAATTTTTCATATGGGTGTATTTTAATGGATATGGGCATCGAAATATCACTGCCAAATCATCGAGGCTCTGGTATGTGGAAAACTCACCAGCAGAGCAGAAGGAACTGCTTTTGCTCTGTGAACATTAAGATTCCAAGTAATATCCTCGGCCTTGTTTAGCACCCCTTTTATGACATGTTCATTTCTCCAAATCTATTTGCCCTAACCTCTTATGACAGCTTGGATTGCATCCCTATTCTTTCAGAATACCCTCCACTGCTGCTGTGGGAATTGATTGGCAGGTAATCATATGTGAGAAACTTGGCACCAGAATCCTGCTCAGGACTAAAGCTGACGCAGCTGGCCCTGGTCCGGTAGCTGAAAATGGTTCAAAAGTTTAATTTCTGGGCTGGGGAGAAATAATACAGATAGAGACAGCCAGTTCCAACTCTGTGAAATACTGATTCTGATCTGTTTATTAATATCTTAAGAAGTGTCATTATGAATTTTTATCCAGGACCTTGGACTCAAGAGAAAATTGTAATATATAGTGACATCTAATTTGTTATAGCTGCAGCAAAGTGCAGTCTTTAAGAAAATAAAAGGTGCTGACAAAACATTAATGGTGGTGAGGAAGTAATATTTTTTATAATCGGTCTTTAAGATTTCTGAGATCAAATAATATTTCTATCTAGTTGTGCCATCATGGCACAATGCTTCTAACTACCCTTCATAAAGGAGAAAATTGCTTGCATCATTACACTGACGATATTAAATCTTATTTGTATGTCAAATATGTGTAAGACATTCAGCATTCAGCAGCTAATAGTAAGGATTAGCATTCTAGAATGGGTACTGGAATGGCTGAGAAAAAAAACAACAAAAAACCCTCTTGTAATTAGACATCTAAGTGAAAAAGCGTGGTTGGCAGAAATCCAGTACCCATATATTAATGTAAATAGCCATTACAGCAACTTTCTTTATTGCTATTCTCATGAGATCTAACAACACAGAAAACAAAGATGTGCCAACTGTTGTCTACTCTGATAATCTGTAACAGACAGAAAACTAATCCCCAAAATGCCATTGTAATCAAAAAATCTCTCTTATATATAAAAATAAAATGCATTTTTATTTCATTTTAGATCATAACAGTCTTTTGTGTCTCTATCAACTTTTCCAGTCCATGTTTGATAGTATGATTCCCTGAATTTAATAAAGTCTTCCAGGCAAAGAAGCAACACAAACTTTACTAGGAGTATGCCCTGCTGAATGAGAAAGGGAGTAAAATTTAGGTTTTACTTTTTTTGAGACACAAAGGTATTTTAAATAACTTAAATCAACACCATTCCAAATATTTCCCAAAATTATTACTAAAGAAAAAATTTGATATTCTTAAGAAAAAGAGAAAAAATATTAAAAAGTGTCCAAAAGCATGTCTAATTAGCTAATCATGTTGCTAGTCTAAAGTAAAGGTGATTTCTGCTCTCAGCTTTTGAAACTTTATTGCACTGGAAAAAGAAGGAACAAACATGACTGTGCATCTGGATGATCTCTGTCTTCACACCTCCTCCCTTCTTTTGCCACTCTAAGAAACCTGTTTCAGGGAAAGATTTGAATTTTCAAGACATATCTGTGCACAGATCAGAACATTAAAAGAAAAGCTTGTTTTTTATTTCTATGTCGAAACCCAGGACATTCCTCTGACTGCCCTGGAGGACTTGAGACCCTGGCAGGGGGCTCAGAGACCTTGGCATGGAGTCAAAGCCCCCTGTGCCTTCGATTTTAACCCATGGAAACAATTACCAGCTTTGTGCGAGGAGTTACAAGCCACAAGGGTTTGAGTACAACGTTAGTGAATATATCACAGGGTGAAAAAGTAGAATTTTGGGGATTTAGAATGGGAGTTCGAGAGGCATATCCTGTCTTTCTCCTTCTTCTTGTCCTTCATCTTCTGCTGTGATGGTGACACTTCTGGATTGGTTTATAGTAGAGACAAGCTGTCTAACATAGGTGATGGGTATTGGAAAATGATTGTAAAT
>JAHXMQ010000807.1:44842611-44864034 GCA_020466415.1 Ammodramus savannarum pratensis
AAACAACCTTGAGAACCAGAGCCAAGGAATCCCATCTTCTTCTTCAAGCACAGGGCTCGGAAAAAAGACTTTTTAATACTTCAGAAGCCTTTCCAACAACAACAAACTCCACATTTCTTGTATATTTCTTAAATATTTACAACTAGTTCATGACTTAGGACTACTAGTCCTACAGTATACTGTATTGCACTCAGTATGCTTAGTATAGTAATTTTGCCTTTGATACTAAACTGGGAGGAGCTGTTCACTTTCTCAAAGGCAGGGAAGTCCTGCAGAGAGACCTTGATAAGCCTGGGCAACCACCCTATGTATGAAGTTCTACAAAGTGCAGGATGCCACAAGTGGGATGGGGCAACCCAGGGTGAACAGACAGACTGGGAAATGAGTGGTGTCACAGAAAGGGACCTGGGGGGCCTGGTCAATGGCAAGTTGAACCTGAGTCAGCAGTGTCCTGGCAACCAGGAGGGCCAAGCCTGTCCTGGGGTGCATCAGGCACAGCATTGCCAGCTGGGCAAGGGAGGGGATTGTCCAGTGCTGGGGGCAGTTTTGGGCAATGCAAAATGAGGAAGATATAAAGCTATTAGAAAGTCCAGAGGAGGGCAATGGAAATGGTGAAGATTCTGGAGAGGAACTGTATCAGTGGCTGCTCAGACTAGACAAGACTGATGGGAGACCTCATGGCATTCTACATCTTCGTCATGACTGGAAGAGGAGGGGCAGGCACTGATCTCTGCTCTGTGCTGGCCAGTGACAGGAGCCAAGGGAATGGCCTGAAGTTGTGTTTAGGTTGGATAGTAGAATGTTTAGGGTGGATAGTTTCATCTTTGAGTGAAACCCTCTGTCACCCAGAGAGCTGGGCACTGGAACAGGTTCCCCAGGGAAGTGGTCACAGCATCAGCCTGACAGAGTTCAAGAAGTGTTTGAACAATGCTCTCGAGCACATAGTGTGATTCTTGGGTGTCCTGTGCATGGCCAGGAATTGGATTTTGATGATGCCTGGGCCCCTTCCAAGACAGGATATTCAATGACTCTGTGATTCGATGATACATTCTTTGGTGTATTTATTGCACTTTGGTCATGAAATGCATTGGGATATAATTTATCATTACTGTAATTCTTATAAAAGTTTTTTATAAAATCAAATGTGAGGAGATCTATTTGATGGGTTTTTTTGACAGTTTCCCTTGATAAGCAACTTGTATTTTCTTTAATGCAAGGCACATTAAAAACAAACAAACAAACAAACAAAAACCCCAGCAACCTAAATTAATTTAGAATTTTGTAAATTTCTGAGCCTTATTAATCACAATTATCCACTGCATCTTGTCTTGGCACCTGTTTTGTACAGAAATCCTTAACTGGTTTTATATTATTATATATCAATCCTGAAGGTTAGTAAGCACTGTGGTAGATTTAACCATGTATTTTTTGAGGGAGGTTTTATTTATGAGTGAACCTCACCTAGAAATACTTCACTATATAAAGAAATCTTCTACAAAGTGGTCTTTCATTTTTGGACTTGAGTAGCTGTCTAAACAAGATATTGCAGTCCACAACATGTTCTAAAGTCTACAAAATAAGACTAGGAATTCAGTCTTCCAGGATTAATTCTTATTTCTTATGCTTTTGAGTAGTTAGATTGTATAGCCAGGTGTGCTGGTTTGGGAAGCCAGGTTTCCTGCTCAATGCACATATGCAAGCCAGGTAAGAAATGAACTGGCACCAGGCAGCAATCAATATTTTGGGAAAAGCACAGAAGCTCCACTCTTTTGCTTCCCCTTTGTTTCAGGTATTTTAACAGTCATTTCCCCCATGGTGCTGTGTCATTGAGAGAAAGAACAAGTTCTCTGAGCTTTTGACTGTTTATCTTGATACCAGAAAGAAAACAGATTACTAAAATTCTGCAGTATTGGTATCCATAACAAAATGGAGTTCTTAGTTTATCATTAGAGATAGCTCAGACAACAAGAAACAGGACAGGGCTGGGCATCTGGTGAGAACAGAGGGGCAGATGGGGCCAGAATCATCATTAGAAAAATTGGCAAAGATATTTAATTTTGTATTGTTTTTTTAATACCTAAGCCCAGAAGTGTGTAGAAGCGAGCATCTGGGAGGAGACAGATGGGGTAGGGCAAAAGGTACAGCTGCCAAAACCATAGGAAACAATAGAGTATCTTGTTTAGAGTTAGACTCTATAATAGAGTTGTAGAGAGACTGCTTGAAAGGGAAATTCTGGGGAAAAAAATGAGGCAAAATATAAAGAAGCAAGTCATATAGAAATATAGAGAGTAGAAATGGGAAGTGTAAGTTTTGCATTGCTGAAATGTGAGTTGTGTGCCATATAGAGTGAATTAAAGTTTAGCTTACAAACTGTTCTCTGTGTGAAGAGTTCAAGTATTACATCTCTGCTCACAGCTTAAATCAATGCAAGCTCTTGAATCAGGAGAGAGTGGTCAGAAGTGTATGATAAACAGCAGAATAAAAGTCATTTGTGCAAACAACATTTAAGAAAACTTTCCAAAATCAACAGCAACAGCACAAACAAACTTAAGCCAACAGCACAAAGAGAACCTTATAAATTATAAACTAGATGTTAGAGAAGGCTTATAAATGTAAGATATTTTCATTCAGGTAAAGGAATACAGAAATACAAAACTTGATAACTCATACCCTTTAATAATGTATTAAACAAAGAGCTGTTCATCGAGAAAGGGAAAATGCCCAATTCTGCAGTCTGACAAATGTAAGCATTGCTTGTGAAGCTTCAGCTGATTTGTTCTGGGGTTTTCACCTTTCTATCTTCTTTTGCTTCTAAGCTTGAAAAATTGTGACCCCACCATCCACCCCAAGTTTTAAAAAGCAAAAAAGTTTCCCTGAATATGATATGTCAGCCGAGAAAACATCTCTCAGAGAAGTCTTACACCTGTAATAACTGCAGCTTATATTTACCAGGGAATGCAATGCTGGCCAATAAACTGGGCTGGTAGAATCTGGACATTTGGGATAAAGGCAACCAAAAGATATTTTTGCAATATGATCCAGAGCAGTTACTCTCATTTTCAGCAGCAGAGAACAGAAGTTGTCTTCAGGACAAAGCACTTCAAGCAAATCTGATGCAAATATTGCTTGCATGATAATATCTTTGTGATAGATAAACTTGCAAAGGAGGTTCCCTTGGGATCACCTGAGCATATGTGTAGTCACCCTTATTTTATGTTCATACTCTGCTATCAGCAGCACTGCACCAGAAAGCAGGCAGCAGCCTTTGGGGGACAGACCAAGGGTCACCAGGGCTTCCATCACCACAGGAATGGGAGACCCAGGGGCTGTGCAGCTGGGTTTGTCTTAAACCAAAAGCTAGTCAGTTCATACAGTGCATCATCTGCCTCTGTTTTCCATTCTCCAAAGTGCTGGAATAACAGAAATTATGTATATCACACACAAGCTTTTTTATTTTGTTGTGTCGTTGTTTTTTTTAATGCAACACAGCAAGAAACCTGTTCCTCTCTTACAGAAAAGGGATAAGTGCAGGCATTAGTAGAAATATGGAAATGACCATTGTGGTCAGAGAGAAAAGGGGTGGAGTTTCTATCACTGTTTACTTCCATACCACTCACATCCTGGCAGGATGATGCTTTCAGCAGGAAAATTATGGGCCAAAAGTGGAACAGGGTAACAGAAATGGTTTAATTTTCCTGCAGGGCTTTAAACCAGCACAGTAACATAGCCAGAAGAAGGAATTCAGCAGCTCCATGGCCGAGCAGATCTGTAGATTAGTATTAAAAACTATTTTTAAAGAGTCCCAAATTTTTTAGAAAACATTGTAATTGAGCTATTTTTCTAGTTGAAGAGCATTAAGCTGAAAGTGACTCACAAATATAAGAAGATAGAACAGATTGATATTAAATTTAAAACAGTATTTCAGCTTGTCTGCTTTCACATGAATAAAGAACTAAAAATAGGCATAACAATGAGAATATTTAATTTTAAATTATTGATGTCATTCCTCTCCACAGCCTGACACCACTATTCATACTTGCCTTTAAATTTTTGTTGAGAAATAAATTTACCTATTGTGCTATTACTACAGAAGGCAAGCCTATTATCTGCTATATTTTTTAATGCTGCCTGCTGCTTTTTATAATAATTTAATACCCTATGTTACCTCTTACTCCTGCTTTCCTGTAATCTTTAGCTAGTTTACCTAGTTAAAAATTAACCTTTAAATGTTAGGTTACTAAAACAACTACTTAAACTAGAGATTTTGCTTTCCTGAATTCCATCTCATCTCAGCTGAAACAAATTCCATTTTTTATGACTTTTCAATGTAGATTTTTTTTTATGGCAGAGAAATTGAAAAAAGCTTCAATTTTGAATTAGTGTAAATGCAAATATATTGTGTCTAAGTATTTTAGTGTTTTGCAAATCAGACTTTTTTGGCTTTGGGGTTTTTTCTGTCATGAAAACAACATTTTCCTAATTCGTATCATACTAAATACACATAATTTACAAGTTTTCAGTTTATATTTGAACTTTACAGATACCACAACAGAAATTTAGGCATGTAAAAGGTTAGGATTTAAGCCATGCATACACTTGATTCTTCCATTACATTACATTTTTGGAACATAAGAGCCAAAGTTTCAAAAGGCTTAAAATAGTGACTATTTCTCTTACCCGTCCTGTTCTTCTAATGATTTTTCAATTTTATAAGGGTTGTTATCCTCAAATTAAAAAAATTAAAAATCTTTGAAAGTCTGAAGGACTTAGGAGGGCCTTATAAGAGGCAATATATAGGGTTGGTTTTTTTTCATGGAAAAACAAAAAGCCACTGCTGTCGCCTATTAAAGCCGAACAACGGTAAAGAACAATTTACCCAGAAATAAAATAATAATTTTTAAAATTACATGCTCTTTCGACAAAATTTATTTTACCAATGCCCACTTCCTGTTTTGGTACACAGTCATAAAAACATAGTTTCCTTAAAGATATATACTTGGTGATATATTGGATTTCACAGTATGATTCATAAACTGATTAGAGATGCCACCGAAGAAAAAGAAAAATAGTACTTTGCTTTGTCTTGTTAACTTGTGTTGTAAAATGCCTCCTAGATATTTAAATATGTCTTTTCAAAATAGGCAAACACTAAGCCTAGTGAAAAGGATATATTTGCTTAATTTAATAAAGAAAAAGTGTTTGCTCAGTCAAATATGTGTTTGGAATTTGTTCTGCTTTACATTTTTTTTTATTTTACAATAAAAAAGAAATACAATTATCTTCCATCTTTCTCCCCCACCTGCATCTACAAGCAGACACTTAAAGGCAATATTTTTATTCCTTTTGCTGGAAATTTAAACTCCAGATGTTTTCTTGCTTGAAGAGGTGCCTACCTAACTGCATAACTTGTCCTAAAATGCAGCACTGATTGAGCCTACATCAGAGAAAACCATGTATTGGAGGGGAGCTGCATCACTGCTGTGTATCTTGAAGGTGTGACCAAGGTAGATTGTAAAGAACTGCTAGATGAAATCTTCAGATTAAAACCGTAAGGATTTTTTTCAATTTCAGAATTGAAGCATCTTCCTGTATATGCATTTTTACCAGCTTTCCCACTCCTTGCTCTTCCAATAATGTAGATATAACAATTTAAAACAAAAAATAAATTAAAAATATATATTTAATAATTTTGAAAAATTATAATGTAAAGGGTAAAAAGCCATGGTGGAATTCAAAGTTCTCAAAGGATTGCCTGAAACAATTGTCTCAAAACTATAAACTCAGGTGCGATAAATGGAATTTCCTTTTGTTATTGTTGTTGTTTTGTGTTTTGCTTTTTGTTTTTTTTTTAATGAATGATAGTGTAGGGGAGCTGAATTAAGAGCAGGAATATATAATCACCAGCATTCATTGTCTAGTGCCAGTGTCTGATTGCACAGAGAAGGAATTCCCATGCCTGGACTTGAAAATTAATCACTGTCTGAAAAAAAAATAAAAAGGAAGATATTTCGCAGTTCTTTGGGGATTTTCCTTGAAGAATTTGCTATATGAATACAGCTCTAAATACTTTTATTTCAAGGAAATTAACCCTCCAATATTTAATTCCATTTGTATTTCACCTCAGGGTAAAAACTTATGAAATACAGTTTGTATGTAAAATTTTTTATGCTTGAGGAAGTAACTCTTAATTAATAGGAAATGAGGAACTGAAATTTAAACTTTTTTAGTCTAAATGGATGAAAGTTTATAAACATGTAATCAATCTGTCTGTTTTAGTTTGCTTTCCTAGCACAAATACATAAAAATCAACAAGTGCCTAAAGTCTGGTAAAGGATACAGAGAAAGAAGATAAGTTTCTGCATTGTGGAAATACTGGCACTACAGAGACAGTTGCAGTCATTTGGCATGAGATATTCAATGAAAATAAAAATTATACTTTGCTTCTTGTAATGCTGTTCTACCTCTATTAATTTTAATGTTCCCGCATCTGAATTTCCTTTCTTATGGAGTCCAATACTGGCCTCAATCTTTAATGCAGGGAGAAAATGGAACTGAGGAATGACATGGGAGTACTTCAAAACATTTTGTTTTATCACATATTCGGACATGTTTTCAGTTGCATAATATGGGAGTGAGACACCACAAAGTCTTCTAAAATCTTTCCCTCTCCTCCCTTATTTGTTAGGGTCTTTAATGGAGATAAATTTAATACTTTTAGTGATTGGTTCTGCTGAGAAGAGTCTTCATTTAATTATGGTTTTTAAAATTTGGCAATGATTGAAAATCCTGAGACTATTTGGTGACAGATAAAGAACAGTCAAATGTTCCAGGCAGCATGGTCTCTTCTATTGTCTTGTAATTTTAAATACTTTAACTCCAAGCTATGTATGTTACAGACACTGAGAAATTTCCTTTCTTCGTTGATGAACCAAAATTGACTTTATTTGCAGTTGCAAGTTTTGTAGGGTTGCACACCTAATCTTGGACTTAGAGGTGGACATAAATTTTAAAATCCTCCAATATCCCATAGTATTTAAAGCAAGAAGAGCAAGGAATAACACATATGGAAAACATGCTGAAAAAATTCATTTGCAAGAGTAGTGGCAACATGCTAATTTCAGACAGCAAAGACTGTATGGACAGCATAACACACTATTAACTTGCCAGAAATATAAACCCAAAATAAGCCCCTTTTTCTTTTTTCCCTTTTCACCTGCCAAAAGGAAAAAGGTGTGGGTTTTGGTGGTTTAATTGTTTGTTTTTTGTTTTGGTTTTTTTTTTGTGATGTTTCGGTTTTTTCTTTTTCCAGAACATTTTTACACTGATTCATAAATATCTTTTTAAACCCCAAGAACCAATTTCTCCCTCCTCCTTGATTGAATAAGTAATTTAGCAGCTCAGCCATCACTCTACAGAAAAATAATTCCCCACTTCTCCTTCATTACAAGGACTTTGAACCCAGTACATTTTGTACCTGCCATTGAAAGGTCAGCCCAAACCACAAGGAGGTGCTGAGCCATCATGTGTATTTCTGCCAAAAATTCAGAACATATGATGCAAGTATTTAATTCAAATAATTTTATGTGAGATATGTTGAAGAAATTGTGATTTTTTTTTTCTAAATAGCAGTTGCCTTTTTTAGCTTAGTGGCCCATATTCATATTTTACAGTAAAAATAATTGAAGACAAATATCAGAATATATGTTTTATGCCTACAAGTTTTTTCTGCTTATTTTTCTATTTTAATAATATAGGGGAGATTCTTAAGAATGTTCCATTTCTTCCTTTCTTGTAATATAACTTCACTTTTCTCCCTCTGTCTCATATAGATTTTGTCAATTTTATCAGTTATCACCATCTGCAAAAAAGAGACATTGAAATCAATTTATCATATCAGGATTTTACACTTTCTGAATATAAATGGTTATTTAGTGGATGGTAAAACAAGCTTCATAGGATGAATCACAGAAAAAAGACTCAAATGTTTTAAACAGTTGATTTTTTCAAATGTCCTCAACAAGTCTGTTTGAAATGAAACACAATAATGTTCTCTGCCTACCCTATGCTATTAACTTTTGTGTGGGCGTATGTATAATTTTACAGATTTCCACAGGAGATTTAGAAAACAGGTCAAGGTGACAGCAACTCAGTTATATAATTTCCATTACAAAACTCTAAACCATATAAAAATCAAGCTGAACTTTTATCAAAAATTAAAAACAACCACAAAGAAATTGATTTTTGTGTGCATGTTTAACCTGAAGTGTTAGAGTTATGGATTTAAAGACACAAAAAATTTTCTTGTGAAAACATGAATCTCTTAAAGCACAATAGCCTTTTTCAGAAGACATATAATACAAAACTTTCTCAGCTCTTCTTCCTCTCTGCTTTTCTTCCTCACAAACTGGCTGAATGAACTGCTAAAAATGTATGAGGACAAATTAATTATAATTGGAACGGACTTTAATTAATTATAATTAAGGTCCATTCCAACTCAAACCATAGAATAGTTTGAGTTGGAATGGACCTTAAAGACCATCTAGTCTCAACACCCCTGACATCGACAGGGACACCCTCCACCAGACCAGGTTTCTTAATGCCCCATCCAAGCAGGCCTTGAGCATTTCCAGAGACAGGGCATGCACATCATCTCTGGGCAGCCTGTTCCAGCACCTCATTACCCTCACAGTAAAGAATTTCTTCTTTATATGAAATCTTTCTCCATCTTTTTTATAAGATCCTTTTTATATCGTGAAAAGTCACGATAAAGTCTCGCTGGAGCCTTCTCTTCTCCAACAGCACTTTATCTTTCTTAACCAAATCCCCACACAGATGAATAGTGTTCCTATATTCTTCCCCAGGGACACATTCCTGGTTCCTCTGTCTGCGCATTTTCTTCTTGTTCTCTACTTTGAGCAGGACGTCCTTGTTAAGCCAGGCTGGTCTTGGGCTTTCCTTATCCAAATTAATTCACGTGGGAATCAAGAGCTCCTGTGCCCTAAGAAAAATGTTCTTAAAGAGCTGACAGCTCTGTTCAGCTTCATTGTCCCCTTCACTGGGCCATTTCCCTGGGGATTCTCATCCATTGCTGCCTTAAACAACAGAAAGTTTGCTTTCCTGAAGTATAGCATACTGACTCTGCTCTTCACAAGGCCCATTTCCCTCAAGACTTTGAATTCCACCAGGATCTCATGGCTACAGCCCAGGCTGCCACCAATCTTGACATCCCTAATTAGTTATTCTGTGTTTGTGAGCAACAGGCCTAGTAACACTTCTCTTTTGGTCAGAATAAAAAATTATTCTTGACTACCTCCAAGATTGTCCTGAACAGCTTACAGTTTGCTGTGCCATTTTTTCAGCAGATGCAAGGCTCCAGTAGTACATTTTGTTCCATCATGGGTCAACAGCAGCAGTTAGGTCACAACGTCCAGCTCCTCCTGCTTCCTACCATGCAGTGCACATTGACGTGGAGGCACTTCAGCTGGAATACTGACTGTCACCTTTACAGGGGAACATGCCCTATTTCCCTTGAGGAACTTCACAGCTGTTTCTGTGTTGGTTTCTTATATATTAGCAGCCTCTGTCTCTTCTCAAAAAATCTTGACAGGCTATCATGAATCAGTGGTTTGGACAGCTTAAAGAATCACTGTAAACAAATTGGAAAAAAAGCAGGTTTTAATATAAATTTGTGAAAGTGCAACTTAACAGAGTTCAACAGCAAATTTCACTCATTTACTTACTCCATAGATGAAGCATATGCAGGAAAATTGAAGTAGAATCAGTTTAGGATGATTTACAGGGATAGCAGGGATTCAAAGGTGTGAGCATGTAAAGGATATAGATACAAAAAGAGATGGGTGCAAAAGAGGTTAGCAACACTTAATCATTAACTGATTTAACATTTATTAAATTATTCAATAGAATTTGCTAGAGTTGTAACAATGACTTTCATGCCCTTATCAATCCACATGCATGCAGCCAGGCAGCAAGATCCATCTCTATTTGTGCCTGTAAAGGTACCTATCAAAAATTCCCATTGGGTGCAGTGAATACTCACATCAAGCCCTTAGTGTTTTTCATCAGGCAAGGGTTGCACCTCGAGGAATTTGTGTGTGTAGAGCAGTTCCAGACCTTTTCAAAAGGTTTCATAATGATGGTATCCTTTCACTCAGGCTATGATTCAGGGGAATATTTTGCCATGGTTAAGAAGTATAATTGTTAACCTTTCATTCCCCACTTTGGTCAGGCAGCTGATATTGCTGGTATGGTCAAAACTGTTTCCACCTTTACCTTGCAATAACTCCTGATCTGGTCAGGATATCACAAAACTGGTGTGGTAAAGGGGCACTTCACCATTCAGCTCGTTCAGTCAAGCCTTGTCAGGAGCTCCTGAGATCACAGAGCAGGTCCAAGGAGCAGGAGTTGGGGTAGGGGGAGCACCACACATACAAGAAGTTAATAGGCATCGATTGAAACAAGTAAGATGTAATAGGCATTGATTCCTTAAGAAAGAAGAAAGGAATGTCACCAGTGTGTGACAAGATTTGGAACTGAACATTTCGTATAATGATATCAAGAATTCTAGCTTTTACCAGTAGCTCAAACAAGTATAAAACAATTTTTAAAAGGTGAAGATCTTTACATTATATGTCTATGTAAATCTCAAATATAGATATAGAATTATTTAATGTATTGTGAGTCCAAGTAATTGCATTTCTTTGTAATTAGAAATTAAAACCAGGATTATGCAGCTTAGGCTTCAATAAACAAGATCCATTTGAAATGTTCAAATGCTTACTCTTCCTTCCTATCAGAAAGTACAAACCAGCGAAGGACATTTTCATGAATTTGATTAATTCCACTAGAAAGTTTTATACAACACCAGAATTAATCATATTGTCTAACCTGACTTATTCTAGCAATTTTGAAATGCATGGCTCTGCAAATATGATTTCTTTTAAATACAGCTCTTGAAAGAAAAATATTTACTTCACTATTTTTGGAAAAGCAGCAGAACAAAAAAGGTTAGCAATGAAATATGCATAGGCACTAACAAAAACTTTCTCCCAGCATGGTTTATTAGCAATTTTTTTATGTCCTATTGAAAGAACATATGACCCAAACTTGAACTCATTTCTATCAGAACTTACGATACATTGCAATAATCTAGAAGCATGCTGTCAAAAAACTCAAAAGCAGAAGGAGAAATCTGGCCCTGTTTTTTGGCTTGCTGTGAAGAGAGCACTAGGGAACGATTTTTCTGCTAAAGCTTAGAGGAAGAAAAAGAATATTTGAAAGCTGAAATATGAAACAAGATCTGACCTCTTACTTCCCCCAGCCTGAAAAAGAGTCAGAACAGACCTGTGACGGTTCAAAATTTATACCCTAGGGCAAGTTTTTCTTCAAATATTTCAGCTACAGCAGAAAAATAATTTTCATAACAAATGAAGTGGTGAACCAGACAGTTTTAGGTATGTGACAGTGTTCTCAACACATTACTCAGTAACTACACGAGCACCTTGGAATTCAATCCTTTCTTCCAGAGTATCCCATTTAATTTCAGTTTTTAAGAAGACCATGATGAAAAGAGAATTTATATATTAAAAGATAAAGCAATATTTTTTTAAAGTCTGTTCTAGAAATGCCAATTATTTCTGTTTCTCATACATCTAGACCTTTGGTAGGCAGCTAATAAAGCTGGTTTAAGAAGTAAGAACTGATGAAAGACAGCACTAAAATTTAGGGGTTCAACTGCATTCTGGTTCAACTACAGGAATGATCTCATGCAAAGGCAGTTAACAACTTTCACTTTGACTACGACTTCCCTTATCTCTAAGAAGGCAGACACGCTGCTAAAATCTAAGAATGAGTACAGCTATTTTCTTGTGCCCATGTGCAATTTGCATGAAGTGCTCATTTAATCTCTGAATTTCATCAGTGTCAAAATAGGAAAAACTATTTTTATTTTAAAACAATTAACCACTACTTTCAAAAAATAAGAAAATAAAAGATTGAAGTAGAAGTTCTTGCATTATTTTTACTCATTTCATGAAATTATGACAAGCTATACTGCAACACCTTTTATCCTCCATGTTGCCACTAGCCTTGTCTAGCTAAATGTGCAAATAAATATGCAATTCTCTCTGCTCAGCAGATTTCAGAAAAAATTCAGTCTTTCCATACAATAGAGGAATAGAACCCAACAACAGTTTCAGGAATTGCTTTTCCTTGAAAATGCATTAGTCATGTGTTTATTTCATTCCTTCCCTGAACTCAAAAAACTTCAGTTCACAGCATCAGAAAGTCAATTTATGCATCATACACACTCAGTAAATGCATGTCCTACCCTGACAGCAAGTATATATCCTGGGGAAAAAATTAATTAGAAGTTAAACCATAGCAAACAGGCATCAAGATGCACTTATTCAGTATGAAAAATCATCTGAAAAATAAAATAATTTCTACCCTCAACCTCTCATTCATAGACTTTTACTAGTGTAGTTAACAGTAAAATAGTTTTATTTGCTTGGTAACAATGTACAAAACATTTTAGCTAAATATTTGGCCAAACACATGGCTAGATCACAGGCCAGCTAAGCCTTCTGGACAAGGAAGTGATTTGCCTTCTTTGAGAGTAGAACATGCCCGTCTCTAAAAACCTATGAGCATTACAGGTGGAGTTTGAAGGAGAATAACTGGAAAGGCACAAGTGTCAAGTGTGCAAAGTGAGACATTTCCAAGGCGCTGGATCACACCCATTGCAAGCAGGGAACACTGGCACGGGCTGATAGCAGAGACATTGAGAGTACAGGCACAAGGTGACACCACAGGGACACCAGAGGCCCAGGACAAAACACTGAGAATATCTTCTGAACACTTAGAGCGAGATAAAGCAAATTTCAGGGCAAACAAAGCTAAAACACTATATGCAAAACAACTGGTGGTAAAAATGAGAGGGAACAAGCAATAAAGTATAAGAAAACAGGCTAAAAAATTTGAATAGATGAGGACTATAGAGCAGAGTTTCTGCCACCTTTAATGACACCATGTTTCAGCAATACCATTGCATATCTGCCATAAGGTTTTTCTCAGTGCATCTCTTTTTGATTCATCTTTGACCATATTTTGCTATTGAAACTAAGGAATAATAAGTAAAGTACTATTTCTTGCGGCATTGATAGTTTAAGTTAATTAAAATTTAAAATTTAAAAAGCAACTTTTATGCTTGTGTTTTTGCTCCATGTGGGAATATGACAAAGAGGTTTAATACAGCAGCCAAAAGTCAAAATAAAGTTGTATGCAGCACAGACAGCAGTGCTAATCAGAACAGTGATGGAGAATAGATGGAAATTAGATCTATTAACCTTATGGCTTGCTCTCACAATAGAATATTCTATTTGCACTTTTTCTGGGGCAGAAAAGACTGATGACATTTTCACCTGTCACAAGTTCTGAATTGCACTTCTAAAACTCTCTAATAACTCTTGGTAATGGAGTAGTTCTGGGCCCAGTTTAACCTGCCTGGTGCACCTCATCAGGGCAACAAGGTGGTTTCAAAGTAGTGGCTGGTTACTAAAGAGACCAAAACCTTCTCACCATTTTATTCTGTTTGGATGGTACTTTGAGAAACGTGTTTTTTAATTCCCCCCTGGAGTGTTAGACAGTTCTAGTTAGACAGAACAATGGACTACAAGTTACCTGATGTGTAACACAAAAGAGTCCTATAGGAGATAACATAAACACAGAGGGTTTCTTCATTGACATAGATGAGCTCAAAACTTTCCAAATTAAGCAGAGAAGACAGAAGAGAGTGTTCATTCTCTCTGCTGTTCAAGTGCTAATTTCTTACTCAGCCTGGGTAACAAACTGGCCTTACTTAGGCAAATTCAGTCTTTCTTTTCTTCCTGTGCCAGAGTAGAAAAACTCCCTAAAAAGAGTATGCTAATATTTAAACTGAAAAGCTTATGAAAATCTTGTTTCAAGATCGATGGCACTATTTTACCCAGAGGAAAAATTCAAATGATCTATTCTTTTTGTAGACTAGGCAGGAGGGAGGGAGAGAAGATCCTTAATTAGACATCTCTGAGATACGATCATAACATACAGAAGTATCACAATAAATTTAATAGCTAAGAGAACACAGTATTTCCTTTCCTTCCAGTTTTGCCTCCTGCACTTGATATCTCTGGGGAAATAACTGAATATTATTTAAGGAAAATTGTTTTCTTTTTCTTCTTTTAAAAGAAATTATTTATAAAACCAGCAGCAGATGAAAAAAAAAAAAAAGGAAGGTTGTTATGGCACATATGGATCATCATGTAAATTAACCTAAGAAGACTAAAGTCCCTGAGCTGGTATTATAAAGGTTGAAGATGCATTACTGTTATTTTTGATTATAAGAAATGATAAACAAAAAGGAAGACAATCTGTTTTCCACGCTGGTTTAGAACTCCCTTTCTTTCTCAGGAAGGAGTTGATTGAAAAGGCAAAAATTCTTCCTCTCACTTTTTGTAATAAGTAAACAGGAAGGGATTATGATTTATTCCCACAGCAATCTCTATGCTTAAAAGTAGTGGAAGGATATTTATAATTCCAGTATCTTGAGGATGTTTCAAAATGTGTCAGCATTATTTGAATATAGCTGCAAAATTTTTCTGTGGACAGTAGACTTGTCTAGCACTGAATTAGTCAGACAAAATAAATTCAGAATTTTTCTCCACTCTTTCAGAAATGTCAAACATTAGCATATGCACTTGCAAAGTTCAGGTACTGTTATTCTACGTCTTGCAAAATCTGTTACTAAAAAAATCAGACAAAAGGAAAGAACAGTCCAAGTTCTTGAAAATAATACTCCATTTTTTATTTTCCTTCTATTAATGTCAGCACTGTTCTCTTGATCTTGTGATCCTAGTCTACTGAATAGTTCACCTCTGACTCTTTGTCTTCCTTTTTGAAACAAAAATATTAAGAGGTAAGAGAATACTTTCATAATTTCAAGTGTATCCTGTAGGATTTCCATGAAATCTGAGACAGAACAGAGCCACTGTGTTGTGCTGGGAGCACTGTGTCCTGTGCCCTATTTGTGAATCCAATTTATTGTTTAAAAGGGTAAGGGAATTTTCTGCTGATAGAAATGCATTTCAGTCCTTGCTGGGATCACTTTTATCAGCAAAACCAACAACAATACAAATAAAGGCAAAAAATCCCTTTTTAAAAATATTTTGAAATCCCCTCGTTTATTTCACCTAGATATATTCAAATAAAGTGGGAAACTGAATTAAGCCAATGAACCTCAGAACACATTAAACCAATACAAATCCTTTTAGGTGTAACTTTATTTGCCTTGTATATAATTTCATAGAAAGACAAATATCTTCTTATTTTCTTAATCTATCCTACAGAACAAAAGTAACTATTCCTATTTCATTCTACGTGGAATTTGGGTTCATTTAGTTTTCAAATCACTTCCAGAAGAATAATATGCAGCCAGCATGGCCACCTGGCAGTGTAGAAAATTAATTTGAAATGAAAGCTGTGGTCATTTTAGTGAATTATGAATGCCAAGGCTCTCAAAAGCTGTTTATTTCAATTTACTTCTCTCTCATCACTAAGAAAAAAAGAATGTTCTTTTAGACAAATTTTTAATTTCCTTAGTTGCAGAGACATTGCATATATGGAGCTCAGACACAGAAATAGCTCATCAGATTTGACCAAGTGGTAGATTATTTAGGAAAAATGCCTTTGGCATGAACATAGATATAGGAATTCTTTTGCCTTTGCGTTGTACCTTTTTCCACCTTTTCACATATTTTTACGTTCTTTTTGGTTAACACTTATGCTCAGTTAAGGAATTATCAGCAATGTAACACTTCAAAATAGCAAAGATGAGTGGGTATCTCAAGAAGTGATACAAATTAATGAATTTCTGAATGCCAAATTATAGTGATGACTTTACATTACTATACTGGTTTTGCTGCAAAAAAAGATTTATTTTTCTTCAAAACAAAAATGTAATTTTCAAAAATTCTTCCTCAGAAAATGAGTCATGTTTAGGGGTGTAAACTTAGTGATTAGAAATGGCATTCTGGATGTTCAGGATGCTCCTGGAAAAAGGCATACAATTATTGCAGTGACTTGATGAGGGTTTCTCAGGGTGAGAGAGATAGACGAGATACTTGCTTCATGATCAGAAGGCTGGATTTATTAATATATTATATATAATACATTATGATAATACTAAAAAGAATAGAGAGAAAAGTTGCAGAAGCTGCTAAGCTAAGCTAAGAACAGAATATAATCTAAAAACAAAAGAGCTCTCTGTGACTCTGTCCCAGAGAGCTTGGTCCTGTAATTGGCCCTTAATTGTAAACATGGAACATGAGCCAATCACAGCTGCACCTGTTGCATTCCACAGCAGCTGATAATTATTGTTTACATTCTCTTTCTGGGCCTCAGCTTCCCAGAAGATGAAAAAATCCCAAAGAAAGGATTTCTATGAAAAAATGTCTGTGACATACAATGTAGAGCATTAAACACTATTTCTTATCTTTTTTTATGTGTGAAGGTATTGTGAATGGGCTCAGTTACAAAGCTGGAAAAAAAATTGCTTTTTATGTGATTAGAATGGGCTTCAAGAAGAAAACTATGGACCCCAAAGGAAACAATTCAAGCTCTAAGTATAATCTGCAAACATGTATGCTTTCTGATTAAAAATCCAAAACAATCCACACTCCCTAAAAAATTACCTTTTTTTCCTCCATTTACACAAAAATAACTACTGGACCCATGGGAAAAAAAAAAGCCTGTATCAATCCTCAGTCTTTCTGATTTGAAAAATATATTTATCCCAATATATTAGGTAAACATTTCTTCAGACATAACCAATGTAGACTTATCTCTTCCTCCACAGCAAGATTTAATATCAGTACTGCGACCCATTGTCCATAACTGAATGCAAGGCACCACATCAACCCGACCTGGCAGCTCTGCTTTTTTCTCCATATCTTTAGAGATATTATTCTCTCATAAAAGCCTTGGAAATAGCCTATCAATTTGCATGACATTAAATAATCTTTTTGGAATTGCTGCATTGCAAAATACTCAGCTGCAGGGTGTCACTTAAGTAATTGCAAATAAAAATACTTAAAGGTCTGGTTTATATAGGCTAGCGATACTGTAAATTCACCTTTCAGAGTAAATCTGCTGTGAATCAGAATCTGAAGTCTGTGGAAAACAATGGGAAAGGGTAATTTCTGTTTTATTCACTGTATCTTCACAGCTTTCTTTATAATCTCCTGTTCAGAGATCTAGATGACACAGTGACTTACTACTCTGATTTTTCATGTGTGAAACGACACAGGAGGTAATCTGGTGTTCCAGAAAGGAGAATGTATTTGACTGTCTGGAAGTTGTCTGTTCGACATGTTTGCGCATGTCACAGAAATGTGGCCTGTTTTATTGCAACTATCTATCCTGATCCAGGATAAAACTCATACTGCTGTGGCAGGAGTGTTGGAGGTCAGGTTATTTCTGTGTAGAAAATACTGGGGGGCAATTTTAGCCCTTATTGGGCTACATATCATATTTTAATCAATACATGTTTTTCAATATGTCTTATTATGTGCGCCTAAGGAACTCTGAAGGAAAGCCTTTCAGAGGGAAATGATGATTTATCAAAACAGAAGGTTTGTAGGGATCGATCAGGTTCAGCTAAGCATTTATTCAGAAGGCTTACAGGTAGGTGCAGAAAGAAATTTTAAGCATGAGAAGAGAGTACTCTTGAAAGCATACAACATGCACTGCTGACAGCACGATGTTGAGGGTGTTGACCAGTCTCCTGGGGATGTGATTTTTATTCAGTCTTGTTCCACAGAAATATTTGACCACTCTGTGCCTGCAGGTATGCATGATCCCTAAGTAACAGGTAAAAAATGAAGTTATTTAGTATCTTAGGAAATTTTAAAGGATCATGTATGACATCTATATGACAGAGATTAATGGGAAAATAGAAATTGATTTTGTTGAGTCCTCTGATTTTTTTTTTACACACTGT
The DNA here is from genome assembly GCA_020466415.1 of Ammodramus savannarum pratensis. Taxonomy (NCBI): domain Eukaryota; kingdom Metazoa; phylum Chordata; class Aves; order Passeriformes; family Passerellidae; genus Ammodramus; species Ammodramus savannarum. Next base: position 44,860,664 of record JAHXMQ010000807.1, read on the forward strand.
GTATCATTTCTATAGTCAATATATAGTCTTGTAACTATTTTGTAGTGTTATTCCCTCACCAAAAATGTAAGTCTATCTTTGCACTTAGACAGCTCTTATGCTTTCTACTTTCTCCATTTGTTCATATCAAGACTTTATGATAGACTCGTCTACCGCAGCTTCTTGTAAGAAAATCTCATTATCTGAGTATGTGTTCAGTCTTCCAGTGAGAATCATTTGCAGTAAAATCTCTCTCATTTTTTCCAGATATCCATTTATATAAAACAGAGCCAAGTCCCTAGTTCCATTGGGACAGACAGGATTTCTGTCTAATTTTGTTCTACTTTTCTCCTCTACAAATTTATTTTAGTTAGTTGCTACTTCTGTCACTTTGGCTACCACAGGCATTAATATTCATTTTCTCCTCTACCATTTGCACTGCTTTGATCTGAAAAGGCCATGAGACCACCCATGGAGTTTTTAACATTTCCAGCAGGAAAAACAATTTGCTATCAAACCACCTCTTCAATACTATTGATTGTCAAATAAACAAGAAAATTTAAGTGCGTAAAAATCACCATGTTTAAATATCTTCTAGTACACTCTGTAAGTGTTCTAGTGGTGATGCACTTTCTTCTTTTAGTGATGCACTGAAAGCACTTTGAGACTACTATGAGTCATGTTCTTTCACTTTGATAGCCTCAGCATGAAAGAAAGAAGCTGGAAATTAAATAGCAATAAATGCAATGCTTTTATATGTAATGCATAGTGTATTTAACCTGTGTGCAGCATCCTACTCTTAAGGGAAAGGGAACACCCGAGTTCAAAAATGCCCATGGTTGAAAGAAAGTCAGAGGATCTGCAAAAAACTCAAAGTTTTATTAGTAAATTACGCACTTGACCTGGAAAGTGGTCTGTTTGTCATTTATTGGAAACAATCCTTAGCTGTCTCCACAACCATCCAGCCATCAGTGTTTGAGACACACACATTAGTCCCTTATTTTCAGGGATTCTACAGCTGTGCAATTCACTTCTATAGGACTCCAGTCAAACATCTTTTAAAATGAGTTAGATGTCTAAAAGTTGTACATTAAGCAGTGCTAGTTATTAATTTAGAAATGCTATTATTATTTCTCAAACCTCAAGGATTAAATTTATTCTGATTTGGATTTAGGAAGAATAATACTTCATTAAGTATACTATAGTTTAAACATATTTTGAGTCTAAGATAAGTTTACTTCAAATACACTGCAGTTTCCATAATGCATAAGATAACTGGTACAAAAAAAAAAAATACTCTCCTATAAAGATGAGTGACTAGACATATCATGAAATTACAAATTAATGGAAAGAATATAAATTAATAATTTTTGTTTCTTTGATTGCATATATTACATTCAAAGAGTGAAGTTAACACTCACTGAATATATTACCTGGACTAGTGGTTTATATTAAAGCCTCTCCGCACTGTCTCAGGTCTGTAGTTCAAAGAGGGAAAAGAGATTGGGTTTTAATTCCAGCTCTAATGCTGCTTTGACATATTAATATGATCTCTTTAGGAGCAGATGTTTTAATCTGATGTAGATGTTAAGCTTTCATATCTAATTTACAAATAAATGCTGAAAGCTATACATAGACAGACACTCACATGCACAGAGGGTGACTCCCAGAGATCCTCCAGACTGGAGTTTTAACTTCTATAACTGCTAGGTTACTTGCAATTAACCATTTCTGGAAAAAACATTAACATCAAAATACACTTTTATAGCAAACAATGTTATGGCACATCATTTCCTTTTCACAGATGGAAAATTAAAGCACGATGGATCTCTTATGCCAAATACTACATAACAAATCTTGTAAGAGCAGTAAAAATAGAACAGAGAAGTGTCAGTTTCCTGCTTTAGTTCTTTGTTTTGATGACAGTACTTTCCTGTAGAAAAATCTTTCCTTCAAATTAAAAAAAAAAAAATCCAAACAAACTAAGGCTGAAGCGCCCCCAGTTTTAATTTTGTTGAAGACAATATTAGCTGAATCAAGAAAAGTGATTTTTATTCTGGTTTTATCCTTCTGTGAATTCATGTTTTGAAGACAATATAAAAAATTTTAAATCACATTTGCAGCCAGATGAAATTGCAAAAAAGCCTAACCTATTACTTCAAGATAATGAGTCAGAGTGATTCACTGCAGCCTCTTGGTGATTTCCGTACCAGCCAATCAAATGAAAGGGCACAAAAGCCATTCACAGTGAAGATAATCCTTAGTTCTATCGCACAATCTGATGCCATTAAAATTCGTAAGAGGAAAGCAAAGGAAACATCAAAGGAAAAGTTTTTGCCCTCCCCTCCCCAGCCCCCAAATTCCACAACACAAACAACAAAACCTTACAATCAAAGAGCACCCTGCTCCAGTGTGGGCTTCCCACGGTGTCCTAGCTTCTTTTGGGAGCATTCACCTGCTTTGGCCTGGGCTGCTCCCTGGGCTGCAAGTGAATCTCTGCTCCTCCATGGGCTGCAGTGGCACTGCTGTCTCACCTTGGTCTGCACCACAGGCTGAAGAAGGAACTCTGCTGCCCTGCCTGGAGCACCTCTTCCCCACCCTCTTTTCTGCCCTTGGTGTCCATAGAGCTGTGTCTCAGACATTCTCACTTCTCTGCTCCTCTGTAACTGTGTTATACCAGAGGTGTTACCACTGGCCACCATGGTCAGCGGTGAGCCCATGTTGGAGCCAGCTGGCATTTGCTCTGTTGGACATAGGGAAAGCTTCTGGCAGCCTCTCACATCAGCCACCTCTGAAGCCTCCTCTACCAAAACCTTGTCACACAAATCTAATGCTCTGGTCAACAAGAGAACAAAAATATCTAAGGTCCCACATTCAGTCCTTGTGAGAGGGCCCTTCATGAACTGCTAGACAGTGACCTCCTGCATGGAATCTAAACACCAACAGAGGCTTCATACTGAAATATAGATGCCTCAGAATTGTATGCAAGCAGTGATAATGGCAAATATTTTGCTATAGAGCAGTCCTGTCCTGAACACTCCTGACTGAAAATTACTGCAAGGTAAGCCAGCAAGCACCAGCCTGGATCCTTTCCTTAAGGTAAATACAGTCATTTTCTCACTGAAAGCTCAAAAATCACCATTTTATTGCAAGCTAAGGCTTGAGTTGCTGATTTATTATTTTTCCTAATTTCCAGTGTAACACATTAAACATCACAGGCAGTGGATAACAGATTTATGAAGCAGTTTCCCTCTGAACAGGTTTTCAGGAACATGTCAAAATATGATAAATGGAGCATAATGAAATACAGTAGTACCCATCTTAAAGCTGTTTTCCTCTACTGGGCACCTTTTTTCTCCCCTTCCTTCCTTCCTTCCTTCCTTCCTTCCTTC
>JAHXMQ010000807.1:44875194-44919412 GCA_020466415.1 Ammodramus savannarum pratensis
AAAGTATTGTTATCCTGCTAAAATTTTTGACTTTCAAATTTCTTTTATTTTTTCAAGAATAACCTAGTCTGATCACCTATGCAATGTGGACAAAAAAAAAATACTTTCGGAATTATGGTGGAAAACTTTCCTTATGCCGAATGAATATCCAGTGTGATATTCTAGTTCTTATATAACTAAGACTCAGTTTTGTGGCAAAAGAAAATGGGAAACAATGGTAGACTTTAAGCCTCTACTTTTTCTATGATTTTTTTTTTAATACAAAGCAATGATTAAAAAAAAAAAAAACCTATCCCAAATTTGATGGAAATGCTGCAATCCTAAATATATATTGATGCTTTTTTCTAAAAGTTTTGTTTGCTACAGGCCTGATCACAGGTGCTGCTCCACCAAGGTGAAGGATGTTCCATGTACTGCAGGCAGTCTCTTTTGTATATGGGGAAAATGGGAAAGGTTACGTTGGGGCTGTGATTCCATAACCCAGTGCTGGAAACCCTTTCCCAGCCAAGACACCTCATATTAAGCTGATGTGTAACCCTCTCACAATCCTGATCTCAGATTCCAGCGAGGATATTGCTGGAATGACATAAAATAGGAAGTAGGGATGAGATTTGCATATCCAAAAACATCAAGTATGAAACAATGTGAAGGCATTAGAGGGGTAATTAAATGAAATGAATGAACCACTAAGGAGATGTAGGCAAAATCAGTCAGTTTTCCAATTCTCTTTGTTGTTTTCTGTTCCTCTCTAGAGGGATGTATCTGCATTTGCTGTTCAAAATTGTAAGTATTCCAATGACAGTGTGCTGCACTACTGGCAAGAGTTTAGAGGCTGCAGAAAACCATATTTTATGAATTTATTGTTTATCCACATTTAACAAAGCATTTGGAATGGGAAAAAGTGGGAAAGTGAAGAGAACTAATCTGCCAGTGAACACAAACACTATATCAGGGCCCTGGAAAGTTGTCAGTGAGACTTATATAACTTAAAAATATGAGCCTTAAACCTCACAAATGAAATTAATTTCAAGTGCTACAAAAATATTTTTAGAGCAAACCAAGAATGAGAAAAATCCAGAGCTGGAACAAAATGTCTGAATGGAAGAGGTCCCTGCTGGTGAGCAGAGATTGGGTCGTCTCCAGCCTGTCGTATCAGAACACCAGGACCGGACACAAGTGTCTTGTACAGTTGGATTTAGCCAAAATAGACTTTGGCAAGCAGAGGTACCCTTTGCCAGAATGCCAGGAAACACACCAGGTAAACACACTGCCACCATCTACCCCATGATCCACAGCTTTGTTCAAGAGCAGCAAAGACTGAAACACTAATTTGAGAATTCATTCTACCACAAGTATGAAAAGCAGACTGTGAATTTCCTGTGTCTCTGCCAGCTGGCAACAAACAGAATTCAAGATGCAAAATGCATTATGGAAATCAGATAAAGTTAAAAGGAGAAAAAAAGAGGCTTTCCACTTGAAAAGGAAAGAAAAAATTATTGAGTTTTAATGTGAAACATTTTAAAATCCCACTACTAGGAGAAACTAAGTCACTTTCAATGACTTTTGTCACTTTTTCAAATACAAGGAAGCTTGTAAAGCTGATATATTTATAAGATAAAAGATCTGGAAAGAAACACTGACCAATTGCAAACACATAAGGGAGTGCAATTGCAAATACTAACCAAAATAAACCTTTAAGAATTTTTAAAAATATTCTTAATTTCATATGACAAAATGTTAACCCCATGAACATTTTTAATGCTGTGGCTTTGGCTTTGTCTTTCAGTTCTTGATCAGTTTTGCTGCTGCTCAAAACTCTCAGCCCCACTTTGAATAAGTGTTCAGTGCTGAAATCCACATAATATAAGCAGGATATAAAAATATTGGAATATGTCTCAAGGTGGGCAAGAAAGACAGTTAAAGGAGTAAAGGGTGTGACTGTTCAGATTACAGAAAAGAAGGCAGAGTCATGAACTCATTGCTGTCTAAGATTTCCTCATGGTGGGGAGCAGAGATGGAGTAGCCGATCACTTCCTCTCATGTCTGGTAGCAGGACATAAAGGAATATTAAAGCTGAATCAAGGGATTTCAGATTGGATATTAGGAAAAAGGCCTTTACTGAGTATTAATTATCAAGCAATGGAATTGCTCCCTGTGGGAGAGGTCATGGCCTCAAGCTTGTCAGTTTTCAAGAAACATTTGGGCAATGCTCTTAGGTGGTTTAATACGTAGGTTGCACTGTGCGGAGTTAGGAGGTAGACTCAATGATCATCATGGGTCCCTTCCAGCTCAGCATATTCTTCATGTTCTTCAGGAATTTTTCATCAATTCCAAAAAAGTTGTGGATATATTTTCCCCCTTAGTAGGTGTGTGAAAACCAAGCTGCATTCATATCCTTTACCTACTTTTCCTTAAATGGCAAGCCATCCAAAACTACAAAAAACTGTGTTGATGTGTTTCAAGGGTATTTTAAATCCTTAATTCAACTGACATTTGTCAAAAGTAATGAAAACATCAATGCAAGTTTCTTTGCAATAAAATCTCACACTACAAAAAAAAAAAAAAAAAAAAAAAAAGAAAAAGCCACAACATCCCTAAGATACAAGTGCTACGAAGCTTTGAAATTCGTTTCTTCTATTTCACAAGAGGCTGACCTCTAAACAAAGTCTGCAGGAACTGTGGTCAATATACTCAAGTATACTCAGCCTGCAACACTGAAGAAAGTAAATTATCAAGCAGAGCAATTTTTTCATCTTGAGCAAGAAAAGAGAGCTTTGTCTTGTCACTTAATGGGTAGGATAGGTAAAACTTTGAATTAATAAATCCATGTTAATGGGCTGATGTAATAATTCTCAATTTTGTTCCAAAAAATTCTTTTGTTATATGCTACTCTGCATAGCTCCTCAGAAACATACAGCTAGTAGTAAATGAAAAGAAAGACACAAAGAAAACAGAATTAATTTCTTTGATAGGTTGCAAAATTGTACATACTAATTCCCTCAGGGGTAAGTTCTTAGGTTCATACAATTTTCCTGTCTCCAGACAAACAGTTAATTCAAATAATGTTATGTATCATTACAGAAATTTTATTTATGTTGTTTTGTTATTCAGTAGTACAGTTTTAATTCTGTACTATCCATATATGTTTTTTAGAATATTATACTTGTCTTTTTTTTTCATATATTTCTGCATTGTTCTATGTGCATAACACACTTTTTCCTATTGGGGATTTTAAATTTTTTTAGTTTTTAATCCTACTTCCAGAAAGTTACATATTATTACAAATAGAATTTGCTGAAAAAATTAGAAAAAGACAATGGGAAGATTATTTTCCATGAGAGGGAAGACAGTTCCTAGAGAAATCTGTTTTTATGCCCATTTTCAATTTTTATCTTTGAAAAAAATTGAAATTATGAATTCACCTTTTTTTTTAAAGCAGGAGCTGAGGGATACCAAACTAAATTATTATTTCCAGGTGGAAGATTGAAAATTACAATTGAAAATTGTGCAGTCATCAATGGACTGGAACGGCAATTCTGCAAGCTGATTCTAAATCTACCTGTGATGCTAAAATTATCAAGTATTTCTAATGCTTTATCTTCATTCCCACACTTGTTAAGTCATCCAGGAAATGATTGTCATCCAAATATCAATTTGTACATTCATAGTGGGGCAACAATGAAAAATCTGATTTTGCCTAAAGTAAAAATTTACATGATGAGGAAGATAGAAGAAATTAGCACATAAATTATGAGTCTTAGTTTTTTCATAGTCCTCTGAAGAATTATTTTTAAAAAATATCATTTCATAAACTATTCAAATGGTGGATAAGTGTATTTAAACACAGGCAACATATATTCTATGAAACATTGGGACAGTCAAGGTGATTAAAGATCAATATTTCTGTGTGTCCTTCTGACCAACTGTCAATGTTTGATTTTTGGCAATCAAAGAAGCTTTATTTTGACATCATTTTTAGCACTGCAAAGTTACAGTTATTTATGCATAATGAATAATTGAAATATATTTGAATGAGCCAAAAAGATACAAGTAGCAATGTTACTTGTTTACATTTAACATATTTTTTTACAAAATGCAAAGAAAGTGCAAAGTATGCTGCTTCACCCTCCAGTTCTTCCCATTAGTCTTGTTTATCACTTGTGTTTTAGGAGGACTGTCTTTGCTAACAAACTGTCTGAATAAAAGTTTTTTTCAAATATAAATCCTAGTGCTGAACTCAGTTAATATAGCTATTCACACAATTTTCTTTAAAACCTTTCTAATTCAACAGTATATAGCTCATTTCCTTTATACCCTGAGTTGTAAATTACCTGAAGAAATTTCTTGCTGAAAACGACGGTAACTGCTAATATAAAATCAGTTTAAAGTCTTCTCTTAGAAGGCTCTGCTTCTTCCTTGAATATAAGGCAATTGCCAGCTGTGATTATTTCATTCACCTACCTAAAGGCTAAAGTTGCCTCAGGTGACAGTCAAATTCTTCCTGCTTATCTGAGGGACTTGCATCTTACTCTATAACATGCTTATTTTCCCCCACTGACAAGTTGTTGACTTGCTGGTCAGAATGAAGAGCGAATGTGGTGATCGCGCATCAATCACCTTCCATCACATTCCCTAGCCCAAATGTCAGTGACTGGACAAACCTGCTCTGACAGGCATCCTGTCTGGACAAACAGCTTGTCAGTTTGCTAATAGGATTCAGCTGCTCTCTCACCATAAGCTTCACAACCTGAGTCACTTCAAATATTCCCCAGGGGAAATGGGTGAAATTGAATGGATAGAGAAGGCATGGGAAGGGTGGGGCAGTGTCATTTAGGCAATTTTGGAGTAAATTACAACTTTCAGAACTTTACTTTTGAAAATTATTTTGCTGCAACAATAAAAGAGAAGAACTGCAAATTTAATACTGACTATAACTGACAGCTGTTATGGTAACTTCTTCTTTAAGCAAAAGCATGGTTCAGGAGATGTCCCTGATACTGAGGTCATGCCCCTTATTTAGGAGACAAGCAAATTTGAAAAGCATTTGCATGAAGAAACTAAGACAATTACCTTTCCTATAGCAATCAATGACCACCATACTCATCACAGTGACATTTGAGGGATCAATTCAATTCAAGGTATGCTTTCAGACCAAGGATCTTTGCTCATTACAGAAGTAAATATCAGAGTACAAGAAAATATAATGCAGAACTATCATGTTTTCTTATTAAATGCAATACATAAAGAACTACTTGTTTTGCACAGGGACACAGTTTATTTCTACATTGGGACTTTAATAAGAAAACACATAATACTATATTGCAGCCAAAGGCTAAGATTTATACCCTTGAAAAAGCATAAATAAGAAATGTTTTGGAAAACAGTGCAATTTTTAATGAAACCTAAAAATTATTTCATCTCAGTTTTATATTGATCCTCTCATAATTATAAACACTGAACTTTTAGAAAAATCTAATAATGACAGTAAGGCATTTCAAGAAAGCATAAATCAAAAAAATATTAAATATAAATTTAATCCTAGAAAATGTTATTGATTCTGAATCACACATAAATGGACAATTACATCACCGGTTTGGATGCCTAGAAATTTGGATTAGTTTACTAAGAGAGTTGTAAATGAATGGCTCAAGAGGTTGTTTTACCAGAATACAAAATTATTAACGAACAAACTCAACACTAATAATCATTAGTTAATCCTGTACACATCCCTAGGTGTTGACACAGAATTGTGTGTGTGCAGTTCACATTGCAGGAGCAGAGTCCAAGCATAAGGTTAAGAACACCTCAGAACCCTGATGCTGCACGGCGTCTCCACTCTGCTGCCATTTGGCCATTGTGCTTCCATTCCTTCATCTACACAAGGTAACTTTGCTGCACTTTGGGCACTCTGTGGCTTAGACCTTATGTCTGCAGGCATTTCCCAGTCACATCAGCACCTCCCTTTTCAAAGACAGTCAATTTCGAAACACTAGAAAGCTCCGTATATTAACTACAATTCCCTGCCCCCCCACCACTGCTACCATACTATTCCTCTTTTAAAGGGAAACCAACTATAGCAGGAAATTAAACAAAATTCTTGGAAAAAATAGAGCTAAGATCATGAAAAAATAAACTGATATTTGTCAAATTACTCTTGTAAATGAAATGTTTGCTTCAAAACATCCAAAAAAATCTAATCTCCAGCATTTTAGTATAAAGAACAAAGTACAAATCAAAGTGGAAAAAAATGCACCCTCATACATTAGGGAGAAAAATACGTGTAGATAATGGAATTATTTCAGAACATGCACATAAGCCAGAATAAATTTGAAGCTGCTGATTCATTGACACAAACACTTATTTTTCTGGAAACAATCTTAAAAATTTTACTATTGATTTGTCACAAGCAAAATATTCTGAAGACAGAAAACACATCATAAAACAGCTTTATAAAAGAGATGTATTAAAATAGTTTGGATACAAATTTAGCATCGAAGAAACACAAGAAAAAATTACATGCAAAAATTGTAGAGTGATCTAGGTTCTCCTCATGTATCACCACTTTAGTGAATACCATTAGTAGCAATGACCAAAATACCCACTTTTGTAGGAACTCAGTTGATTGAATATGGGAAGGCCAGAGAATGTGAGTGTAAGGATCTGATCATGTGAGGACATGATCACGTGAAAGCACGATAATTTACTGGGAGATTTTACCATGACAAGCTCCCAAAATTTCATGTTCTCATGTTATAAAACACATCTTTTCAAGGAAATCATCCTGGTTTGCTATCAGCAAATCTTAGCACACAAAGTCCACTTCCATCAAAATGGCAGTCTCCAAGGACTAAATGGTGACTCTTATTAAGAATATTTTGAGTCTAGTTTTAAAATTATTGTTTCATAGGCTGGTTATTAAGAATTTTGACCTAATCTGTAGAGGATCCAAGTGATTAAAAGTTTAGTTAACTAGAAATTCTGCATAATTGAAACTGTAATTATTGGCAAAAGTTCCATACAACAGTACTCTGACTATTGCTGTACATAAAAATAAGCTTTGCTCACTGTTAAAATATTTATTTAATAATAACATTCTCATTGTAACTACAACCATGTGGCCAGTCCTCATTTTACCAAGGAGCCCTAAAACTTGTATGTATGTTATGTAAAACATATATATATGTATATAGCATAAATAGCATATATAACTAACTTTTACCTAAAATATGTAGATACATAGATGTGTGTGTGCATATAAATATTTATCTAAAAACATATACAGAGATATGTTTTATATACACATATACATGCATATGTTAAAGTGTTCTCTAAAAGAAAAACAAATACAGTAACATGTCATTGCTCCTAGCACTGACTATTAACAGTGGGAGATCAGTTTCACAGAACTGATTTTCAGGGGATCTTCATTTTGATGAGATCTTTTTCATTCCTTCCCTGTAGGACAGAATTATAAGATGCAAAATCTTGCATCTCAGCAGGTTTGTTCTGTCTCTAATGAGAGAGAAGGGAAAACCCTGTCAGGACTAATACCTAAAATGAAAATGATACAGTACTCTGCATGACAGCTTGCCTTTAAGATGTAAGGCATGTTTTATTTTCTTTTTTCTTTTCCCCCCATCAAACTCATTGTCTATTTTACCTAGTAATATAATAAAAAATGAAAAAAAAAAAAATTTGAGTTTAAGGAGCTTTTAAACTTCCAGACAGTTTTAGCTATGAATTGGTAACTGTCCTTCTCCTTTTACTGTTTTATACATGACCTGACCACGCAATCCCAGTAAGAATTTGAGTTAAATCTCAGCCACAAGTCATGTAGAAATGTTTCTCTACATAAGATTTGCAAATTTTTTCAAATCTGTGTGATACACATAAAGGATCACTATGTTTAGTGACATAAGGACATATTTTGTCCTTATCTTGGAAAATCAAAGTAAGACTCTAATGGCTTTATACAGCAAAAATACATATACACAAGCTCTTAACAGCATTAATTCTAATGTAAAAAAGAATAAATGGTATGCTTTATATGGTGTGTATACATACATATTACACACATATGTACCATATATATATATATATATATATCTGCAGTATATATGGTTTCTCTACCATTCCTGGAAATTATTATTTTAAGCAGAAATTAATCTAAGCATTTTAAAGTAGCATTTTTCTAACTATGATATTTTAACTGCTAGGAACAGACCTCATCTAGAGAAAAAGCTAGGATGTTTGCAGGTGTTTTTTGATTGTGTCTAGTATTCTGTAAGAACTATAGATTTGGAATAATGTGCAGAACTGGCATGAAATGCTTTCAACACAACTTCTATCAAATATATTTACCGATTTTATTAACCGCTCTTATACTCAGTGTTCGTCTACAATTAAAGAGGAAAATTCAAATTAAAGCCTCATGTAAAGGATGCAGTTAAACAGCAGCTCCACAGTTAGGAACACTGCAAATCCATATCTGAACGATGACCGAAATAAATTTTATTTCAATACTCTTTTACTTTATTAAGCACTAAAATATGCAATGTAGGAATATTAGAGATCCAAATCTACCTTAGTAAGCAAGAAAAGCTGGGTGAAAGGCGTGGACCTGTCCCAGCCAGAACTCATGTGAGTGGCTGAAAAGAATCTGGAATCAGGTCAGACTCACAGATGGTGGTAGCAGGTTAAGGTATGTGTTTGTACAGACAGACAGAAAGAAAGGCATAATCTTTAATAAATGATAGCCAATATATTCTACAAAAAGTAGGAAAATTATTTGGAAAAAATTTTGCATAAATCTGTTCACACAGATTGTCCAGAGGAACAAAACACAAAAACAAACATGAAATCTTTGGATTGTATGTGCTGTTGAGTATTATGAATGCATGAAAAGTGAAGAAAATAGAACTTTATGGAACAAAACTTTATCTAACCTTTCATTTAATATTCAGATCCTTTGATAGGCTTTAGAAATGTCACAGGAAAGTTGGCATTTTCTGTTTATTACTTAATGGCTTGTTCTGGCTTCAAAAATGCAGCTTAATGAAGCCCTAACATTTATAGGCTCTAAGATCTTTATTTGTGTGAATTTATTGCATTTATAAATTATATGAAAATAAAGTCTCCTCAAACTGAAGTGCTCTAACAGAATGAGTAGTTATTCTTGAACAAAGGCACAGTAAAAGGCTTTAAAAAATAAAAAGAGCTGAGTCTGTCAAAAAATATTGTGGGGAGAAAAAGAAAAAGACCCTGCAAATTTATGTCAATAGGAAAGCCTCTCCAGGGGACTGTTAAGTATTGCTGTGGTGCAGGGAAGGTGCTTCACATGACAGCCATGCAATGTGCTACTGGTCTGCAAACTCTTGGTCTGGCTGGGATTTTTCTTTGCAGCAAGAAAATAGACATGAGGGATAAACAAATATCTGTTTTGCTGCTTATACTTTCTTGATACTATATTATAATGCCAGTAACAATGGAATATAACGACTTGTATTGACTCAGGTAACATAATCAGGAATAGATAAACACTTTGCTACTTCTAGGTAGTAGAAGTAAATCAAGTAAGCATATATAAATCATTTCAGATTAAAGGCTACAGAATTTTGGTGTAGTTCCAAATTCCTGGATATGGTGGATTTCTTGGATTTCACACAGAAGATTAAAAAATTTCTCACACTTCTCTTGGACATACTGATATAATGTAGGAATTTTGACTCTACAGGTCTGCCTCTAATTGAATATGTGTAATTTCATTCTTTAATTGCTGAGGAAAACTATGCTTCTCATTCCACAGTAGAACATGAATGAGTTAGATAGGATTTTGTGTAAAGAAAGGAATGCATCTGAATCTTTGCTTATAGCATCTTTTTTTTTTCATTCCAGTTGATATCATAATAGGTTGATCTTATTTTTAGGCAAGTACAGTCTTTATTGAGATACCTCCATGATTATTGTTGTTAATCCAAAGAGAGATTCATGTATTGGCTACAAAATTTATCTTAAAAGCATCTGCTAGGAAAGAGTAGCCATGATAAGAAATACTTACTTATTCAATAATATTTTCAGCCTGTTCTTATGTATGTTTATTTTTAAGGGCAGAGAAAATGTTAAGGAGGAAGAAAAGCTATCTCTTAAGTAAAAGTCCTGGAGAACCTTAGTCACTGTCTACTCTTGAAAAATGTCAGAGTACACTATCCCTTTTAGTTACAATAATACACTATCCCTTTTAAGTGAATTTAGTGCAGAAACTTGTGCCATTTTTTTATTATTTATGCCCTGATTCTTCCCAAATGTATGCCTGAATCCTGAGAACATGGGTAACCTAGGATTGAATAAACGAACTTTTACCATCACATTGAAACAAAATTAAGCATCAGTTAGCACACTCATATGGGGAAGCAAAGTGCAGGTAACTATATTAAAAAAAATCTGAAAGTTCAAAATAGATTAACCACTTGCTTTCAGTCCTCATCCCTCTAAAAAGGTGTGCACAAGCTATCAAACAGGTTTTTGGTAATCATTTGACAATGCTGCAGTAGCACATGTACAGTAACAAAATGAACTTGTGCGATTTTAAAAATGTTTGTTTGTTTGGTTTGAGAATACCTATATGCAATTAACTCTTAACTCATAAACTTCTGTGTTCTGCGCATGAAATGCAGGGAATTCTGAAAAAAGACAGACATCAGTCTTCTGGCCCAGTATATAAAAGCCACTGAGTCTCCATCAATGAATGGAACAATTTCACAGAATCATGGAATGACATTGCAGTTCAAGCCAAGGTGTGTGTAAATTCAAGGCCAATGAAATTCCATCTGATACAGGGCAGTCCTTCCTGGTCAGTGCCTCACTCAGAAGGAGCAGACACTGATACACAATTCTAAATATCCAATTTGTTTTATAAGAAGACCTAAACAAGGCCAGTTTAAATTCAACAGCCAGTTAATGCAATAGTTTTTTCCTATGATGATATTTTTTTAAATTACAGCTTTAAAGCCCAGACACACAGGAAAGCCATTAAGGTAAAACCTATTGTAAGCTCCTTTAATGGAAAAATATCAGCCAAGGAAAACAGAGAAACTTAATGCTCCTTCTTCCAATCGTAATCAAGTTGATTTCACTGAAAGGGAAAATAATAAAAAAAAAAAAATTAAGAAATAAAACCATGTCATCTTGCTACTATTGTGGAAGAAAATTAAATAAAAATATTAGTTTTTACTTTAATCTTCAGTTGAAAAATATTTCTATATTGATTTTTGTACTTTTCACCCAAATAATCTCTGTCTTTGAGATTTTTTTTTATTTTTATACTATATTTCCTATTGCTCTACTAGGAATCCATACCAAGAGTTATACTTTGTTTAATACTGAACTAAAAATAGGGCAGTAATTTAATCTCTAGACAAACAAAATGGGTAACATAAATATTTTTTCTTGATGTTAAATGTGCAACAGTTCCTTTTCAAAAAGTCATCAATCACTCTAGCTCAAAACCAGTTTAAGTAGTTGGGCATCAAAACACTTAAGGTCCATTTATTACTTATTACTTTAGCTATGTTTGACTGAACAGTCACATTAGAATTACTATGGGAAAGATATGGTCTTTTCCTCTTTCTTGCACTGGTGCACATCTGATTGCTACTAAAAAAACAGGCACTGCAGAAAATTACTCACTTTTTCATTTTGTTTTTCTTTTGCTATTTAGCCTCCTGAGATGGTTCACAGCAGGATCAAATTAGAAGCAGATGAGTTGCTCATAAAATACAGCCACATTTATAGGAATATTGAGCAGAAACCAAGAAGCAAAGAGTATTTTATTTTTTTATTATAAAAATAACAGAAACATTCCTGCAAAGCTAAAGCTTGTTGTGATTTTTATCAAATCTCCTTCACTTGGAGAACCATCTTTGACCAAGAACATGATGACCAAACTCATGTGAAAAGCTATCCCCCCACCCATCTTGAGAAAAGTTAGGAAGTTGATTTCTTCAAAAATACAACTGGAATATCTTGTTCTAGAACTTCTACACTATTGCTGCCACTTCTTCTACACTATTACAGCACCACAGATACAGATGATGTGTTTTACCTAAATCACAGTAATTTAAATTCAAAAACAACTGGTTGGAGTCTCACTTTCATTAATACATCATCATGAAATGCAAACATGTTAGACTATTATATTCAATTCTTGGACAGTTACCATTCAGTCAATGAAAGTTTAAATATAGAGATAGGGTTTGTCATCAAAGCCCAATGTGCTAATATGTCTCTAGTCAGCCTCTTTCCATTCACTTCATGCAACCACAGTTCCCAGAAATGTGAATCTGCTTGCTACCAATACTCTTCCCACCCTACATGGGAGCTACTAATTTTGAGACTAAGCATGTGAAATTTTAATAAGTATATGCTTCTTTTTTAGTACTAACAATAGTGATCCCAAAAATAATCTTTTCAGAGCATTCCCTACTTTGTGAAAATACAACTCCATCATCATCATCACTCTAAAAAGTTTGAAAGAAATAAAAGAATCTGAACAAGTTAAAAAAAAGGATGAGAATATTAATAAAATTTTTTCTGATAAAATTTAAGAATCTGTTTTAAATTATGAAAAAAATCATAAATATCTTCATTTGAAAAAGGAAACATTTATCAATTTCAAATAAAAGAATATTTTACTATATATAAACTAACTTTCAGTGTAAACACAGCTGTAGGTGTTTATTTTTGTGTTGCTGTCTTTTAACCACTCTCTCATTGAATAAAAAATAATTATACTTAGAGAAAAATCAAAAATACTTATTCTATTTGTATGCATCTCATTTTTGCACTTAAAATTTCTAATTAGCCCTAAAGTTTCCTTTTTAAATCTGTTTGATTTTTGTTATTTCCTCATCGGCACTATTGATTAAATCCAGATTTAGGGAGTCCTGCTTGCTTGATGTGCTGGATACAAATATTTGAAGTATGCAGAAGCACATTGGCATGTACTTCACGCTGCTCTAAAGGTTGGATACAGCTCCACAAGCTGTGTTGGTGCTTTATTGAATACTAAACACAATATCAATGAACAGAGTAATTTCATGAGTTATAACCAATATATAAAATGGATTCTGAGTGTTTCAAGAAAAAGAGACCTGTTTTCCTTCCCACTACTGAAGAAAGTCCTGACAAGTTTTATATGTCAGCTTTTGAGTATCCAAACGCAAATTATGCAATCCCTTACAAGCATCTTGGTCCTTATGCCCTAGGAGGGATTTTAAAGCAGGTGTTCCTCTGCTTACAAATCCTGTAAGGGGATCCTTTCTGGTATCATGTCTACAAAGTCAGGCTCCACACACAATATTTGTGGTATTTTGGCACCAAGCAGTCCAACAACCACTTCATTCCTTTATGAAAGCTCTTTTTTTCAGCTTAATGGAAAGGTTGTGCATTATCCAGTTAAATGTTTTTGCACAGAGAGGCAGACCCAAGGGTCACTGCAGTAAAGTCACATTTCCCTTACTATTTCAGCAGCACTGTGTTTATAGCACATGGCACTGGCAGTGCTGATTTCTTGCTCATTCCTTGCAGTCAGAGGAAGGATCAAGGGGATCCCAGACTCAGCTCACCATGGCCTGTAAGCTCCATGGCACAGGTGAAGATCCTCAATTTTACTCGTGGCTGATCCCCAGTCTAGATCTCCTCCCCCATTCTCCCTGACTCTATCAGAAACACTCTAGTGTTCTGACTGTCATGCCTTCTGCTTTTTCTCAAAAAGCACTGTTGTTTCCTACTCCAGCTATGTGCAGGTTGGATTTCTCAGTAGAGAGATGCAAAGTGAATCACGGTACTGAGAAAAAGCAGGAGAAAAATGGCAACAGCTTCTGCTGAAGAGGCTAATAATTTCCATAAAAGGTATAGGAGAAAGTGTTTGATCCAGTTATTTTAAGGAAACAACCATATATTTTGACATTCCTTAATGTTACACATTACAGTGCCAGCCAATGGCCTAGACAAACATTTTGTAAGCATGTGTGAAGAAAATAAGTGATTCTAAACGCTTCTACTTGCACTTTAAACTGTTGATACCCAGATACATCAATTATTTGTTTCAGCCCACAAGGCCACTACTTCTGAGTGCAGAGCTGCCCATCTGCAAACTGAGCAGGACAATAAAAAAAGATGATGATATGCTTAATCCATCAATATTACAGAACCAAGGGATGAAAACAAGAAATCTCAATGAGACAAATGCCTACCAGACAAATCCTACCAGTCTTATTTTATCCAACCTGCTTGCCAGGCTGTGTCTCATAATAACTAGGGAGAAGACTACCCCCCTGTTCTGCCCAGCCTGCTCTCCAGTGCAGAGTTATCAAAACCTCTAGGTGACTTCTGTCAGAAGGCTTTGTCCAGAGGGGTTTTCTAAAGTTATTATAATTCACTAGGCCAAGAGAATTCAGTGGAATGAGAGTAAGAGTGATATGAAGATCCCCACCCTGAAGAGGATATGCTATACAGGGAATAGATGTGGTTTGAAATAATTTTATTTTTCTTCCATCTTTCCTAGAGGCCATTGTTCTCTATTTCAAAAGTTCCCCTCAAAAAAAGTATACATATATGGAGGTTCTGGCTCACTAATGCAGCAATATCATACTCCTTTTCTGAGGTTCTTATTGATGGCTCCTTCAGGTAAAAATTAATATGTCTGAACTCCTTTCACATGTAACGTTTAATTTTTATGTATTTATTATGATCCATTTGGGAAAAATACTATAAGTGACTGACTTTATTACACATGTATATTTTGGGAATTTTTAAATATGTTTTTCTTCCCCTTTTAAGGCTTTAAATGCACTGTCATGCTAGTTGGACTAAAGAGGTTTACCGCCTTTACTAAGGAAGTGGGGGTTTTGACTAATTAAATATTTCATCCTATAAGACAGATTTATTTAACTCTAATCAGTTTGACTGAAATCACTGGAGTCGGGGTGAGACAGCGATTGCTGCGTTTGTTATATAATGAATGGAACATCACACAAAAAAAATGCACTGGCTGGAAAAGATTCAAGGATAAATCACAGCTAGGAGCTGACATTGTGTCTTGCTCTGTTCTTTAAAAAAAGGAGAGGGAAAGGAGAAGGGAGAATGAGGAAGGGAAGGGAAGGGAAGGGAAGGGAAGGGAAGGGAAGGGAAGGGAAGGGAAGGGAAGGGAAGGGCAAGGGCAAGGCAAGGGCAAGGGCAAGGGCAAGGGCAAGGACAAGGGCAAGGGCAAGGCAAGGCAAGGCAAGGCAAGGCAAAGGAAAGGAGGGTATATTTTAAGAATTCTGCTACATCCTAAAATGATTGTTTCTTTTTTTTTCTCTCAATGAGATATATGCATATATGTATTCCTGCACCTTCCTAGTCCCTGTTTTTTGGCTGCTCTTCAAGGCAAAGAATAAATATATTTAGCTGTCTAAATTTATTCTTATCCTGAGGTCCCAGAGCTAAAGTTCAAGACATAAATATATTTCTAAAATTTAACATTTCCTTATTATTATTAACTTTCAGAGTAATTCTTGATGTTTCTGAGATTTATATAAATGCTGAAGCTCTTTTTTAATGTTAATCTAAATTTTTAGCCTCACTGAATCCATTTGGAATATTTTATACAGATAAATGACAATAAGGGAGTCCTGCAGATTAAAAAAATTATTTCCTTTTTTTTATGAGTACAGATTTTAAAGCCAGAAGGGGCCATTATAATCTTCTAAACTTTCTGCGATTATGAAGCCCATAGTGATTTGCACAGCTTCTTTTCTGAATAATAGAATCTTTTAAATCAGTCTTAATTAAAAAAAATCTCCAGAGATAAAGAATACACCATACTTTCTATTTCTTCACTTATGAATTTCAGTGCAGTTTTCATTTCTCACTCAGGATTTTAATTGCAATAATGCAGTAATTGTGCTCCACATTTATATGTCTGCTTCATATGATATAAAGGACCGCTTCTTTCTTCTGTCTCATATTTTAAGAAATCCCTAAGAATATCTTGTCTATCAAACATCAAAGCTAAAGTTTTAGTTTTTCCATTCCAAAGTTAGGGTTTCAAATTAACAAAATATTTACACGTTTTTATTGAACTACCGCCTTTGTGTTTGCTTGAATTCAACTTTGCTGTTGATTCTGTTAGAATTTATCTACGGGTCTTTCTTTGTTTATCTTTTGACTTTTCCAAGTCAAAGGGAATATGACCTTAAAAGAACTAATTTTAGTGTGCCAAAAATTACTTCAGAATTTTATAAATAAAATCAAGAAGAGTTCTTCTCAGGTATTAACTAGCAAACACATAATTACAGTATCTCTAAATACTGTGTATTTCTATCTTCACTGACTCTTTACAAAATAGGAGAAAATAGTCAGGCAGAAATACACAAAGCTCTAGTACACAAGCAAAGTTTTCAGGACCAGGAAATCAGTGAAAAAAAAATCTCAGCTTCATTGACAAAATCTCAGCATTTTTCATTCTTTTTACAGATGTTACCTACATTTATTATCTCTAATGATGGCACATTTCTCACTTCCATGCGTCATTTAACAAAACAGTTGGCCTCCATTAAAAAAAAAGGTAAAAGATCTTATATATATATATATAGATGTCTCTATAGATATCTATATCTATATAGATGAGATAACTGAAAGTTTAAGCTTTGCTTCTAGTCCAGAGCAAGTTGCTCATGTTGACATAATAAAATTTCAAGGAGAAAAGGTGTCCTGTGATGCAAATGTCCTTATAGTATAAATCTAAACCCAGATTACA
Source organism: Ammodramus savannarum pratensis (assembly GCA_020466415.1). NCBI lineage: Eukaryota > Metazoa > Chordata > Aves > Passeriformes > Passerellidae > Ammodramus > Ammodramus savannarum. Next base: position 44,891,993 of record JAHXMQ010000807.1, read on the forward strand.
TTCAGCTTTAGAAAGTCTAATTTTAGCTTCAGATGTCATAATATAGGAGTAATCCGATAAACACATAGGATTCTTCTTATTTTAAAAATAGTGTCTGAATTTCTAGTTCAGTCACACAGAAATTAAAGTTTAGTCTTTGTGCAGCTTTATACTCAAAAGCGAGCTAAAATATCCCAAAGCGGCTTTGGAATTGTAAATACTATTCCTTCAAGCACAATCTAATTTTCAATAGCTCTTATTCTTAGAATATTCCACTATGATATTATCATTGCATGATGAATGGATGACCTATGTGCTTAAGCCCCAGAAATATGAATAGAACATCTGATTTGTCATCTGATCGCTGCCATGTCAATGGCCCAGTGTTGGGTTCAGTGTTGCTGATGGGACTGTCCTTTAAATTATAAGTCACAGCTTTCTCCTACTGGCTGTGGACTGATGATATGTGTTCAATCCTGTGCACTTTCCTTGGTTGAGTATGAACCTCAACAAACAATAGCTCATGCACTGGCAAGCTGCCTCCATAACCCTTCTGATGGCACCTCTCTAACATGCCAGCTTCATGGCACCTCCTTGACTACCAGGATAAGAGAAAAAACAAGTGGAGCTGCCACTGTCTTGACTTCAGAAATCAACATAGGCTCTGTTTTTGGGAGGTGGTTGGTGTAGAGTTTGGGTTTGGGTTGGAGAATTTTGTTCAGACATGGCTTATGGAGAGAGGCCATGAAGGTGTACAGCTGGTTGAAAAGTAAAAGGCAGCTGTAATCAGTAGTTTCTCAGGCCTGCTCCTATAAACAGTGAAAGTTCTCAGGTCTGGGCCTGAGAACTTTTAAACGTTCCCAGCTCAACTTTTAACAACAATAAACACTACATCCTTGAATAGGTATGGGAAAGAAAGATGAAAAACATGAAGGCCTTGAGAACAGTGGATAACAAGTCAACAACAGAATGAGAAAAATAAGTTTTAATTAAAGAAAACAAGGAGGTATTTTTATGTAATCTGTACCCAATGATGAGCTCAGGTTTTGTAGTATGCATGAACTTAATTAACACAGTTATAAAAATGTGCACAATGAATCAATAAATTGGAGTTTGATGCTCATCGGATGGTCGTCTCCCTTCACTTCGTCAGGTTTGGGTTTGGGTTTTGGTTGGTGGGAGTTTTTTTGAGGTTAGGAAGGGTTGTTTGGGGGCTTTTTTGAAGGAGGAGTGTTTTGAGTTGTTTGGGGTTTTTTTAGAGAAAATGGTATTTCCATTTTATAATTTTCCGAAATTTGTGACAAGGATTTGATAAAAAAAAAAAAAAAAAAAAAAAAGCCTGAACTATCAAATGGTCTATTTCTTTCCTATAGCTGAAAAATCAGACTTTTTATACATAAAGTTTGATTGTTGATGACAAACCAGTCATTATGGTAATACTTCAGATGAAACTGAAACAATAAGGGGAATACAAACAGAAAAGTAAGAAGCTTTTCTATAAGCAAACAACTTATTTTTTGTTTTATTTTCTCTTGAAGAAGGTACTTTGAGGATTAATCTGACAGCAGCTGGAGTTAAGATGCCATATAAACATAAACATGAAATATTTTCATAAGGTTTTAAAGGGAATTAAATCTAATTGTTCTCGAAATTTATTACCTATTGGATTTGCATTCTGACTCCAAATGAGCAGCTTATTTTTAATTCATTGGATTCATCTATGCTTTTGTATTTTTAATGTGAAGGGTAGAACAGAAAAGACTCAGTACAAGCAGATGCCAGTTTTAATATAATGTTCTCCTACTTTGGGGACTTCACTCGCTGTGTGGGTTAGCCAGTAAGGCCACTCAGACTTTATAATTGACAGTAAATAATGCTCTTGCAGTCATCTACTTCCATTTGCTAAAGGAAGGCAAGCCATAATGAAACCCAGTCAATTCAAAATACTAGAAAAAAAATGAAATACTTTAGATATATCAAATTACTCTTCAGGAACAAAACTGAAATCCCCTAATAGAAAGCTGATTTTTGAAGTGCATATATTTCTTAGCATAGAGATGTAAACATCATTTATAGCATGTCAACCAAAAACTCAAGAAGGATGAAAACTGCATGAAAAAGTGATGAAAAAATCAAATACAGAGACAGTGGAGCCTGGTCAGCACCAGTAACAGGCATCCACTTCTCTGGACAACTTTTTCCTGTGCCTCAGCACTCTCACAGTAAAGAATTTCTTCGTAATATCTATTCTAAATATCTCTTCTTTTAGTTTAAAATCATTCTGCCTTATCCTATTACTCTCTGCCTATGTAAATGGTTACTTCTTTTTTATATTTAGTGGAAGGCTGCAGTGAGGCGTCACCAGAGCCTTCTGTTCTCCACAGTGAAGAAACCCAGTTTTCTCAGCTTCTGTTTATAGTACAGGTGTTCCAGACCCCTGATCCTTTTTGTGACCTTCCTCTGGACCCACTCCAGCAGTTCTAACAGAAATGAGGGGCTCAGCTGAAGCAGATGTCATCCATCCTTGTGCAGCAACATGACACAGTGTGCTTTGGCACCAAAGACAGGATCTCTGACTCAGCCTGAGCTATCTCATACAGTAGCAAAATAATCTGGCATTTAGCTAAGTACTACCTGAAGACATGTTAGATAGAATCATCACAGGATCACAGAATCACAGAATTGTTCAGGTTGCAAAAAACTACAATGTCATCGAGTCCATCTGTAAACCCAGCACTTCCAAGTCCAACCACTGAACCATGTCCCTGAGCACCAGGTCTGCACATCTTTTAAATTCCTCCAGGGATTTGGATTCTGCCATTTCCTGGGCAGCCTGTTCCAGTGCCTGAAATATGGGGATCTGCACAGCTATTCTCTGGAATTCAGAAGTTCAAATCCAAATCTGTAAGCCAGACCTGCCAGATGCAAATATTCACAACTCCTGAGATATCAAGAGAAGTATAAAACAGCAAAGTATTTTTGTCACTGGTAGGCAAGTCTTTATGTTTTAATCCTTTTTTTTTTTTATCTTCTAATCTATTCTGTAGTTCTGGATTTTAAAGGACATAGGTATGTTGTTACTGGAATACATTCACTTATAAAAAGTTAACAAGGGGACTTTTATCCCTCATGTATAACGATGCTCAGTCTTTTTCTAATTATAGTGAGTACTTTATACCAGAACCTCTTGGGATATTTCCTTCTTTCAAAAATGAGCACTTTTATTGTGTTGAGTAGATTCAGATGTTTTTATAATAATTGCATGATCTTTTCCTTTCTTGCTGTGGCACAGTGTTATTAGCCTCTGTAAAGCTACCCTCTGGTGGAAGCTGATAACATAAATGAATACTGGACAAAGTCATTTTTGGGGACATAGTGATGATATCTTCTTTCAATTGCCTTTTTTTTTTTTTTCAAATGAGTACATCTAATAATTCATAAATAAAAACCCATGTAAAATATATAAAGTGAACAACGATTTTCCATTTGAAATTCTATATCAGAATGAAAATTCCCAATTTTTTTTTTCCAAGATTTGTCTTGATTAAAATAATATTTTTTGGCTATAAAATGTCTAATTTATCTGCAATAAAAATGACAAGAAAGAGGAAAAATGTAAACTGTATTTGCCTATGAATCAAACTCACAGAATCATATAGTATACAGAAGTTTAAAGTCAGTGAAATCACAAGTATCTTATCAAGGCCCATTTTTACCTCAACGTGAGGCCTTCTGGTTGAACCTAACTTGGTAGAAGGTATTAAAAAAAGAGTATAATACCAGCAGGATTAAAAGAGTCAGAAGACAGTTGTCTCTATAGTGCTGAGCCAGAAGTGAGCTAGTAAAAAATTTAAATTGAGGAACAAAAAACTCAATTAGAATGAATTCAAAAACCATGGTTGAAACACTTCTTTGCTTCTTGCTTCAAGTCCTCTCCTGCTGAGAGTAAAACAACATGCCAGCAAGAAAGGCATGGAGAGCAGCTGGCAGTGCAATAACATACTAGAACTGTCAATGCCAATCCACATGGTTCTCCACATGAGGTTTTTAGAGACTCCTGATACAGTAATCTATAATGCATTGGGAAAAAAAGACATCCCTTTCCAAGGCTATTTTCCACTGAGGAGAAGTATAGGGTTAATGCAAAAATAAAATTAAAAAAGCAGCACTTCTCTTATATGTCTTTTGACCAGTTACTAAGGAAAGGATATGGTAAAACCAGAAGCTGTGTCACAGAATACTGTGAAAGGGGTTATCACACAAAATCGTGCAAAAATGCTGATCTATACCTGGCAAAATTCTTTAGTTTATATCCAGTTAAAAAAAAAATCAATTAGAAGCAAAATGTTAAATAAGATTGCCACAAGACATTAATTTTCTTTTCTTTTGTGTTTTTTGTTTTTTTTTTTTTTTTTACTTTATAATTTACTTAAAAACTTCTAGTCTTATAACACATCATAGAATCAGAATCACAGAATATGCAGAGTTTGAAGAGACTCATTAGGATCAATGAGTCCAACTCCTGGCTGTTCACAGCAGCATTCCCAAGAGTCACACCATGTGCCTGAGATGACTGTCCTAACACTTCCTGAACTCAGACAAGTTTGGTGCTTGTATGATTTCCCTGGGGAGCCTGTTTCAGTGCTCAACCATCCTTTAGGTGAAGAATCTTCTCCTGGTGTCTAATCTAAACCGCCCTTCACTCAGCTTCATTTTTTCCTAGTCCTGTCAATGGTCATGAGCTGGAAGAGGTTGGTAGCTGCCCTGTCGTTTCCCCTTGTGAGGATGTTGAAGACTGCAATGAGGTCTCCCCTCAGTCTCCTCCAGGCTAAACAGAACAAAGGGACCTCAGCCATTCCTCACCCAGCTTCCCCTCTAGAACCTTCATCGTCTTCACTGCCCTCCTCTGGACTGTCTCAAATAGCTTAATGTCTTTCTTATGTTGCAGTGCCCAGAACTGCATATAAAATTCAAGGTGAGGCCACCCAGTGCAGAGCAGAGGGGGAAAATCCCCTCCCTTGCCCAGCTGGTAATGTTGTGCCTGATGAACCTCAGGACAGGCTTGGCCCTGCTGGCTGCCAGGGCACTGCTGACTCAGGTTCAACTTGGGATTGACCAGGACCACCAGGTCCCTTTCTGCTGTGCTGCTCTCTGGCCTCTCATTCCCCAGTCTGTCCATCCAACCAGGACTGCCCTGTCCCAGGTGCAGAATCCAGCATTCGTCTTTGTTAAACTCCATCCTGTTGGTGATTGCCCATCTCTGCAGGGTCTCTCTGCCCCGGGAGAGTCAACAGATCCTCCCAACTTAGTTGAATTGGCAAACTTACATAGTATTCCATCAAGTCCTGCATCTCAGTTTATAATGAAGATGTTGAAGAGCACAGGACTGAGGATGGAGCCCTCTGGAACCCCACTAGTGACAGGTCACCAGCCTGATGTCACCCCATTCACTGTAACCCTTTGTGCCTGACCCATGATCCCAGGTGTTCACACATCAATTAACACAATTATCCAGCTGTGTGCTGGATATTTTGTCCAGAAGGATCCTGTGAGAGACAGAATCAAAAGCTTTGCTTAAATCCAAAAAGAATACATCAACTGTCTTCCCTAGATCAGCTAGGTGGGTTATCCTGAACTCAAAAGATATTAGGTTCAATAAGCAGGACTGTCCTCTCGTGAAACCATGTTTGCTGTGACCAATGACTGAGTTGTCCTCCAGGTGTTTTTCAACACCTCCCAGAATAACCTTTTCCATGATTTCAGTGAGCACTGAAGTGAGACTGACTGGTCTGTTGTTTCTGGGGTCCTACTTGTCCTTCTTGAAAATTAGGACAACTTTGACCAGCTTCCAGTCAGCTGGGACCTCTCTGGATTCCAAAAACTGCTCAAAAATCACTGAGAGAAGCTTTGCAATGACATAAGCAGCTCCTTTAGGATATGTTCAGAGGTCAATACTTAATATTAAGGACACAATTAAGACTGAGGAATTTTGTGAAGAAATTATGTATTATGATGCTTTAGCAATTTAATTTATGCTTTCATTTTGATTGTAAATATATTAGTTGAAAGCTTTTCTATTAATTTTGTTAGCAGTGTCCAACCATATGGTACATTTAGGTCTAACTTTAAAAATAAACAAAAAACTTACAGAATTTCTACCAAAAAAAAAAAAAAAATTAAAAAGATTTTTGTTCTCTCCGTCTTGAATGAAATGGGTTTGGTTACTTCATATTTGACCAGGCTCTTTGTAGTGAGTTCTTTTATCTTTTATATATTGACATTTAGGCATTTCTTCTCTAAGGTCTTAGAGGACATGCCTTATGTAAGAAAAATCCTTAAATGTCAGCAAGACTTTACCTGCAGTACTTTCATATGTTTTTACTTTTCTTCTTTCTTACAAAATGGAAGTGATTTCCACATTCCTTAATATACAACACTGGTAAAAGAAGGCATATTGGACAGCCAATATTTGACATAAATTTAAAGATAGGTCCCTTCCAAGATAAAACAAATTTGTGGCTAAAAATAAAACATGAAATTTCTTTTTACTTGTTTGAAAACAAAAAGAATTCACATTTTCAAGACTTTAAGAAGCTCTGCACTTATTTCAGAGGAAAAAAACAGACTTTATATTTTGAAAACATTTTTGTAGAAAAATTTTTATGATGCCAAGGAATACATTTTCATATTATTACAGAATTCATTTAAAATTCATATTTTCTGAAGGTAAGCTCTGTTTAATGCATGTTTTTGGCAAATGCTCTTTCTCATTCCACGTCTATTCAAATTCTCCACTTGGCATGTGCTTCTTTTGGGTGTGTTTCACCTTCAAGATTGTCAGAGTAGGTATAAAATAAGCAGTTTGATTTCTACTCTGTAAATTACCTTTTCATCTTACATGGGCCATAGAATTTCTGCAGGATGGAATCCACATAAATCTATCACATACAAAAAATACAAATCAAGTCCGATTTGCCTGTGACATTTGCCTCTTCCCATTTCCCCTGCACAGATTTTAATGAGATAATTGTGGTAGGTTCACCCGGGCTGGATGGACAGTGTCAGCCAAGAGGCTCAATTACCCTGCTCCTCAGCTGGATAGGGGAGAGAAAATGTAACCAAAGGTTAATGGATTGTGATAAGGACAGTGAGAGATCAGTCACCAGTTACTGTCACAGGCAAATCGGACTTGATTTGAGGAAATTAATTTGATTTATTGCTAATCAAATCAGTATAGGACAATGAGAAATAAAACCAGTTCTTCCTGGGATCAACTTCTCTCCTGAGTTCTCTGCCTTATCCCCTCCAGTGCCACAGAAAGAATGGGAAATCAGAATTGTGGCACTATTTTCTCCTCAGTAGGAGAACTCTCCGTGGTCTTCCCCTGTCCCAGTGTGGGGTTCCTCAGGGGAGACAGTCCTCTACCAGCCTCTCCAACATGAGTCCTTCCTCCATGGCTGGAGTTCTTCAGAAACTGCTCCAGGCCTTTCTCCAGGGTGCAGTCCTTCAGGAACAGGCTGCTCCAGTGTGGGTCTCCCGCAGGATCACAAGTCCTACTAGAAAACCTGATCCAGGGTAATTCCATATCGGACATGGCAGAAGCTTATAATGTCCTCTCACAGGAACCATCCTTGTAGCCCCTCACCTCAAAACCCTTCCATAAAAACTAAATAAACTCATGAAAATCTGTGATCTGCAGTGTCAACTTACGATTGCATATAAGCTCCAGAATTATTTTGGTCAGCAGTTTCTTGTTTAACCATGATAAAATATTTTACTTTAAACTAGAGCAGGGGCATTCAAACTAAAATAATTTCAGCAGTTTCTACAGTAAATGCTGATTGAATAAAAATGTTATCTCTCTTAAGCAGCAATAAGTAAAAATGCAAATTTAAGGACACAATGAAATTTCTTATCAGTTTATAGGAAGAAAGAAACAGTGTACAATAAATAAACAAATAATCATTCTCTGATTTATCTCAACTCCACCTCAACAGCATAAAAATGTCACAGAAATATTTTATCTATCCAGTTTTTTTATTATTATTGCTTTTTTTAAACAGTAGGGAAATTTTGCCATTTTAAAACTCAGATTCAAAAGAGAATCCAATATATAAAATAATTTTGCTTCAGTCCATGGATTCATAACTCCATTTTTTTGGCTGATACATCAAAAAATGTGATTCTGAACTCTTAGGACCTTAATACCTGCCTGCTACAAGGACATTAACAACATATTCAGCAGAGTTTGCTAGGCTGTCTTCAGGTCATAGAGTCGAAGTTCTGTCCATCACTGTTCTGCTGACCTTTAGCAATTTGGACCAAACAGCCTGGAGTCAATAGCTTCCATTATCTTAGAAGCAATCCTCTGGGATATCTGGTCTACAAGTAAGAAAATCTAATAGATGAAACCCTAACAAAATCACATCAATAAATAACATCTCTACTCTTGGCCAGCCTCAAAATTTGGGCTGTATTCCTCTTGAAGTCACAGATAAACAGCAAACAACACTTTACAGTACACATCCTTTGAGTAGCTCACTTGGTTAGAGCATGGTGCTAATTCCACTAAGGTTCTGGTGTCTAATCCCATACAGGCCATTTGCTTAAGACTTGGACTTGATGATCCTTGTGGGTCCCTTCCGGTTCAGAATAGTCTGTGAATCTGAAGTTAAATATTTGTATCTCTTGCTACTGCCTAGTACTGGGTCTTTTCCTAGTTGAAATTGCCTTTCTTGCTGTTCTATACCTTAGTCAATAGGTGGCAATGCCTACTCCAGTACATTTCTTTCATGGGTATTTGTGATGATATATGTTCTCCATTTTTATATCAGCCTTCAGTCAAATATTTCCATTCCACAAAAAAACCCTAACAAAAAAACCCCCAACCTACCGATCACACAGCTGTCTAAAAACAAGAGTCTCTGTGACATTAGCCTCTACTTTCAGAGCCTTCTTTTAGCATCGTTTACCACTAGGAACTACTGGTGTCTGGACATGTTCTTAGCCTTCTTCCCCATATTCTAATTAGAATTTTACCCCAATTACTTGAAATTAAGATTCTTTGGTAGCAATTCTTCAGAGACTGCTATCTTTTCTATGATACAAAGGTAATTTTGAAACACTAGTTCCAATACATTCTAAGAAAATAGTCAGACATGATTGTATTTCATTATAAATAGTTTTCATAGGTACTAACCACAGCAGTAATTAATTTTCTGAAGGTAGAGAATCCTTGTAAAGCATCCTTGCCAATATTGCAAGGAAATTTTAAAGAGGTGTGTCTTAAATGGCAAGTAAGGTGCTTGCTCCTTATTCACTCTAATGGTGATTTCCAATAATATATCCACATAATTTTGGCACTAATTTAACCCTAATAGATCACTCTTAAGAGATCATTCAACAAGACTTGTATATTTTTCCCTAAAGAGCTTTACATAGCATCAAATATTTACCTAGCCCCTTTTGTAACAGTAACAAAAAGAAGATGGTATAAGACTAGTTTTTTTCCTTTCATGTAGTAATGGAAAGTTGCTCTTGTGGCTCCAGTGAGTCACACTGAAGTGAGGTTCTAAATAATAAACTACAAACTATACTTTTTTTAAAATTAAATACTATGTAGTGAAGTAATAAAAACTAAAGAGAACTTGTTTTTACCTGGTAAATACCAGATCACTCTTGAGAGTGGCCTGCAGAACAGGAAAGATCTTGAAAATTTAGTGGTTTCAGATATGTTTCTCAATTCCAAGATCAATGAAGACAAGCATGGAGTTATTACACTGGGGCTTAGCTGTCCAGATTTCTGTCAGGGCCAGTTTAAGCAATTACTAAATCTTGGTTGTTTGCTTCAGTCTGTGTTGCTCTCCCACTTGTGTTACAGAGCTAGGTGTAGGGCTGCAGAGTAAACTGATCTGGATTAAAAGTCATAATTTTGGAAGAGTTGGTGATAAAAATCAGAATCAGTCTCCTGATTCCAGTAGCAGCTATAAAGCTTCTTAGTTGGTGAAATCCTTGACTGAAAATTTGTAGTGGTAAATAATAATAATAATAATAATAATAATAATAATAATAATAATAATAAATTTCAACATTTGTTATAAAAGTAAGCGGACAAACAAAAATCAGTGGAAAATTGCTTCAGAGTGATTTTTCACAAAGTGTTAGCTCTAAGTTATATTGCCATTGCATTTTTCTATTGAAACAGAATAACAAAGGAAGACTGTAGGAAGGGGATTCAGCTGGAAAGGGGCACCATCCCAAAGTCAAATCTTGTATGATTCAGTTCTTCATGCTGCTTTGCACTACTGGGGCAAGGATGGGCACAACAGCAGAAGCCTGCAAGCAACATCATAAACTGTATATAAAATCAAGACCTTGGGAACAGGGGAGGACTAAAATTAAATGTGTAAATGTAGGGATAAAGTGGTAAATAGGGATAAGAAATCATTGCTAAATAACAACTATTATAACAATGGAATGATTTTGAAAAACAGTGACTGATATTGATTTTCTGATTGATACATGTAGGAAATAATTCACTTTGCTCACAAACACAAGTTCTCAGTGGTGTGAGTGTGTCCAGTTTGAGGCATTTATGACATTTCAATAAGAATATATATATTACATCTGGGAGAACACAGAGGGGATACAATCATGAGCAGTTTTGGAAAAAGACCTTATGAGAAAGAGAAGGCAGAAAAACCTTCAAATAAATTTGCTACAAATTAGAGAATAGAAATGTTGTTGTACCTGCAATCACCAATGAGATCAAATAAACTTAGACATAAAAGCAGTAGAAATTAGGTGATATGGGAGAAGATATTTCAAGTTTAGAAAGGAAAAAAAATTCAACAAATTACACTGAGAAAGCCTTTCCATTGAAATTTTAGATACATTTTCACAGCTTCAGAACAGGGAAATGGATTAGATGTTCTTCTCAGATTTCTTTCAGCATAAAATTTTTAGGTTTCTTTCCACCCTCTAAGAAATCATACTTTCTAACTCTGCTTCCTCCCAGCCACTTTAGTAGTTCCAGCTTTCATCTTTAAATTCTCCAGGACAGGACATACTGTAGCAAGTGAGAACGCAGACTGCTACTGAGGTATTGTAATAAATGCCATTAATTAAAACAAAAATACCAACAAAAAACTCCATCACTATCAACAAAAAACCCCAAACCAAGTATATCTTATTTCTTACTTCCCTTTATACTAAAGGATCAAGCTGCTGCAAAGCTCCAATGGTCTTGGATGTGATGTACCACTAATCATAAAAAATTAGTAAGTTTAGAATTGTGTTTCCCATAAAAACCATGTGAGGCTGCAGTAACAAAATCAGTTTCTTGAGTGGTGAGACTTCTGTAACATTAGGTCAACAGAACAGGCTAGAGGAAAACATATGAGCATAGAGCAGTGAAGAAAAATCTTTATCATTAAGAAGTCACACACAATTACACTGCAATGTCACAGCTCTTAATGTGTCATCTCAACTCAAGGTTACTGATAATAAGAATACTTTGCCTTTGGCAAGTTGTGGCAAACATAATTTTATTTCTGTTAAAAATAAAAGGTTCTTTTGACTTTATTTCAAATCAGCATGTAACATTGATTTTTTCATCTCTATCTCACAACATACCAACACGTTGAAATGGCAACATATTATAATTATAGTTTCCATAACTGCGGTGAATGGAACAATAGATGAAGTGGTGAAAGGGGGATAACAAAATATAATGTAGTCCTATTCACTTCAGACCAGAGACACATGGTTTTCTTTTTTCCAAATAAAAAAGAAGATCAAAAGTAAGAAAAACTAAACAATGTTGAACCAGTTCTCATCCCTTCCTACAGTTATCCTTTACAGTGGAGAAAGAAAAAGAAAAATACAGTCAAAATACCTGCAGATATGAGTCTAAGAGTTTAATAATATTTCCACATAAAAGCACATAGATAACAAAAAATGAGCTTACCAGGTTCTGATGTATAAGGAATGTGTGTCCAAAGATCTTCAAAAGAAAGAAAGGAATCCGACCAAAATGATTGTGCATATGCATGCATACCTGTAGATGTAAAGAAGAGCTTAAAAGAGCTATGGAGCTCTCCTAGATTGAACAGAAATTGTGAAATTTCTCAAAAGGAGCACTTTTGCCTAGCAAGTTAGCATGTGTTACCCTCAGGAGACTTAATAGAGTCCAGCAATGCATAATATATCTCCATGACACATCAGGAGGTGTCCTCACCAAAATCTTTAAAAATACCTCCTTCCCCAGCTTTTCTATGATTCTAAGGTGTTACATGCAATGAGAAACTTTCATCTGTGAATTTGGCCCTAAATGCTTCTGGGTGACTGCTGCTTTTGCAAAACTATAAAACTTGTCAGATATCTTCATTCTGTGCAAGTATCCTGCATGTCAAACTGTTATTTTAAAAGTTGATGAGTTCTGTTCTGACAGAGCTTTCTTTTGATATTGCACACATCACCAGGAAAGTATTTTGTCACCTAAGCTACTTTTTTTTAAGTTCAAGTGCTGTTCAAAAGCTTCTTGTACAAGCAATTTAGATCACACAGTATCAAAGCATTAGTCTCAAACAATTAATATGCTCAAAACATACACTCAGAAGAATGTATTTCTTCCTACCTGGGTAACTCCAGTGTCATGAGAAGACATACTGGCACAGTACTGTGGACATGCATTGAAGGCTGTGGGCAGTAGCTCAAACTCATGTCAGTTCAGGGATTTTTTAGTATAACTGTGTATATATCTATGTGTATTTTTTCCAATAACACTGGTAAATTTTCATTTGATCTTGAAATTAAATCCTAAACAAATGACACATAGGTGGTTGTGTTATTTACCTAGTCAGGAAACCTTACAAAGGAGTACCTTGAAGTTTCTCTTTTATTTATTGTTCTAGAAAGACAGGTATTTATATAATTTCTGAAAAGTCTTCATATTGTGAAGTATTACAAATTCAGCAAAGATTATGATGATGATGATGATGATTATTATGGTTGCATTACATTTCATCATTGATCTCTGTATTCTTTTTTGTTGAAATCCTTACACATAGTGCCATTCTGTAATCAAATTTGCAGTTTGATAACAAACACAACCTACTGTCCAAGGTTATGTGCTAATGATTAGATATATTTATCTATGACATAGCTGTACAACTGTATTATAATAAAGTAAGAACACTGAAAATCTACCAAGTCAGTAGCAAGGACACCAGCATGATAGATTTTACAAGAAGGCACAATGGACATAAAGAAATTGGGGAACAATCCAAATAATCAGCAAATCTGTCATTCCTAAGTAGTTTAAATTAATCCATCCAATTTACACAATCCACTAGTCTCACTTTATCTCGTAGCAATTATCACAATCTTACTGATGCTCTTGTGTGCTAGAGGAAATAACAATCTTCTGTCTTGCCCTGTGTCTTGATAAACAAGCAAATTATATCGATTGTCATCTTAATGAAAAATACCAATGCAAAGTCCTCAAGGTCTTTTATCTTGTGGAAAAGAGAGAGAAATGCTCTATAAAGTTCTTTTATCTTTGTTTTTCAGTTGAGAAAAAATATTTTACAATAAGCTCAAAAACCTCTCACAATGTGCATTTCACTTCTGTAATTCAATCTTCTTTCAAACATGAAGAAAATACATAGTCTTACATTAGCCATTATTTAGCTAGGAGATTGAAACAATAAGCAGCCTGTTCATGGTAGTGGCAAATTTAGCTCTAGTCATAATTATACAATGTATTTTATTCCTTTGCAAAATCAAGACAACTATAATGTTTCACAAGTTTGTTTGTTGCAGCAATTAGCATCTGAAGTATTTGATAAGAAATTATTTTTTTAATTCTTTATCAGACAGTGAGGTGTCTTCAATATCCCCACAAGGAGAAGCAGAGGGACATGTACTGATCTCTCGTCTCTTGTGAACAGTGACAGGACATGAGGAAACAGCATGAAGCTGAGTCAGAGGAGATTTAGGGTGGATATCAGGAAAAGCTTTCTCACCCTGAGGGTGATTGGGCACTGAACAGGCTCCTCAGGGAAGTGGTCACAGCACCAGCCTGACAGAGTTCAAGAAGCATTTGGACAATGCTCTCAGGCACGTGGTGTGACTCTTGGGGTGTCCCACACAGCACCAAAAGTTGGACTCAATGATCCTGATCGGTGTTTTCCAACTCAGCATGTTCTATGATTCTAAGTTATTCTGTTCCATGAAATTTTCCTAACTATAATTTTTCACGTGGTGAGACTCAGAACTTTAGAACAGCATCTCTTTGGAAAGGCAATCCTGAATGAGCAATTGGTGCAAAAATTCTTAATATCATGAGTTAATGGGTAGGAAGCTTGTAGTGGTGCATTTTATCACAATCACCAGCAACCACCTCCTCAGGCCACACTGTGATCTGAAAGATCTTTGCTCAGCCTTGATGAGCAGCACCTGGGCTAAGCTTTCCTTGATCTTAGGAGAAACACTGGTCCCAGATACTAGTGCTGTCCAACAAGCTCCTGTTTCTTAATGAACAACCTTGGAAACTTATTTTCTTGCCTGAATAACAAATCAAGTGGAATAATATTTTTGTTATCAAACCTTCAGAGAAAGGTAGTGACTTGGATTGTGGCCAGGATAAAAAATTACAATGACTCAAGAGCAGTCTCTAGCAACCCTGTAAACAGTGGTCCCAAGTGAAACCCTTGGAGCTCTCCCAGACCACAGCAGGCTGCAAACAGCATTCTCCCTCTGAGTGGGGCCTCTCAGAGCCACAGCAAACTCTCAAGTTGGCTGTTCTCAGAGAATCACCAAATGACCATGATGGATCTTGGGCTGATATTCCCAACTCCTCAAGTCTCCACCCTTCACCCACTGAGAAGCCATGAAGGCATCTGAAGTGAGAACTTCACTGGATTCAAGGGAAGCTTTTTCACAGGAATGTGTCTTGCACAGGCTCCTTCTGTCTGTGTGCCTGCATGAGTGTGAGTATGTTATACTAAACGTGCCAGGAGGGTTGTTCTCCTAGATTCTTAAGTACTTCACACTTGTAGTAAGTCAGGCCAGTAAATGAGTTATTGCCATGATAAAATAAATTCCATATGAATCTTTTGCTAAACTGTGTAACTTCAGTTATCACTTAAGTATTGTTAAGTTTAAGTTCTGTTAGACCTTTAGGCATAAACTTTTAGTGCAAGCTCAGTTTAGCACAATCCTCTACTCTGTACCTTGTGATTTAACAGGGAGGGCCTTCTGTATTCCTATTTACCCTTACCCTTTCCTATCCTTTTCTCTTCCCTCCTCACCCTCCCAGCCTCCACATAGAGAGTCTGGGGTTTATTTCAGTTTGGATTCATTGATTTTGGATTTTTGTTGGCTTTTCCTAAGTGCACTTTAATCATCTAGTAAGTAACAGGATGAACCTTGCCAGTAAACCTTGTCATGCTTTCAATTTTATATTAAACTTGGTTTTGCTGATACCTTTGCCAGTGATTCTTGAAGCGATCTTAGAACAGGCATTGGTGAAAAGTCTAAGGCAAAGGAAAAATGTGCCAAGGTCTTGCAGAGCATGCAATAGAACTGTCAGATTAGTAGTGCTCAGACCTGTTTCACTTTCTCCTCCTTACTGTACATTTTACTATTTTTCAGAACTCATAGACTGAAAAAAATAATAAGTAAAAAAAATCAGTCACCTTTACACAGGTCAGACTAGAATGCATTACTTTTTGAACTTTTTTAAATGAAAACACAAACAAAAGAGAAGACCAACTACCTAATGTCATAAAATACACTAGATATTTTTTGCAAATCCTTGTTTCAGTCCTATTTACCAGATCCAGATTAATTTTAGGCTGATTTTAGGCTCCTCTGGGCTTGAAATCCCCTAGCAATAGATTATTTAAAAAATGGCTTAAAAATGGCAAGATTCTATGCTATTTATTTTCTCTTCTGGCTAAGCAGAAGAGAACAGTGAGCTGCCAGGTAAACTCAAATACAAATAAATTACTTAAAATCTCATTTTTCCACCTGGAAAAACCAAAGGAGAATAACAAACATATTTCTTGTTAGGAGGTTACAATGCCCCACCCTCACCACTACTGCACAATGAAAAGAAAAGAAGGCAACAGATTGCTATCAGACCTGTTCAATGTCTCAGTTGATTTCAGTCTCACTGTCGTAGTTTCACAGTCTCTTTAATGTGGCATAAAACTGGCAATGAGGCCAAATAAACCTTTCCCACTGATCCCTTCTTCCTTCTTATTTGCTCTGCCTTCTTTTGATGAGGCATAAGAGTTAATGAGGTCATTGAACACATGGGGGTAGGAAATTTTTTTTATGGATTCTTGTGCTGCCACGAGACAG
This sequence comes from Ammodramus savannarum pratensis, assembly GCA_020466415.1. NCBI lineage: Eukaryota > Metazoa > Chordata > Aves > Passeriformes > Passerellidae > Ammodramus > Ammodramus savannarum. The sequence continues at coordinate 44,908,343 of JAHXMQ010000807.1, forward strand.
GGAACAAAGTGTCTGCAATGGGCTTGCAGTCAGGGATCAGAAGTGCTGAGAGCTGAAAATGACAGAAATTCTGCTTGTAGATATGTCTGCAAAGGCTTGTACTGTACTAGAAGCACTGTCCTGTGCTGTGTCTTGTGGTCATGCTAGAAGTCCTCTGATAGAGTCAATTGGTACAGGTCACTGGCATCAGGCTACCTCACACACAGCTACAGTTGTCACATGGAGATGAACAGAGCTTTTTAAAAGAGGTACAATTATTCCTCATTAGGAGACAGGAAAGAGTATGAAACACTTCTCTACACTTGAAGGCAAGGTTGGAGTGAATGGGCATTGGTGAGTTTGGTTTAATAACAGACGGGAGTTTTTGCATCAGCTTCCTATCAAAAATAGTAAGCCTAAAAGCTTATTACTAATTTGAAAGTTGTTCAGTTTATGGGAACTATTTACAATTGGGTTTCTGAAGACTTCTTCAGGTTTTCTCCACTTCTCTGTTCCCATAATCCACTAGTCTCACTGGTCTTTGGCTGCCAGCACAAGTGTTCAGCTAATAGCCAGGAAAATAAGTGCTGCAAGAATAATAAAACTGTAAATAACAAAAAATTTGGGAAGATTTATATAGCTATTTAATAAAATAAGTAATGCTCAAAACTAGTGCTTTCATCAGATTTGAGTATGAAAGCAGCTTTAAACTAAGTATGTGGAATAAATAAACATACTACTCCTAGGAAGTATTTTGTATCTTCTGAAAAAAATCCTCCTAAAGAAAGTGTACATTTTGTTAAGATACTGACAGACACAAAAAAGAACATGGTAGAAAAGGGCAACTGGTGCTCTCCAAAAGGAAAGCAAGCAAACAAAAACCCTTTTGTTGTTCATGCATTCAGTACAATTTTGTTGAGACTACCTGAGGCTCTGAAATAGAAAATCCTAACTACTGCAAAGAGGCTCTTCATGAGTCTCCATTACTTTTTGGAAGGTAGAAAAGATAGCCTTGACAAAGAGGACATGCACATGACAGCAGGGGGTTTTTTGAAAGATAGATAGCCATATAGATGCTGTGAGATTAACACAAATAGAGACTTTTATCCAGATAGTAAGCTACATAGGACATCTAATGATATTTTGGGGTTTTTTTCTGAATTTTCAAATACACTTTCATGAAGGTATTTTTTGCATGCTGTGCTTGAAATGGCCTAGATTTACTTTTGAGGATGAGAAAATGAGGAACAGGATGGTCTTTGAGCTATGCTAGTCCAGTACATGAGCCTAAGCAAGATCTTTCTAATCATACTTCCAGACTGTCACTGGGAGAAAACTTAGGAAAAATTTGTCAGTACGAGCAAGGCAAAATGAAACAAAAGTACAAAGAGGTTGCTGAAATTGGCTGTATGTATTGCTGAGAGACTGCTCCTTTGGAGAAGAGCAATACTGCACAACAGAGACCTGCCTTAATGATCACACAGAATGGATTCACAGTGTGCCAATTTGCCCACAGCACCCTGTGTAGAGCAGTAAAATTCTCCCTTCTCTGTGAAATACATGCATCAACCTCCTGCACAAATAACCACGCTGTTCCTTGGCAACATTGGGACACACTTGATCTTACCACCTGATGTCAACATCCTTTAAGGAAAACTTTCAGGTCCATCCCTGCAGTTTCACTGTTCTGTTCAAGCCCATTCTGCATCACAAAGATAGATCAGAAATTTTGAAAAAAGTGTCTGGAGTACACAGTGGGGAAAAGCTAAATTCCAAGATACTTCTGATGACCTGATAACAGAAAGACACACGATAATTTTTTTCTCACAATTGGCTTTTATTAAACTTAGTAAATTACATCCATAGGAAAGAATCTCAGGGAAAATACTGTGCCTCCAGCTTGTGTTTTTATCTTGTCTAAAGTTAATAAGAAAAACAATGAATAGGAAGTGGAGAGTGTGAAATCAGATTTAGAATGGAGTCAGGGAATTTTTAACTGGCTTTCCCTGAGCTGTAAGCAGAAAGGTATTTCTAGCAGAAGTGCTTTTATAGAAACATCATCAGATCATCTATCAAAAAGCAACCTGTCTCTGTAGAACAACTCCTTGAAACACAGATGTTTTAGAGCAGGAAAAATGGAACTAAAATAGGCCATCAGTAAAAGGGTTGCATAAGGAAAATTGTTGCCCCTTGAATGAACAGAAAGGTTTAGAAATTCAATGCTGCTATCTTTTTCATTGATGTAATATTTACATTGCCAGAAATGACCTGATTTATTAGTGTGCTGTGATTTTATATCACAAAGAAGAACTGTCAATAGAACATGCATATTTTTCCAAAGGTGGTGCTCATCATGAGGATACTTAAGTCTGTTCACCCCTGAAATCCATAATATCAGAAAAATTCCTTTGAGTGATGCTTCTTTGTTGCACTGGAGTGGCAATTTACCAACACCAGGAGCACCCTAAGGGAGGGTACAAAAGAGCATTAAATACTCCCCAGAACAAGAAGAACCTGTACTTGCACTCTGGCTGTCTGTGGGTGGGAGGAAGGCAATTTTCCACCAGCTAAAAGATGTTAGAGAATTTTATATTCAAATGCATGTCATAAGACATGCTTAACAAGAAATTAATACATACAGACTAAATACATTGAAAGCTGTAGATATTTCTAAGAGAATTCTTGTAAGACAGTCAATTTCTTTACTCATTATTTTGGGAGTTTTTTTCAACTGAAGTAATTTTTTTACCTTCTGAGAAAGTATGTTTTCAAAGACAAGCACTACTGCTATTGTTACCTTGAGAAAGTTATTTACTCATGCATTCTATAGCTAGTATTTATTAAAAAAATAGAAAAATTAAAGTATTGTCCTTAGTAATTGAATAGTAGTAAATAAAACTATTTTGAAATATGATTCTTTGATTTGCACAGCAGTTAAACAGCTCTAGAAAAAAGATTGTTAGCCAAGCCGTAACTCTGAGAAACTTGAGACAGTGCATCTGTGCTTTATTACACACACTTCAGGACACAAAGATAGAAATACACACAAAAGTGCCATTGAATACTCATGTTTCTACCTAACAGAAAAGAAATATTTCTTTTGACGACACAAAGAGATAACTCACAAAGCAGATACAATTCTTAAAATCTTTTTTCTGATGTTTAATAGAGTTTGAACCTTCCCAGCTTTGAAACAGATCTGTATACATAAGAAAAAATTGAATTGTTATGCTTAGTCATACTTATCACATGACAATCCCTAAATACATCAGAATAAAATTAACAGAAAATTGGAGTTGTCAGTCATTTTAAGACTTTATATATTGTTGTATCATTAAGAAAAAGTATGCAACTAAATCTCCACATTAACAACAGAGATCTAACTGGAGAGTTAATAGATCTAGCGTGTTAATAATCTTGAAATAAATTAATGAGCTGTCAACAAAAATAATTTGTATGAGGTAATGCAAAATACCTTTTCAAGACTGCAAGATTTTTGCAAGATCCTATGACATTAGACATGATAATCAGTTCCTGTGCTGAAATTTTTTGGCGAAAAACCCCTCAAAACTACTAAACATACTTTGCATGCCTTCTTAGTATTAATAACTGAGTATGAAGTAAGCACAGTTATTTTTCCCTGCTCTAGTTTTATTTTAGTCCGTATGAGAGGAACCAGAAGAAGCACAAACATCTGGAATTCCACTCATAACTACATCATCACTAACCATAGCAAAGAAAAACACATTCTAATTCAAATCAGTAGTTTATTTAGGATATTAAAATTGCAGAAGTTGCCAGCAAAGACTAAGCAGTAGTGAGTTTTGTTTTACATATCTCTGGAAAACAAACTGAATAGAAGAAGAATGTGCTAGGAAATGCATTACAATTTCAGAAGTTCTCAACATTCTTAACTAGTCAAGTGTGGAGGCCTGAATATATGTATTGTTATGGAGAGAGTCCCTGTAAGATCTATGTGTGGGTCCTAGTTACTCCAAACGAGCTACAGCTGCGAAGTCCTTAGTTGGGCAGCAGCTGTAGCTCATGAAGGTAACTGGAATAAATAGGGGTGGGTCAAGAACCCAGGAGGAGCCCCTGAGAAGACACATGAAGAATTGTGCTGCAGAGAAGAACAGCTTGGTACAGTATGGGACTTGAGAAATATGAACACAATGAGAATACAACAGTCAATAATAAAACAAACAAATAAAAAGAGTGGACAATTTAAACCCTGTTGATCACCAAAGCCACTTCACACAAACCAAAATCTTAGGTCAAAGTTATATTAGCCTCAAAGGAAATTTTCTCTAGAAATTACTCCAAACATAAGGCAGAGTTTGCATTCACTGAAATACACCAGTAAAACCAGTTTGAACTGTCATGCATACCACGACATAAAAGTCCAGAAGGGAGGCAGGTGAGAAATACATCAGAAAAGATACAACAGCCCAAGTTAAAGAAAGATATCAAGATAATATATATATCTGTGCCTAGCAAACACAAATTATTTTGAAAGCACAGAGTGCATAATACCAGAGAACACTTGAAGTTTATGTGACAAAACAAAAAGTGCTGGTTTTTTGTACTTGTAGAAAGAAAATAAATTGTTTGCAAAAATGTCTTATAAAAAAAAATAGGTATGGAAGAAATTATTTTACATAAGAACATTCATAACACTTTAAACGTGGGCAGTGATACTCAGATTTCTTTTTTCCTTGTGCAACAAGCACCCTTCAAATAAAATACACTGATGATTAAATTATTTCTTTCACAAGATGACACCAAATTATGTGCAGTTAATATCCCATACCATCCTAGTTGTGTGTGCAGCCTAATCCATCACTAAGATTTTCTTGAAAATATTTTACTTTTGTATTGGGTTGGTATGGTAAGATTTAGCTGCAACCATCCCTTGTAGCAGGGATGGCTACAAGGTGGCCTCTCTGAGAAGCTGCCAAAAGCTTCTCTCATGTTTGATAGGTCCAATGCCAGCCAGTCCAAGATAGATTTGCTACTGGCCAAGGCTGAGATTGTCAGTGACAGTGGTGGCACCTTGAGGATAACATAGATAAAAGGGGAAAAGAAAGACTCACACACCAGGAATTGCAGAAAAAGAGGAGTGAGAATATGTCAGAGAAACAGCAGATATCAAGGTCAGTGAAGAAGAAAAGGGAGGAGGTGCTCCAGGTGCTGGAGCAGAAATTCTCCTGCATCCTGTGGTGAAGGTTAGCGCGAGATGTCCAGTCAGGGTCAATCCACCAGAGGTTTTTACCTGTATCTGGGGTGAACAATATGAAAACCAGGTTCTCATTGTTTTGTCCAGATGTTGAGGAATGCTGGACTTCACAAACATTCTTAAGTCTGTTAAAAGCCTGTGCAATGTATACAAACACCAGCAGGCTTCATTAGATGTGACTTCTTTAATGAAACAATTAAAAACAATTATACGTTTCTCATACATTTTAACCAAACAAGAAAATAAAATTATTTAATATACTTCACAAAAATAACGGAGTTTTTCAAAGATTTGGACAAGCATGATGAGCAAATAATTAGGACAAAAAAGGGTGTAAATCTATGAGTTTGGGAATTCTCATGTCTGTGGTCTCAAAGGGAGGCTTAACTTTCTCTGGCTTCCCTTTGACATTATTTTTCCAGATTATTAACAGCAGATTATTATCTCCCCTCTAACTGCAAACGACTCTGACAAATGAAGTGCTAGGATGTAAAGTACACACTGAGCAACACTTCAGGTTCTCATAAACATGGACACAGTCCTCCATGTAGCTTTTTGTGCCTGTCCTATAAAGGCTGCTCAACCCTATTCTCTCACCTTAAATAGATGTAGCACCTCCATATCAGCTAAGGGCTTTCAATAATTGATGGTGACAGTTTACATACTCTTCTAAAGCTTCTGTATATATTTCTCTGATGGAAATCTCTTACATCTGTACTAGAAACCTGGCTACTTAGTATGAGCAATTAAACAGGCCATCGGTCTGCAACTGCCTCTCAGTAGGTGAATTTAGCCCCCAGGTATGTCAGTGTGACAGGAAACCTTCATGTAGAATCACTTATTCTTTCTTATATTACATGCAAAATAGAAAGAATTATACATAATTCTGTCTTCAAATTAGAGGAAAAATTCATTGTGATATTTTTTGAAAGGGTTGTGAGTTATTTCATGGCTGCTGGCAGTTAACTGTAACTTTTAAAGAGATTTTTATGAGCACATCTGGCTTTCAGCCAGGAAGGAAAAAATCTCATTGATAGGAAAGGTGTAATTCTCATAGAGTAGACAACTATAAACAGTAGTTTTAAGGCAAATAATGGTAAAGCAGGAAATTAAAACCTTCTCTGGAACTTCTATTACAACTGTGTTTTCATATATCAAAGTGCAAAATGACACAGCCCTTGTCAATAACTAACATTATCCAGTATAGTCCAAATCAACCCTATGTTTCCTAAAGGCATTACAAGATCTAGGAATTTTAACTTTTATTTTTTTGAAACAGAATATTAAACAGTGTTTGGGACTGGAACTTCACTGTATGAAGCAAAGTAGGACAATGAAGACTTGACATGAAAGATTTTGTAATTCGACAGGGCAGAACAGAGAAAGTTGATGTGGGCTTGCCTTTCCCACTTGGTTCATAGGGATTTAAAAACTATTCAATTGAAATATTAACACGCGGTTCTTTTGTGTTATGTCTTGTTCATAGATATGATGAAAAGGGGAATTTGCACTTCAGTTCTCATATTTGGATGCATTTAGAAATAGGCTTGTCTCATTTATCCAAAGTAAATTTACAGAAAAATAATGTAAATTGATATAGCCAAAATGTACATCTGATTTGCCTGTTTGATCAAAATTATTTGGATGTGGGACTCAAAGGATTTTTTGGTTTTGCATGGCTTAGTTGATGATAAACATACAGAAACTCGTGCATACATTTGCACTTTAAAGTGCAAATGCACTTTGCACTTAAAGTGCACTTTCAGTGTACATTCGTACACTTTAAATTAAATTAAAAGGAATTTTTTTCAGAATAAGATTATATATTTCAAAAAGGTTTTTGAGCATCTTAACTGGAACGCATAATTGTAAAGAAAACAAGTTTATTTATGACAACATTTATTATATTCATTTCATAAAAATTTAAAGTCACAAGAAAGCAATGCCTAAAAGCACTTTTGTCCTGTTGGTGGTATTTTAATAATTAATATTCTATGGTGGTAGGATTTCTCTAAAAGGCCACAAAGAAGGGCCTGGTGTTACAAAGCATATTTTGAAAAACATCTCTTTGCCCTCTAAGGTTTGGTCTACTCACTATATGTGGAAATAGAATTCCTTAAATTTCTCCTTTCCCCTAGAAAGAGGCATCCTGGCAACTCTTCATACTTTAGTTAAAAATAAAAGTCATGGTTAAGGAACATGACTTCAATGGGAACAAACCAACCTATGAATACACAGCTTATATTATTAATAACAGAAAGATAAGTAACAAGAAAATCCATAAAGAAATTAAAAATACAGTGTCGCTGTCACAACAGTATAGCAAAGTAAACATTACTACAATCTTCATAATAGTTGCCATTTATCCATCATTATGAGCAATACTACTATAGGCTGCTAAAGGTACCCTTGTACTCTCAACTCATATTTTATGCGTCTATAAACACATGTATATGCATATGTGTGAATATATTTATATGAACAGACACAGGAAAAAGGCAATTCTCATGTCCTAAATTCTGTGTTTCTACCTGAGGCTGATGCTGATTCCAAATATTCTTTTTGACAGTGCTCATTTCTCTGGATACCTTCCTCTTGTTTAGGTACGCTTAAACAAGACCCGAGAGGTACCCAGGAAGTGCAGGGCTAAGGTGTAATTTTACCAGGCTTTGAAACAGCTTTTAACCCTGTAGTCTCGGGTGGACCCATTTTTGCTACAGATTAGAGATTCCTACAGCTTTTGTGGATAGTACAGACATGACAGAGTTACATAATCCCCACCACTTCACAGTAATTTATTGCATGAAGGAGTCATGGAAAGGTTGCAAAGCTTGCTTAAAATAATACAGAATTTCTGCAACAGCTACAAGGACAAAGCTGATCTATTGGAGTCTCACATTGTGAATTGCAAACCATGTGTTCAATGTAAGAATATCTCTGGCAGTGGATATTTCTTGAAACTAAACCTGTAATTATATATATCAAGTGAATAATTTAGTGCACTAAATATGAAAAGTAATAATGCAATATTAATATCAACATATACAGCTGAAGTTATGCTAAATTTAATTTCTATTCTTGCTTCATTAATTTTTTTCTTCTACTTTTATTCATATGAAAGCAAACTATTTGCTGTGAGAAAAGAGGTATTACAACTTGAAAGGAAATTACTACAGATTTGGGAAATGGAAGAGATATATGGCAATTTTCTTCTTTCATTATTGTAATGCAGTATGATATACAGACATGAAGAGATAAGCATACATAGGTCCCATAGATGTCAGATTCAGATAGGAGAACTAAATTTGAAAAAAAAAAAGTGAAACAGGGTTTAAAAAAGTATATCAAAGTTCGAGTCCCATCCCTACCAAAAATAGGCTGGAGAGATATTATTTTTGTTTGTTTAAAGATCTATTCACTCTTTTTTGGTTAAATTACTGTGTTTTAAAGAGTAAATAAAAAACCTATCTCAAACAGTTGAATTCAGATTCTGATGAACTCCAAGTACTCCACTTGTTGCTGGAGATGAGAGAAAAAATCATGGCTGTTTTCCAGCTGACCATTTACAGGTCACAACAAATAGTGTCAAACAAGCTGTTTCTCATCATCAGAAAATAGCCGTCAGAAACACAGATAAGCAGCAGCATAAAGGAGATTTTACAGTTCACTAATTGAATGAACTCTGATAACATCAGGCTTTTGCACAGAAACAAAACACGTAAATTTCTACATGCACCTTGCTAGAATATACAAAAAAGTGCCAGGGATTAAACATATGCACCAAGATAAAGAAATAAAGTAATTATTTTCTAAAATTTGAAGCATCCACATTTAGCTACAGAATTCATCTTTTAAGATTTTTTAAATGAATCTAGTGTGAGAAAAAGAGGCAACCAACACAACTAGTATCTAAAAGTTCTCACCAAAAATGCTGGAAAATTTCTCTAAGTAATGAGTGTTACATCATCCCAGGAAATTAAATTTTACACACGTGAACAGTGAAAAAAGATAATGAGAAAGATGTACCCAAACCAATAATAAAATCTAGGCTTCTCAGGTTAGTGTCCTATTTGCTTCTATGCCTGTGTTACAAGGTTATTAATCTGTCATCTTCCTTTTTCAACAATTTGGATACTTTCTTTGGATTTCCTGTGTCAATGAAATTATTTTCCATGAGAACAGTTATTAAAAGCAATGAAATTACTCTGTACATTATATTCAGGAAGTCATCTCTACTGACAGAAGGATTTTATAAAAACAAGGGTTTCTCCCTTAGCCTAAGTGATTGCTTTTTAAAAAAAAAAACAGTTAATTAGAAAGGAAATTGCAAGTACACCTATGCGAAAAGTGATGTCAATAGCAGAAATCAAAACAAATTCATGACTTGATGCAAGCCTTATTTTGGTAAATAGATTTAATTGCACGTCATTCTGCTTTGTAAGTACTTAGCAGCTCTATATTTGGTAAACAGAAGGCGTTGATACTGTTTTGTCTTGTGTGTTAAACACAAACAGCCTGGGCCTTGATTTACACCAGTCCATGTCTGGTTCCCACAAGAACTCATTATCCTCTAGCAATGACATAAGACATTAATCTTGGATAAGCATAGAGTTCATGTGGAAACAGGAAACATAAAAGAAAGAAGAACACAACATAGTAGTTTTCAGATACTTTTTACGCAGATTGAATGTTCACTGAAGCCATGGATGCCAGAGTTCATAATGCTTATAACGAAGGTGCTTCCCCTTGACAGTAGTGTGCTCCTACCAGCACATCTGGATATTCTCCTATTTTTTTCACCATGTTTCTTAATTTATTAAAAAGGAGTCAAGGACTTACTTTGTAGCTTCTTGGATCTTCACATTTCAGTAGAAAAATAATCTTTACAGGGAGGGAAAAAAACTCCTAAATGAACACAAGTAACTTTTTAAGTCCTAGTTTTTCCTCATATTTATCACTAGTATGCTGCAGGACTAGCAAGCAAATATCTTTTATTTAAGATAGAGATTCCTCACTTTTCTTAAACTTTTCCTTTGGCCTTTATGAAGACCTTCTCATGAAAAATTTGTTAGACAACTGTATGGTAGAAAGGAAAATGAGTGAGAAATCACTTAAGGGAGAGTGCTTCCCTTCTGAGTTACTGGTTAGGCACAACTTCAAATAAGCCATCACTAATCACATCTGAAAAAACAGTTGTATTTTTAAAATATACGTAGCTCAAGAAAGAAATTCAAATGAAGTTTCTTAAGAATTTCATAATGTAAAATAATTTGTAGCTTTTTCCTTTTTATAAACTCTTTCTTGCTTTTAATTTTGGAAAAACAGCAGGAACAGGCAAATCCAAGAGATGGGAATTTTTCATTTAACGACATTTTGAGAGAATATTTTCTGAGGAATGCTGTCACTGGAAAATGCTTAAAAAAGGAAGGTAAAAGTACCTTTTAAAACTAAACTAAAAACAAACTTTTAATTTGAACTTTCAATGAAACTTAGACCAAAAACCCATTTATATAATCTGAGAATTTACCATTTATAGCTTAAAGTTGCCATTAATTAGGATCATAAGATTTCCTTTGTTTCTTTGACTGAAAATAATTTTTACCCTTTTTTTTTCAGAGAGGCAGATATACACATCTCTATGTATGTTTCATGACTGTCAAGAAGCTTCTTAGTAATTTGAAACAATTTTGGAAAACATAGAGATCAGTTTATTGTGTTTCCACCCCTGAAAATAATCAGACAATTAGGAAGTCCTGAGAAACCTATAAGAAGCAAGCCAAAGGCAATCTACAGAATGAATCACATCTGAAAATTATTAGATAATATCATGTTCTTTGGAAAGCCTTGAAGGATGT
>JAHXMQ010000807.1:44919512-44994013 GCA_020466415.1 Ammodramus savannarum pratensis
AGTGTAATGGAAGCTTTGAAACTTTGTCTTTGGAGCTGACTTCCTCCCAGTGCACTGAGAGCACTGAAGGAGAAGGATGCTACTCAGTGCACTTAAAGGATGCTACTCAGTGTACTTAACAGGACATTTCCATTTCAGAAAGTCAAAAGAGCTCTTCCCTCTAGCTTCCACTGTACAAAAGGAAGAAGAGGAGAGGAGAAAGGATGCATCTGTTTATTTTACACCTACTGTAACATCTTTCTTTTAGGAAGGCAGAAACAGCCCATGGAAGCAGTAGAGGTGACATATTTAATAGAAGCTATTAAGTTCAAAACAAAAAAGAGCTTTGTTCTGCCATCACCTCTCTCTGTTACCTCATGAAGTTGACTGAGTCTGTTACCGTAATGATCTAATACAAACGTAAGGACCATTTTTCATACAGCCTAACAACAAATACATCAAGATATATAACATATATCAGTAATATATGAATTATCAAGTATCACAGACTTTGGACTCAGCTTCTTACTTCAGTCACTAATCTTTCTTTTTAAACTTGCATCTTTTCTGTCACAGCAACATAAACTATTAATTCAACAATATGACAATAATTAAAGTGATACAAAAAGTTTAATAAAGAGAAAACAACAAATGAACAAACATATCATCATCTAAATTCAAGGCTCTGCTTTATCTGATTCCTTATTGCTCTGATCACATTAAAAGAATTCCATTTCTCAAAATACCTATGAAGCTGATGTAGTAATGTGTAAGAATATCTGCAGCACGTTGACAATTTATTTCAAGTCAGTTTCCCTAGGACTCTTAAGCTGTCTGATAGAGAGAGAACCCCTTGTGGTTTAACCCCAGCTGGCAACTTAACACCACGCAATTTCTCACTCACCCCTCTGACACAGCAGGGAGGAGAATTGAAAAAAGAAAAAAAAAAAGAAGCAAAACTCACAGGTCAAGATAAGAACAGTTAAATAATTGAAACAAAATAAAATAGAACAAGAATAATGAAAATAAGAGAGGGAGAGAGAAATAGAGTCCAAGACAAACGTGGAATTGCTCATCAGTGAATGGATGCTCAGTCTGTTCCTCAGCAGCTGTTGGCATCTCCTGGACAATTCCCCCCTGTTTATCTATTAAGCATGGCCCTCTGTGGTATGGAATATCCCTTTTGCCAGTTGGGATTAGTTATTCTGGTTATGTTCCCTTTCATCTTCTTGTGCATTTTCTTACTTGTAGAGCATGCAACATTGAAAAGTCCTTCACTTAGGGTAAGCATCACTTAGCAACTACCAAAATATCAGTTTGGATTACTAACATTAGTCTCAACTGAATTCAAAATACAGCACTATACCAGCTAGAAAGAAAATTTACTCTATTCAAGCTGAAACAAGGACAGAACTATATTCTAAAAAATCTTTCAAACAGAATGTTTGCAAGTGTTTGTCTAGTCGAGACAAGATTTCAGTTTTCCAGGTGTTTACAAATAACCTCTTTGTGTTGTTCCTGTATAACAAGTTTCCAACAAGCTACAATATCTGAACAGCGTGCTGTAAAAATGAAATATGTGAAAAAGAAAGGAAAACAACAACAAAGTAATGGAACTGCGCAGTTCTATAACACTTAAAAAGAACACAAGAAACTGTCTAAATATGAGAACAGAAGTTTGGGGGTTTTGTAAATTTTTCCAAGCAGATGTCACAATACATAATATTGTCACTGTAAATATTCCCTCTGTCAGTTCCACTGCATGTTGTTTTGCTGAGAAGTCCAAACTCTCTCAGCCTGTCTTCAGAGCAGAGGTGCTTCAGCCCTCTGATCCTCTCCAAGCTCCTTCTCTGTATTCCACATCCTTCTTATGTTGGGGACTCCAGGGCTGGATGCAGCTCTGCAGGTGGGGTCTCACCATAGCAGATCAGAGGGGTAAAATCCCCTCCCTCTCCCTGCTGTTCACACTGCTTTGGATGCAGCCCAGGACATGTTTGGCTTTCTGGGTGTTCTGAGCTGCAAGCACGTGTTGCTAGGTCATGTCCAGCCTCTCACCCACCAGCACCCCCATGGTTTTCTTAGCAGGGCTGCTCGCAACCTGCTCTTCCCCCAGTCTGCGCTGCAAACCAATTGTTTGCAGTTTAAACTAAAAAGTAGCATGTTTTCATATCACTGCAAAATGCATCTACATTTGTTCTGTCTTAAAAAAAAAAAACAACAGGTTTCACTGTTGAGAGGCAGAAATCCCTGTTCTATAATTCTCTCCTGAATTTGTATGTTTTGTAGTTTTATTTTAGAACAATTTGTTTCTAGTGGAAAGGAGGCATGTAGCTGTTTCGCTTATCATCTATGGTAATATAGCAAGACGAAAGACTGAAAATAACACTTTGGAAAATGCATAAAGAAAAGGAAGGAAGAGAAGGGAAGGATAAGTGTAGAAAGATATCACTGCCCTTGGATCCAGCAATGAGGTGTTGGTTGAAGCAATGGTCACAATCTTGATCCATCATGGGTGGGGGAAAGCCCGCAGAATATATAATTTAATGGGTTAATATGTATACATATACATATACATATACATATACATATACATATGTGTAGGTGCACCCAAGCAACTCCCCTGGAGAGGTTTATTTTTATGCTGTCTTTTGCAAAAGGCTCTGGGTCTGTTGCAGCACTGTGGATCATGTGCAGAACTCTGGTAGAAGATCTGGCCTCAGGAATGAGTCTGTGAGAACTTTGGGGGTCTTTGATGGTGTATTGCCCCTCCTAAGACATGACAGCTGCCTCTCATGCCAACATAATTGAAATAAAAGGGATGAATACTGTCATGCCATGGGCAGTTTTACAACTGAATTGTATAAAAGAGGACAATCAGCATGATAAAAAGCATCATCTTGTCCCCAAAAGATCTGCTTCTGATCAACTTTCTCCTTTATACGACTCAAAACCCAGAGCCTCCTGTGGTGGATGCTCACCCCCTCTGTCTTATTCAGACCTCTCTCTTATTCAGAGACTTGGCCAGCCTACACCCGAAAATTTACTTCCTCCCCCTCAGAGTTTTTAGTTGTTGAGTAAAATGTTAACCCAAAAAACTCCAGACAAAGCACTTATCTGCACCCGTTTGGCACCTTATGTAACAGTGTAAAAACCCCAAACCGTAAATATGACTGAAAATGATTTGCAGTATAAATTAAATTACTGACTTTTTTTAACACCTTAGAGCCGTTTTACTTGCTAATGCTGTAAAAGTTGTCATGCATCTAAAAATTTGCTTTTTTTCTTAATACGATCTGTGCTAATTATTCCATACAAATAGAAAAAGCTGATAGCTTGATTATTGAAATTTCAACAGTCATTTATTACAGATCACCAGAAGCATGACTACAAAGGGGACAGCAGTAAAACAAATTAATTTTGCCAATTATACTTGACTGGGAGTATCGTAATTGTTAAATGAGTCTGTGGTGGATAGTAGAACCAAACATGGTTTGCTGCAGGCAAAATTTACATTAATGTTAAGGACAATGAACTGAGGATCTACAAACAAAAAAATAAAATTTTGTTAATAAAAATTAACAAAAATAAAGCCACTCTTAAACTAACTGAACTCTTTTCTTATATTTCAAAGAATATCAGCATGATATAACAACTTGATTCTCAACCTTCTCTTCATGATGTGTCACATTTACACTGGAAAAAAATGTCATCCAGTTGTTTACTTCAATAATCGCAACACTGAATTTTTCAATCATCCACAGCAGAATGGCAAGTATACCTAACCATACATTGTTATTGAAAAATACTCATGGTATTAAACTGCATCACTCTAAAGATTCTTTTCAAAGCATTAAAAAAGTAGCAAAAATTATAAAATAAGTGCCTAAATTTTTGTTATTTCTGTTTTATTGCTGCTATTCAAGAAGAGATTGGAAGAGAATGTGTCCACACATTCACGCATGAACTGCCAAAAATCTACTTCAACTGTTCAAAGGCTGACTCATTAACAAGTGTTACAATAGACAGACACAGGAAAAATTGCTATTTTGATCATAACACAAAGTCTAAAAATGTCCTTCTTATTAGCATTATGATATATTTAAAATTCTTCATTGCAATTACCTTACAAACATGGATTGTTTGTGAGGTAATTGGGTTTGTGTATAACTGGGTAGATTGGGTAACATCCCAATCTATAATAGTGAAAATCTTCTGCACTGATATAATAGGTGGAATACTCTTCTTACATAACAGTGGCTCAAATACAAATCAATGATTTCTATAAATACAGGTGAGTCATACCTAAATTTCACTCTTCAAAAATGATAAACAGGCATTGGAAGATGAAATTAGGAAGAAGGCTGTCAAGATTAGCTATTTAAACCAAAATCTGTAGTAATTTTGTATACTCAAGTTCTCTTCAAGGTATTGGTATGATTTAAAAAAGGTATTTGAACCTTAGCTCTCATATCAACATCTATTTCACTGAAAATGCAACTGGAGGAAGGATGGTATATTTAGTAATATAAAAAAATAAGACAACATCTCAAGATAATTAACTCATAGGACACTTGGGGGCAGATTTTGCTTTTGAGGAAATCTCCCGGAAAGTAGTAAAATGGAAATTTTTGAGATCTTGTTCAAACTCTTGGCTTTGAAGCTCACACTTAAAATTTTCTCTACAAATTGATTTTTGGGGAATATATACCCAGACCTTTGAGAAATTTTCAATCTCCTGGGTAATATCTGAAAGCAATAGTGCTTTGATATAACGTACAATATAGGCATATTAGCAGGCAAACGAGTAGAAATATTTCTTGTGCACTAGTACATTTCAAGACCTTGTGTTTTTCAGCAGCTATTTAACACTTGTAGAGATCTTCTATCCCATTTACTCAGCTACTTAACATGAGGCAGGATCAAGCATCTATGCTGAATGTTTGCCGAGCCAGATCATCCAGTAAATTAAAACTGACACGGAGTCCCCGCCAGAGCAGCACCTGCTCCTGCCAAGTGCAGCTCTTTATAGATGTGATGGGTTCAGCCTGGTGCCACCTGTGCAGTTTGGCAGTGCTGCTGATTGCCTCTCGCTCAAAGCTGCTCACTGGGAGCTCTTATTCACCCCTTGAGCACCCATCGTGCAGCAACAGAACAGGATGGCAGACAAAGATTTACAAAGGCAGGGCTTGAGGCCAGCTTGCAAGAAGACACAAAATGCAGTGTCTGCAAGGCTCCTGAGAAGAGAGGACCAGAGGACAGAGAAGTTGAATCTCTGAGCAGCAGAGGCGCTGGCAACCTCTGCCCCCATGGGCCACTCATTGACAGAAGAGAGTAGCTGCACTGCCTGAACTGCTGAGCAGTTACTTCCCAGGGACTCATTCTGTGTGCTTGGCTCATTTTGTATTTCTAATTCTTAATAGTTAATTTTTGGTTACTGATTTTTGGCAGTGGAGTGGTTTCTTATGAATTCACCTTATTCTCAGCTAATAATTCCGTCTCCTTCCTCCTAATCTGCCTAGCCCCTTTCTTAGTGTTTGATGAAACTCCCTGGCCTATGTCTGAGTTTCATTCCCTGAAACACCAACTCTTTTCCTTTAAAAGATTGCTTGTGCAAGCAAATAATCTTATTTTCTGGACTTCCTCCTGTGACTCCTCATTGGAGAGCCCAGAGCTTGACACAGAAGTCCAGGTGGTGCTGAGGGTTGCATACCTCTTTGTCATCCATATCACCAATGGAAAATTTTAATAGGGTTTGATCCAATATTGGCTACTGGGGTACACTGTAGCTCCCAACTAGACTTTGTTACAGTGATCACCACTACTCAGAGCCCTTCTAACAAGTTTTCAATCAATCATTACAGTCTGATCATCCAGCTCATATTTATCAGCTTCTCTGAAAGGCTCTTGTGGCAGACAGAATAGAAAATTTTCCTTTAGTCTGTGCAGACAATACCCACTGCTCTCCCTTCTTGTACCTTTTGTACAAAACACTTTGTCACAGAGGTGTAGAAAGTCAGGCAAGAATGACTTCTCACTAGTGAATCCAAGATTATACTCTTTATGGTCTTGACCTTTGTGGGCCTGGAAATTGCTCCATCACCTTCCCAGGCACTGAGGTCACCAATATTTCTATAACTTTGCTACATTTTTGTGTGCAGTTATACAACTTTTACATTCAGGGAATTAAATGTTTACATTTGAAACTGTAGTTTAAGTTTTATATTTTCTTACTCAAAATACACATGCAAACACTCAGGAAAATGCACTGTAAGAGGGACCATAGTAGGAACCCTGAAATCAGAGAGTATTCAATGAAATTTATGGAGAAACTTGCATCCTAGAAGGAAACTTATTCCGATAGAGAGATATCAGTGCTCATTTTGGAATTTATAAAGACCACTTATGTTGAACTGTTTCATTTAATATAACATGAGCAGAAGCAGCATATGAGTCCATTTTGCCCAGTAATTTCCTAAATATTTACCCTATAAAAATAATTATTGAAAATAGTGTTCTTTGTGAATCCAAATTATAATCCTTATCCTAGTTTTTTCTATGTTTCAGGTTTTTTACATTTTCTCTACAGGAACTGGGTCAACGTATCACATCCAGCTATTAAAACATTCCAATACCAAAGATACAAGACCTATTCCTTAAATAAACCATGTAAATAAATTCAGTATTTCTTGTCTCTCTGCCAGCATGAATACCAATTTGCTTAAGTCTTAAAATGGGAAAAATTCACTTAACAAGCAGCTATTTAAAATCAGGCTTATTTATTTGAGGCATAGTTAACACTTGACATCTTTCTTAAGTGTTTTCCTTTGCATGTATTATCATAGCCCAGTCAGACAGCTACTGTCCTCCCTATTGCTTAGCAGTTAACTGTCTCTTACTGGGTGAGGAGATGCTTATGGAGAGCAGCAAGGACATATTCTCTCTTATAATTCTCTGTTCACTTTCATATCATTCCATTAAGTTTTCTTTCACAGTACCTACTCCCCCATCCATCTTTTAAAATTTTACTTTTTCCAGCCACACTTTTTAAGAGAAGCTGATTTTCCTCCTCTTTGCTTGCAGGGAATACATGGGAGCAACTTTGCCAATGGCACAGAAACACTCAAGTTCCTTATAGACAAGCCCAGGTGTAACCAAAACATGCACATGGATTTTTCATTTAAACTAACATGCTCAGACAAAAGGCTGGTGTAAACTGCAACCACAGATGCAGTGGCAGTCAGCTTATTTTAAGTGGTATGTTTTGAATTCCATTTGCGTACACTTGCAAAAAATAAATATGCGGAAAGGCAAATATTTCACAAATTGCTTATTTTTGTTCTTCAGCAAAGAGAAAATAATTCATATTATCAGACAGTGTGGCAATATTTTCTTCCTTTTTATGGCACAGTAAGAGACTGAAGACACTTTTCAATGGAAAGCAATAGTAACCTCAGTTATCAGTGATGCACACAGAGCTTTAGAGCAAGACTGCAATATTGATGAGAGGAACATTCATTTACTCATTAGCACTCATTAAGTAATAGCACATTTATTATCTCTTATTCTCCTTTTCTTTCAAGCAGAGGACAAAGAAACATATGTACCTAAGCTTTGACTCTCAAGTCAGTCTCATATACAAACACACATATTTTATGAACCATGCAACATGAACAAACTTGGAACATCTCTTGCTACTTAGCACTGCTGATTCCAGCTTTCATAAACATTATTATCCCAGTAAGTGGAGAATCACTTTTATTCAAAGGAGAGATGCACTTTTCTCTCTGAGGCATGAGAAATGGTAGTGTTACAGTCTTCCTTGGCATAGAACATAATACTTCACTGTTAACAGTTACTTTGAAGAAGACTAGATTGTTCTAGAACAATAAATATTTCTTGATGTTCTTCTGCTTGTACCACTCTATGATTATTTTGCCTGAAGAGCAGAGACTTTATCACAAAATTTCTAATTATCTGTCCAACAGAGTTTCCTCAAACTCCAGCAGAAGACCATATGCTTAAGGGCAACTGTGCACTCCACAAAACAACATGCAGCTTTGTCATCTCCCCCTAGCAGAGCCTCTGCCCATTATTGTAATAGCAGACATGCTACCCTGACCTAAATGGGGCTTGCACAAGAAAAACCTTATGTTTTATGAATCAGAGGTCTTCAACTCAGTCTTTGCATGTATTGGGATATTGCTCTGCTGTAACAGATTTATTCATTGTTCAAATAGAGAAAATGCCTCCAAATATATTTTAAACTAAGAAAAATCTTAGTTTTGACTGGAATTGTAACCTGAGTCAGAACAAGCTGTCTCATGCAGACATTAGACAAGCCTGGTTTTGATCCCTGTGGGTTGCTCATTCAAAGAAGTTAAAGACAAAAATACATGAATTTACATGATGACTTTTCCATCACACTAAGCCAAATTTTTAGTCACCAACTGCTGTTTGTATCCTAAAGCTGCCCAATTCTGGAGCACTGGTTTAACAGGAAAGAAGTGGAATCAGGCTCATCATGGGTGGTGCTGTCTGCATATTCCTGAGCCATCTGACAAATCATTGCTCCCATTCACCTTGCTATTTCCTCCCATAACCTTAGAGATGGACATTTTTTTTTTTTGCATTTAACTGAGATTAGAGAAAAAAAATGTTCTCAGTTACTCATTAAGAAAGAAATTAGATGAAGAGGATTGAATTTCTAGAAAAATACCTGATAACCTGATAAGCATGAGTTTGCACAGTAAACAGAAGAGGGAAAACTACAGTATTATTATTTGATAAATGGATACACTAGGCAAGCAAGAATTACAAATAATTATTAGCAGCAAATATTTCATTGCTGGATGGTTACTACAGTAAATATAAAAATCAATTCATACTAATATTTGAACTTTGCAAAGGGAAACCACTTTAGAAATTTGATTCAACTGCCCATAAATTTATATTTGTTCAGTGAGATATGAAGACACATACATCAATACTAACTCAGAGCTGAAATGGAAATGAAAAAAACACCTCTTTCACTTAGCGAACAGATTGCAGGGAGTTTTTAATTTATGCCCTCAATTCCTAATAGAATAGTCAAATTAATAATTTCTTTAAACTACTGCACACAACCATTATGTTTCATTATGAAACAAATAGAAGGTCCTGAAGTTCTTCTACCAGTCATCATTATTCAAGACTTCTATCACCTTAAACCTGCCTGCGCGGCCATTTTTTTTTCCCATAGAGATGCTTGAATTTTCCCATGTAGAGTTTTTGTAAAAGCACACACAGACATATGTCACCAGCAGCTGTTTGATTCTAAAGACACTTGGGATGACTGATAGCTGAAACAGGACCAACCACAACAACACCTAAGAAAGCCAATGAAAAAAATAAAGAAAGCAAGTACACCTCATGTGTACAGCATTTGGATGAAAGAAATAACTAATAATCTCTCTCATTTCTAGATGAGGCAGCATGGAGAAATAATCAGGAAACTAGAATATAAATAACAACCTTAAAAGGAAATATCTACCTGGGCAGGACCCAGGGCAGTCTTTTTATCACACTATTGCTGGCCAGGGGCTATGTACAAATCATGAACAGGATGGGACTGGTAGGAACAAGTCTTGAGCTGTTTTATTTTCCAGCATCAGCCTCATTACATGGTTATGGCAATGGGGAGATACCATCAGCTCACATCCCAGGCAGCAGACCAAGAACTTAATGTTACAACTTACTTTAAAATTTTTTGAACAATCGCACCAAGCAAAAGCATATTGACAACAAAAACACAGTAGTTCTATCCAACCACTATAGGCACAGGTACCTTCGGCTAAAACAATGCTTGCTTATTTCAAATAAAATACATTCTTGTGATCCTTAAAACACAATGCACATAGCTCCATTATTTAGCATAGAACTTCCTAATATCTTGTTAGATATAATTTTCAGCAGCTTAGGGAGTTATTCTAGACAAGCATTAATACACAGACCATTGTTCTCTTTGTCCTTACTTTTCTACTTCTTCTACATAACTTATCTGCTGACCAATCTTATGGCCACTGCTTAGCTCTAATTATGGTTCTTCTGTCTGTGAGGCCTGTCTTTTGCAGTTTTCCCAAAATCCTCCGATTTTATGGATTCCCACACACACCTCTTCAAATCCTCAGTTTTCCTCCACTCTCATAGTGATGGTTTAATTGACAAAAATTAGTTAAAATGGTGAGGGGTGAGAGAGCTATTTTTCATTGAGTACTAGTTCAAGAGGTTAAGGCTAAATCTGCTTCTATAAAAGTGTGGCAAAATTGGAGCAGGTTTGTGGAATTGAGTGTATGGTACTGATGATACTTAGTGCACAACATGTATATCTTCAGAGACTAGAGTATCTTCAGTCCAATCTCATGAATGAATTATCTATCAGCCTCTGCATTATATTTTTTTCTGTTCAGTTACATCTTGAGAAAAATCTGCTTTTCACTCTTCATGACTACTCGAAGCTACCAAAGAGAGTTTAGTGGAATTATCAGGATATCTACTCCCCATGCACAACTCTGGTCTGAACTAAGACATTTATGTACATACTTTGTCACTTTAAGGAGTAGTGACAAATAAAATATAGAAAAAGATAAAATAAATCACACAGGAAATAGAATAGTAGCTAAAACACAAGTAGAAAAGGAAAGAAAACAAATAAATATATAATAAAGGCAGCACAGAACAAACAAAATCTTTACATTTGAACTTGCAATTTAATTCTTACTATGAGCTTCTCTTTTATAATACTATCTACATATTTGACAATGACATTTTATAGGGTTTATGGATAACAGAATGTATCAAAGCTTAAAGAGATAGGGAAAGTAAGGAAAAAAGAAATTTTCACCTAGAAATCTGTGAATAATTCTTTTATTATGAATATATTTAATGTAATTTTTTCTAAAAGCATAGTTGCAAGTGAAAGGAAGATAGTGTGAAAAAAGTGTTCTGAGTTCATCTGGACCAGAACTCTGTTCAAGTGAATTAATAAAGAACTACAAGACTTTTTCTGGTTGCTTGGAGATAAGAATACCACAAAAAACAGTATCATAGTTGACTAAATACACTAACCAAGTTATCTTTTTCCATCAGCTTGCTGACAGTTCAGATTTAGGTTTTTTTCACATCTACAGTCTGTTGCTATAAATTAAAAATTCTAAGCTGCTATTATGTCATGCAACCTTGTGGCCTTTAGTGCTATCACACTAAATTTACATGACCTGCAGTTCCTGCCCTTAGGATATCTAATTAATTTCTCCTGTGCATCTTCAATCCCACTCTCAATATGGTACTTTTGAAGGAAATTCCCTTCAAAATTTTGAATTTGAAGTATTTCATAGATTCCTTCGAAGTAGATAGTATTTATTCTTCCTGTAATAATTTCCATATTTTGTTTTACAAAAGATACAAAATTCTAACAATTATTGAACATAAATTATAATTTTTCCCTTATGTGATCTCGAGGATGACCTCAAAAACATTTCCTATTTTTAAGAAAAATATCAACAGGTCCATAACATTATGAGCCTGGAATTGTCCAATCTTCATTTTACACAAGCAAATTCAGACATAAAATGCCTAAAAACTTTTTTACTCAAGAATTAGAAATAATAGGCAAAACTGTGTAAACTCAATTTTGATCCAAAGGTAATAATGAGAATTTGAAGCTCTCTTCCAACCTAGACTGTTCTGATTACGGTTTATTCTTTAAGCTAAATCATCCAAGCTACTGTACTTTTGCACTAAAAGTGGCAAAATAAATCAGTAAATTTGCCGTAACATTCAATCAGTAAAGTTACAAAACCATAATGACTAATTTTAGGGGCTTTTTAAGAAAAATAAAGTTTCTTTTATTAGCTATGATATAAATTTGTCCATAGCAATTTCTGATCTCATCACAGTATTTGAGAGTGCCATTTGCAAAACTTTCAGCATAACTTAAATTGACCTGTTGGGTTTTGACCATTTGGAGGTTTTATTTCACTTTGCATTTTATAATGACTTTACAATTTGCTATCCTACATTCCAGAGTACCAAATGTACTATGAGTATATCTGTTTTTGGAAAACTAAAAAGACAGCTCTAAGTGACAAGAAAAGAACACAAAAAAAGGTGAATTTGATACATAATATAGTTATAGCTATGACGGAACTGAAAAAATGACAAATTCAGTAGTTAAGAGACAATAATTTTATCAAGCTATATTAACTCATCTGAATGTCTATGAGACCATAATGTTTATCCTTTAGTGAAAACAACATCAGATGATACGTATTGAAAAGTGTCAGGATATTAAAAGTGGATTTTCTAAAGGTAGACCTGTTAAAATATTTCTTATTTCCTCAAGTGAGTGAAAAAGAAGATACTGAACATATCTGTAAGGTTACTTCTTAAAGAAGACAGTTGAAGGAAAATATTTTCACTATCCAGACTGCATCAAAACTGAGACCAAAATAGAGAAATAGAAAGAGGAGGAGAAATAAAAATTGAACCTTTAGCTTAGAAACTGTGTCAGACACATACCCACAGACATACTTGGACACAGGTAAAAAATTAGTTCTGTTTACATATGTAAACATTAGGTATATTAAATATGATGGCCCAATTATAACACTAGAAATGATAGTACTACACAAGGCCACATGCTTTTTACTTTTATCAGTAACAGATTCTGAGGAATGTTCTGAAGTAGTATTTTTTCTATAGATGAAAAATAAAGAAAATATGATGAAAAGCACACCAAATCATTTTTGCTTGGATCTACATACCGGTCATGTGTTTAAATATCTTTGTATTGCTCAACTGAAATAAATCTGTTGTTTGAAATAGCTTTGGAATTTTGAACAAGGTGTAAAAAAATCAGAATTTATCTAATAGTTATCTTTACCCGTATATTAGAAAATACAAACCCATTTTTACAAGGGAAAACACAAATATCAATTGCCAGAAAGAAAAAATGTGTTCTCAATCATCTCACAAGCATTTCTGTTTTCTGATTAAAACAAGTATTCACTTCTAGTGTAAATCACCAAGATGCTAATAAAAAAATCTTTGTGGCATCTACCTTGTTCAGGTTTTGATGTTATTTCTTCAGAATTTGCAATTAATATTAATTTCTTGCCTGATGATTACTTCTGCATGGTTTCCTGGAGTAACCGCACAGTGTCAGTGTAATCGTATTAGCCTAACACAAAAGGTGTTACTCTTAAGCCCAGATGCACCAGCACCACCTGCCCATGGCAGTATCTGAGTCTTTTTAGCATTACTGCAAGGACTACATGAACAACTGAGCTGAACAAAAGCAGATAATGTGTTTAGTTCACCCACCCTTTCACTAAAGATTGTAAGCTTGTTATAAGACACTGAGTGGTGCTCAACGTCATAAGAGATGCTCTGGGCAAAATGGTTACATAAATATCTGTGATTTTTGGCATGCTGAACACATCACTGACAGCTATGAACTCCCATTTTCACATGTTAGCTTTCTGTCTGTCTGTATCATCCTCTGGATTGTTTCTTCAAGCTATTTCCCAATTTCTTTCTTTGAGTCTTCCATGTGTAAAGAATATAAGTGCACAACACTGCACAAAACA
Source organism: Ammodramus savannarum pratensis (assembly GCA_020466415.1). NCBI lineage: Eukaryota > Metazoa > Chordata > Aves > Passeriformes > Passerellidae > Ammodramus > Ammodramus savannarum. The sequence goes on from JAHXMQ010000807.1 coordinate 44,933,117, forward strand.
CACATCCATTTTCTAAGTGTCATCTCTGAAAAACTACTTTTTTATTTAAGGTACACTTCAGGCTGACTATAACTATATAAATCATAGTTTAGCAGAAAAGAACTTCCCTAGTAGACAAATGTATTTGAAATGTATCAGTTCATTGCAATGGATTAAAGTGGGGAAAAAATAGATTAAAAAAAGGGAAAGGAAAATAAAGGGAAAAAAATGATAAAAGAAAATGAAAAGTAAACTTGAAATAATGCAGCCTAATGAACAGCATCAACTATTTCTGTGTTCACTCAAGACTTCTCTTATTCTTCAACTCATGTTGTTCGTTATTAAGTCTCTTATATCTGACCAGTAGGGGAAACGTTATGTACAAAAACCGAATAAATTTTTGTAATAAATATTGTGCATTTATTATGTTTTACCATATGATTATTTCTTGATCTGAAGTTTCCCATCTGAAATTAGATTTACTGAATGGAGAGTAAAATAGAGAAAAAGCTGTAAAGTGTAGCTCTGCAGAGAATGTCTACTCTATTAAAGATCAACTTCTCTCTCCATATAATGAAACTTACACCACCATTCCCTACAAAGTGGGTTAGAAAGATATGAAGACAGGAGGATTTATTTCTTCTCATTTAAAAAGTCTGTATAACACCTCTTAATCAAAATAAATGGTGACAAGCCTAACAGTAAACACAGTAATACAAGATTCACAGGAACAGTGACTTTAAGAAATACAGGCTTAAAGGTGTTTGCTCCTTCTCCTTTTAGCCTGTTTAGAATTACTTTTATTTAGGATTAACCACTAATTATTATAATTTTGTAGGTGAAAGGAAAAATTTATGTATGTATGTGTGTGTTAAAGTAATATATACTGGCCAGTGAATGCCTGATGAGAGCTTTTGGACTTTGCAGATGTTATGTCTCGAAACACAAGTATGTGGCTGAAGCAGTGTGGTACAGAAAAATATGTTTAACTTTACAGAGCAGTTTCACAAACACTAATATACAAATTATCAGCAGGTACTGACAATGCCTTGTATCTAATTTCTGGTGCAATTCTGAGAAATTTGGAAATCCTTGGAGGGATCTGCTGGTTAAAAGAGTTATCTCTATATATGATATGCTTTGAATATCTCATAAACCATTTTAAAATGTCAAAAGTCTCTGTCAAGAGGAGGAGGCAGTTAAGAAAGGACATTTCAGTTGAGATGTCTTAAAATATTTTAAACATAAGGCAGAGCTGAGATTTGTTCACGGTACACAGTGAGTTGTTACACAGATGTTTACAGCACAGCCCTGTTCAGCGGTGTGTGCTGCGCCATCTAGAGACAGAACACCAGCAAAGCACTCCTACCTTTATAATCCCTGAGCAAGGCCAGGTCCAATGACAGATCCTTTAGCTGATGCTTTGTCTTTTGTCTCTGGCCTTGATGGACGTTGCTCTGCTTGGGCCAGCTGAAACATAAAGGAAAGGAGGGGATGATAACAGCTCACTCAGTGGTACATCACATCAGCGTGGCGCTGTCCCCAGCGTTCCACCTACACAGCGCTGCTCAGAGTAATGAAGATGCAGGAAATAAGAGATGTTGGTGCTCCCCATAGGCCCATTGAACAGATGCGTGGATAGAAACCCCACCAGAAGGAGAAGATTAAAGCAGAGTGATGAATGCCTTAAGACAGATAGATATACCTTGGGAGAGGATATTGATCACCGAGAAAGATCTGCGATGGTAGAATGATACAGGGTAGGATGTGAAATAGAAAAAATACAGCCGGAGTTAAGGGTGAAAAAATACAGTTTTATGTAAGTGCAATGAGAAAGAGAAGGGAAGATTTAACACTTTGGGAGAATAATTAGAATACAGAGATTGTATCAGAAAAAAAAGACATCACAAATGCTGTTCTGGCTTTTTTAAGGTGTTTCGGTGGAGCATGCACAAGGAAACTACCAGCAGTCCTTTCCTCAGTCTATCTTCTGGTTTTGTTGGTATATTCTTCTAGTTTGCAGCAGTTTGTACTGCATGACACACTGGAGTTGTTAGTCTCTTTTAAACTTAACATTATTGTGGGCAATTACATATAGCAATGTATACGTATGTATATATAAAATATTTAAGTTGCAACAACAGAAAAAAAATCAGATTGCTCACAAACAAATGTAATTTCTGGATTTTTGTCATACTTTTTACATTAGGCTTGGCAAATATAGCAACTGCAATATTGGAAATATTTCTGGCCATGTACAAGCAATGACATTTCTCAGAGATGAGAGATAAAGGAGATTTCATACCCTAATCTTCTCATGTCAAGCTGCTCAGAAAAGAAGAATCCATGCGAAAATATAATTTGACAGATAAAGTGTTCCTACCATGTTCCTGAGGAGAGGAAATATTGTTTCTTCTATGGCTAAATTTTCCTATCAGAAGTAAGAAAGATGTGCACTATATATATGAAACTAAAGACAAATGGACTTTTATCACAGAACTGATCCCAGTACAGAAGTAAAGATAGTTTAAACCTTTCAAGAGGTTTGTGAAACAAACACCAATATAGCAGGACTTTCACAGGTTCTTACAAGAAAAAGTAAACCAGAGACACTGACATGACTTCAAAACAGTGGCACAGAGTGCACACTCCTCTCTTAGATGCTATTAGGCCTGCACAGGTTCCAAATACACAGAAAAACAGTTTGTAGCTCAGTCTTCTACTGTGCAGCTTTTTACCATTTATACATTGGTTAATGGACTAAAATAGATAGAAAGATCTGGTTTGGTGTTTGACTTTGGGTTTGGTTTTGGTTTTTCTTTTGTTTTGGGTGGGAGTCTTTTTTTGCTTTTTTTTTGGTATTGTTTTGTTTTGTTTGGAGTTTTTGTTGTCTTGTTGGTTTTTTTGTCATTTTGTTTCTTTTTGGTTTTATTTGGTCTGGTTTTTAATGAACTTTTCTAATGTGGGGGAGATGACACTAGCAGAGGAAAGCATACTTCAAAACATTGGAAAGAGATTCTCAAAATAACCACAGTGAAGCCCTTGTCTTCTTTACTAATATCTTTATTGACTTCCAATAGCCCAAAGGTTAGTTACAATTGATTCTAAACATAATGCAGTGAAAAAGTATGGGTGTCCCAAAAAGTAATAAGCTGGTTACTTCCATGCACATGGCCTGATTGTGTTCACACAAGTTATTTTGTTTTCTCTGTAAAGAAATCCTGAATGTCCAAAATTTATCCAGAGGAAAAATTAGAAACAAAGAAAGGACTTGAAAAGAGAAAAAGACAATTGTATTTTCATTGATGAAAAAACCTTCATTCTCAGATGTGAATAATTATCTCCTGATTCTAGAGCTCTCAGATATGGGGTCCTTTCTCCTGACATGATTCTGATATGCACAACCAGCCAGGGATGATCCCTGTAGTACCAGTTCACAGCCATTTCCTAAGTTTTTAATGAACATGTACAGAAAGGCAGACAAAGAACAGGTAGAAAATTAGTATTCAGACACTAAGTCCTATTGCACATTAAGTTTTGATTCAATTAGCTTCACAACAAAAATACTAATTTCAACCTTAAAATTGATCAGTGAACAGTCTACTGTGTCCTGTGATTTAACCATGAATATGAAGCTATATTCTATTTTTATCCTTTGTATTTAGAGGAGGGCAAAATCAAGGATTTGCAGAAGAGATTGAAATTTTAAATCCATTTTTATCTCCTTTTGGGTGGTTATCATTCCTTCCCTTTAAAAATGAAGCTTCATTTTTGCATACCCTCTATCCTTTTACATTTGCATATGCATCATATTTAAATTTCTGAATAATAATTTTCCCAAAACTCTTTTGATTTTGGAAGCCTTACACATTTTTAATGCTGTGGAAAACTGTTAGGAAGGATACATAAACTAATTGACAGGGAGATCTTCAGAGCAATACATATCAAAATAATAAGATTAGGTAGAATTAGATTAGAGAAGAATTCTTGCTGTTAATGTAAAAAAAGAATTGTTATCCTCTTCCTTAGAGAGTCACCTTCTTTTTGGCAGAATAATTTTATAGAGCTCAGTCACATATTTTAGTGGCTTTCCTAATCTTTTCTACTAAATTTATGCTCAGCTTACTTTTAAAGCATTGTGAGAATTAGAAACCCCACCAAAAAAAAAAAAAGTAAGGTTAGAAATATTTTTTTAAAAGCAAGCATATATGACTGAGATAAAATGCAAAAGAATATTAAATTATACTTTGTTTTCTACCAAGAATGGAGGACACCATTAATATTTTTTAAAGTAATATTTATGTTCATTTTCATTCAGACCAGGAGAAAAAAATATATTGCATGCTTTAAATTCAGTGTCTCAGACCTGATTGAATAAACTTGTAGAAAAATCCATACACATAAGAATTTTTTCTGTGAGTACACAACTGTTGTATATAAGGATGTGCAGAAGTACCAAGTTCATGTAGTTTCACAGAGAGCTTATAAGCATCCTTAAAAATCCATAATACATTTTTGGTTGTTTTGTTTCTCATGACCTCTATTTAAATAGAACTTTTATTTTCTGAGATTAAGCTAATACAAGCTGAATAACAAGAAAACCAACAAAACCTCTGCAAGGATTGGAAGGGGTCAGGAAGTAGAAACTCTACTTTCACAACTCAGACCTCCATCTATGCCATGTGAATCATCAAGTGAGCCATAATATACAAGAGACTGCACAAATAACTGCAACTGTCCATATACTTTAAGCCTGTCTGGTCAATGCAACTCAAATTCACTCCTGAACTTCCAGACTTCTACATCACTTGCTCTGAACTACATTTGCTCAACTGCCACACATCAGGGATTTCAATATGTACTGCCCATTTCTTGGTAAGAAAGTAGTCTGTGATTCCATTTTCACGCCATTTTAGACATTCTGAAAAGGGAAAAGAATATAAACAAAAATTATATTTTTATATCTTAAGGAAGCTGTCTTACCAAATAGTCAAGAGACAATGGAAGGGTAAGTAATATAGTTTGGCCTTAAAGCTAGAGAATGGTCTCTCACCTTGTTTTATGTAGGTTTGTCAACAGAGCTTGAGGTGGCAAAAGGCTAAAAGCAGTGTTGGTGTACTTACTGTTGCTAATCAATTCAGTCTAAGAGGGACAATGAAATAACAGAAACTCATTGAGAAATTCTATATACTCAGAATTTTCCTTTCTGCTTACTTGTGCCTCTTTTTGTTTCTACCAGCTGTCTCTCCATCAAAATAATCCTGTTTCACAGAATAAATTCATATAGTTTGCATACATCACTAAATATTGCACAGCATATATTACTATATGTTACAGTCACAGAAAGAAGAAAAAAGTGAATCACTATTAATACTGCAGATAAAGGAATACCCAATACTGCCAACTGTAATTTTCAAAGCATGAATAAGGTCTCAGATTGCTGCAGGTAGAATTTGTAAAGATACTAAATTTATTTTGATATAGGAAGAATTGGTTTTGATTCTCAATCTTATATATGCTGCCATACATTTTGAAATTATCCAAATTTTCTGTTAAGATTTACAAAATTATAATGCATTAAAACCTTTTTGTGCTGATACTTTAAAAGGCTGCTCAAAATTGATACTCAGGACACCTATTTGCCCTGTTTAAAACAAATACATTTCACTATTTTCTTTCTCCAGAATGAGGACTTAGAGGTCACCACATAGATAGGGAAGAAAATCTTTTAATGTGAATGAGACTTTCTACGTGCATTTCTTCAAATATGTGTATTTGAAGGCAGCCTTTTTCTCTGATAGTAATATTTCTGTAGTACAAAAACAAAATGGATAACATATTCAAAGAGCAAAAAGGTTAGGTGAAGAAAAAGAGCAAAAGCTGTAATGATATTCCAGACTCTGCTGTGGTACATAAATTTATAATTTTTGTACCTGACCTCACTGACAAGAACCAAGACTTAAAAGTTTGAAAATCAGGAAGAGCAAAAAAAATCATTGACAGCTTACACTTTTTATTCTTAAAACAAGTATGAAATCACATCTAGATAAAATGATCAGCAAGAGATGCTTTACTTGCATTGACCTGTTGCAGGATATGTTACCCACTGATGGCAGGTAAAGCATTCAGACATTGGTACACTGCAATAATATCCTAGTTTTAAGTGGTACGCTGAAATAACATTCTAGTTCTAAGTGGCATTGCCACAAATTAAAAAAAAAAATTAAAAGTTTTTAGTCAATCTTTCTATATCTCACAATAGTGTGTAAAACAAATTATAAGAAGTATTCAAACAATTTTAAATGTCATTGAACATTTTTTCTAAAACTTCATGACAACAAATTCTACAAACTATTTTTCATTACGAAATTTGTCTCATTGAAAGCTCTTTCTGAGACATGGTCATCCTCTAAATTGTAAAAAAGTTAGTAATGCATGATTTATTGGTTACAGTATAATATCTTGCTTCCACCATTCTTTCTTATGAAGGACTTAATGATTTTATTTTAGGATTTCTACAGATAATGATAAGAAAGGGTAAATATCCTCCTTGGGAAAAAAAGAGAAAGATAAACCTATATAAGCACTGAATAAAAATTACCTTTCACAGTTCGTTATACTCTCTATATTGGTTGTGAAATCTAATTTGTGACAATGGAGCCAACATATATTACTAACTGAATGTTATTTTAAGTCTAGCTATGACTACCCTCTCTCAACCTCCCAGTCATTTCAGAAGATAAAAATACTGCTATGTTTATCACAAAACAGAAATGAAAGCTTTATTCAACAGTAATTTTTCCCTATCGAGGATATCTCAGCACATATTATAATTGTACTCAAAGCAGGAATATTTCACAAGTCTTACACTTTCACATCCTATGATTGCCTTAGTTTTCCCACAGAAACAAAGACTAGATAATCAGTAATGTCTGGAGAAACTTGATGCCCATAGCCATTAGATTTTGAAATTCTGAACCAAACTCTACTCCATTATCTAATATAATGCTATTTACCAAGTGTCACACATGAAGATATTTATTTGTCATGCCCATAAAGCTTCCTGGGGAGAAAATCACAGCACCAAACCAAGCAATGAATTGATGAATGAGACAGAGAGAGGAAGGGAAAGAGTAGCACAGCTCTGGTATACAATATTAGAATGAAGAAAAGAATTATAGAAAAAAAGTAAACACACTGAGTACAGGAAGAGGTGTAAAATCCAACTATATAAGAACAGTTTTCAATGAATACCTGATATCCCCCTAAGCTTTTTGGGTCTTTTGGTTTGGTTGGTTGGTTGGTTGGTTGGTTGGTTCATCAGCTGGTTGGGGTTTTTTGGTTCATTTGTGGGTTTTTTTGGGATGCTACAATCATGTTTTTCCTGCATAATACTAGCTCCAGAGGAAGAACATCCTAATACAACAGTCGTGTGTTTTCATATTAGACAGTGAATATGACATTTCTTCTTTATTTACCGTCAAATATTTGCCTTAATGAATGTGTTTTAAAGACCAGATGTGAGCAGAACAAACAACTCTTGCAAAAGCATTTCAAAAACTACACTGAAAACAAATTTAGCATACAAAAAGATCTTTCTAGAAAAAAAAAGGACTATTTCCATTTGCAATCATGCCAGGTCATTCAGTTAGTATGATATTTCAACCTCTCATTTTATTCCCTAATATGTTGATAATATTCCCAGTCTTTTAGAATTAGTTACAAAGGCACATTTGGCAAATTCACCACCTTTGATAGCATAATTTTTAATCTGCTTCTGTAACCAAGAGAATCTTTTTATAAAGAGAGTAAAGTATTGAAATTTTATTCTTCATGCTCAAGAGGACAATATTTGGCCCTGATGGCTAACTGAAAGCTAAATTTTACTGCATTACACTGGACACTAATTAAATCAGTTGGGACACTTTTCCAGCAATGCAACAGTCGCCATAAAAATCCTCCATACTTAAAAAAAATGGAAGGAGCACAGAGAAATGGAACCAAAAAAATAAAAGAAACATACCGACTTAATATCATCAGAAATGGAGTGGGAGATCATAACAGAATTAGATTAAAAATAAAGAGGATTATAATTTAATTAAATTGGTTTGTGCCAGAGTTAGTTAATCAGACTTTTTGTTTGTTTGTTTCTTTGTTTTTTTTAATATCCTATTTTGAGATAAGAGAGTTTTTCAGCAGGAACAGAAGTTGTTTACAGAGATAATGCAAAATTGCATCTTTGCAGTCAACAACAGTTACTTTACTTGCAGCAGCATTAATTAACATCCTCAGTACTGAAGTAAATTCCTCTAATAAACACACATTGATGTAAACTGACAATATGCTCCTAAATAGAGCCAAATTTTTGCACCATGAGACTGTGTAAATAAATTATACTGCTCTAATGAGATCCATATTAAGATCTACATCTGATGCTTACCCAGAGTAAAAAATATGTTACAGTCCATGCTAGCATATCTAGTATCACTTTCCTTTGCGTGTATGTGAATTTCATTTGTTTTTCTGACTGACAACAACAGCTGGTGTAGGAAAAAAAAAACCAAAAACAAAACCTACCTTGATAGTTTTTCTATTACTCCTTTCTTTAACCGGCCTGTGGTGGTGTTTGCAGGGGTCTTAGGATGAGGGAAGAGACAAGAATATTGATTCTATGTTTCAGAAGGCTTAATTTATTATTTTATGATATATAAAAACTATACTAAAAGAATAGAAGAAAGGATTTCATCAGAGGGCTAGCTAAGAATAGAAAAGGAATGATAACAAAGGCTTGTGACTGACTGCGACAGTCTGGACAGCTGGACTGTGATTGGCCATTAATAAGAAACAACCACATGAGATCAATCATAGATCCACCTGTTGCATTCTACAGCAGCAGATAACATTGTTTACATTTTGTTCCTGAGGCCTCTCAGATTCTCAGGAGAAAAAAATCCTAAGGAAAGGATTTTTCAGAAAATATCATGGCTACACCAGCCCTGAATTTCCTGTGTCATGCTGATAATGATTTGGTGAAACTTCTGGTTTCTAGGATTACATTTGCCCTAATTAATTATTCCAAGAAAAGTGTTCATGGATGGAGTAAGCTATGCTAAAACTCTATGGTCATAATCCCCCTGAAGCTCTGAGAGTACCAGAAAGGAATATTCATTTCCATCAGACCAGCTGGTGGAACACCCAGTTGATCTCATGAGATGGCTACACAAGTCCAAGGCCTGACACAGAACTGTGTGTGAACTCATGCTTGAAAGGGAGAGGAGAGTAAAAGAGAGGGATGGGCATGAGGAAGAAAAGGAGAGGGAGAATGGAATAAAAAAAAAAAAAAAAAAGGTGAGCACATCTTTAAAGTAGTAATTCACTAATACATTAGCATATGCCAATCATGAAAAAACAGAATAAGTTTCAAGGCTTCCAAGCATTAAATTCTGGAAATAGTGTTGGGTTTTCAGGCTTTTTACTGTCTGGATACTCAAAACAGACTTTGGCAACACAGTGTGCTGATGAATTCAGTACTTGAAAAACTTAATAAATTTAATTTTAAATTATTTGATTTTTTTTCCACTAAACACAAGCTATTGCACACTATTTATCACCAAGTTACATTTTTATGTTTTTTCAAGGAAAGATAACAGACAAGATGCCCACAGGCTTACAGAATTCTTTTACAATGCACTGAAGAACCCACCTACTTGAATTCTAAAGAGAACTGTACATTTCTATTCTAGTTCTACGATCAGTTTTAAGGGCCATGTCACCAATATTGAGTATCGCATAACTCTTTTTCTTGTTGTTAAAATTTTTGATGGCACGTTGCTTTATAGGGCTATTATGACAAATACACCTTTGAAAATTTTAACACATTTTAATACTTTAAAACTAATCTAAATCACTTTTAAAATAGAAAGAAAAATTGTCCTTAAATAAAGAAAATATATTCTTTTTTTGTCACACACATACTTGTACCTTTAAAAAATATGAAAAATATTCCCTTCATTTACATCCTTATTCAAACAGTAGCCACTAAAAATTCAAATGAGCCCTAATTAAAGTTATTATCTTAAAGCTTCAAGAGAACAGCTCTCATCTATATTAAAGAAGTTTCTAGTTCAAGGGAAAACTCTGCAGTGAAAGTATTGTGTAATTTTTTTTTTTCTCTCCTCTGAAATCAATCATGGTCTTGTCATCATTAAGGAGAAAATTTGGCCTTTTTTAAGAAGAGAAAGGACAAAAGTACCTGGTCATGAAATACACATACTTAATTGCAATACACTACTGACAGGCTGCTATTTACAATTATAAAAAAAAATTTCCTCATACTTTAAAATTTATTTCAATAGGCAACAGAGAAAAAAATAAGACTTATAAAGAAAATTTTACAGTGCAGAAGTATAGATATGAATTCCCACACATATCAAGAACTGTTGTGATGAACACGACAGAGGAGGAATGCTGATAATGTAGGTGAAATCTATCACTGTATAAAAATTCCCACAGAAATAACCTTCCAAACTATGGTTGACAATGGATGTCCTATAATTAATGTATTAAGCTCAAGGGTCATGCACACAAATTTGCCTAAAACCGCTGATTTCCTAGAATCCAAGTACCTAGTGTTACTAGGTACTTTAGGAGCTCATAAAATCATAAGATAATCCAGGCTGATCGGTAAACTTTGAGGAGTCTCTGCAGGTCTAACCTCCTGCCCACAAGAAAGAGCCTTGCTCTGTGCTCCTGATCACCTTTTCCTGTCTATATATAAATACAAAAAAAGTACAGTACAGGGAGGACCTGCATTGTTCTTGCTCAACTTTACAACGTCTCTGTTGGCTCTTTTCTCCAGGTTGGAGAATGCTCAGGACATTCTGTACAGCAGCCCTGCCTCTGAGCTTGTCAACTGCTGCCTCTTGTTTGTTGTCATCCTTAGACTTGGAAAATGTACCAGGTTACTTTCTGCTTCCTCCTACAGGCCACTGATAGAGAAAAGAAACAGGCCAACTCCAAGGAGACACTCCAGAGGTCCTCCAGTTTTTACTGACCCCCAGGCAAAGCACCAGGCACTAACTTCAGTGCACTAACCTGACGGTCCAGCCACATTTTCATTCATTCTGTTTTACTCCTCTCCAGAGTGTTGCTGCCCAACGCAGACCACTGTGGGACACCATGGCAAAGCTTTTTTAAATTCAAAGTAAGCAACTTTTAATATCTAATTATTACATATAGGCTTTTTTTTCTCTTATCTCACATCAGAGGAATGAAACATTAGACAAAATTTATTAGCTGTCGTTGTACACAGACAGAACATAATAGAGAAAGCAGCTCTTCCAACAGAATATTGTTTCTGAAATATTAGCATGATATGTGGTTTTTTGCTAGCTAAAGCAGATATCACCTTCTTTTCTTCCTTTGTTTTTATTAGCTTTATTAGGCAGATTGCATTGAAGCCACCACCCACCTAAGTTTTTCCAAGCTTTCTGAAAGGAAAAGGCTTTTTTTCAGGTGATCTTCTGAGTGGCAGTATGAAAGCCTGATAAAATTAAACTATTCACTGAAGAGTGTTGAAAAAACTTATCTCTCTAGGCCTCATTTCCTTTAGACAAACAGGAATCCACTGAGAAAAACTGGTTTTGGATATAACACCAAATAATTTTACCAAATAATTTTATTAATTTAAATAATGTGTTATTTAATCGTATTTATCCCACAAATTCTATTTCTTGCCTCTTTCATTATCTTAGTCAAATGGAAACAAAACAGAGCAAAGTGTAGCATGAGATGAATACTTTGATGAAACAAAGAATCCTTAGCTGTAAAGACTAAGGATCTTCCTTTGCTCACTGGAGCAAACTAGCTTTCTTTTTTGTCAAGTAGATGATCATGAAGCTCCAGCTGTACCATACATCCAGGACTCCAATAAGCAAATTACCTGTTCCAAGCTGTAATTCAAGATCTGAGACATCTGACTGTGGGGTAGCTGGGGTAATGAATTTAGTCTTTGGTTCTACTTAGACATAGAAAATTAGATTACTATCCAAATACTCATGGTATCTTACTCTGAAAAAGAATTCTGCTTCCATTTTTCAGTATCATAAATAGAGTCAATGAATGAAAAAAACACACAGAACATAGTCAGCAAGTAGAGATGTTTGGATATAAGCAGGCAATTTCTGTTCATGTTTTATGTAGCAGTCATTATATCATGCTTTTGCACACGTCAGGCAAAGGCATCCACAAGAGAAGAGATGGATAGAAAAATGCACCCCAGGCTCACACAGAACATGGGAATGGACAAAGATGTGCATTGTGTACAAAGCAGGAAGACTTCACAGCAAGCTGAGAGGTGTCTATTCCTTCTATCTACTTTGTCTGCCCTTTCAACAGGACAAAAAGGCAGGCTAAATTCAATTGAGAGGAGATAAAAGTCTAAATAAAGGAAATGATTATTTTATCTGTGACTTCTGAGAGAGTATATCATTATCTCTCTTTCTGTCTAAAATCTCTAAAATTCTTTTTACCTTCTGATATTCTGGTTTTTGTGTCTGTTTCTTTGCAGTTTTGGGTTTTTTGATTGGTTGATTGTTTTTTTTTGGGGGGTGTTCTTTCTTGGGGGATGTATTTTGTTCCATTTTCTTTAACTACATTTGTGATTTAATCTCATCCAATCTCTCTTGTTATCTCAGCAAGGTGAAGACTTTTTTCATTGCAAATACTTTCTTGAACTGCACACAAAAAATTGATTGTAATTCTTTAGATATCAGTGATTAAATTGTCAGTCAGCATTTTCACTGTGGCAGTTTTTCTGACATTTTTCAAAAGCTGTAATTAATTCTAGCATTACCAAGCTAAGAGATCTTTTTATCTTCTCAGCCAGTGTTATCTTTCAGTTTTGTAGCCCACAATACAGACAGTCTTCCATAGCACTTTTGAACCCATTAGTCTTGTAGCATACAATGCAACTACTGTTTAAGGCATGAAAGCATAAAATTTCTTTGTTTTGCAAATGAAGTACAAATTTGTAAAGGTTACAGTTTTTAATGACTGTGGTCAAAACCACTGGGCACAGCCTGATTTCAGAAACATTTCATAAATATGGAATAATTCTACAAACATAATTCTAGACTTATCCCATGGCAAAAAAAGAAAATATAAACCAGAGTGACCTGTACTCCCATAATCAATATAACACTGACAACATTTCACATTAATTATAAATATTTATATTTATAGTTTTATATTTATATATTTATGCAAAATTGTTGCAAAGAATACAGTATTTCTGGTTAATGTCTATCCTGACTACATTCACTGAGCAAACCAAAGCTTGAGGTCCAAAGGAAGAGCTGTTTAACAATCACTAACCCATTGTTAGAAAAGCTTGCTTTTCTAACAATGAAAATATAAATGAAAATGTATATGTGAAATCGTTTAACTAATTACAAAAAAAAAATCTACAAGGGTATGTGGAAGGATGATAGCTGCTCTTTTAAGGGCATCTGGCCAAAGGAGACATAAACAAGAACTCAGAGAAGCAAAGCTAAGTGTCAATTGATAAGGGAAGTTATGATAAGGACAAACCTAGTCAATCATACTAATTGGTGTGGAGGTGAGAAGGTTTTGTTTTTCTTCAGTATGATTGTCTGACTAATGACCTTGCAAAATTGGGATGATTAGGGAGAGAGACAAACCCAAATACAAAACCTAGGAAACCTGAACAATTAGCCTGATGAAGACAATGAGCAGAAATGGACCTGTTCAATTACACTAATTGATGGGCTTCCAAGAAACTGCAGTCAACTTCTTCAACTGGTAAGGAGGCAAAGAGGATAATGCAGGTGGGGAGGGCAAGGGGACTAGGCCAACTGATCAATCAGTGTGCAAGTGAAGGGAATCTGGGAGGGGGATAGAGAGAAAAGGGTATTAAAGAGGTCAGCTTCACTTGTCTGTGCCTGATCACCAGTCTGTTCCATAACCTCATTCATTCTTCCCTCAACTCTCTCACTGTATGGTCTCAGTCTCTATCCCGTGTGTGTGTGTGTGTCCCACATGCACATCCAGGTGTCTCTGACTGGACTGGGTGTCAGCGGGGCACAGGCATCCCTGGCCTATGGTGTCAGCTACTGCAGCAAGTGAGGTCTTAGCAACAGCAACCAAAATGAGCTGGGGTGTTTAACTTCCAGCTGCAGGGGCTGGAATGGGGTTTGTGGTCCCAAATCCTGCTACAGGGAGGACTCTGTGAATGAGTGTTTCTGCATGGGCTGCTGGAGCAGGACCATGGGGCGCAGCCTGTGTGCCTGCTGCCAGCTGCTGGGGGCTGACAAGAGTTTGTCTCTAACACAAATCACTTGAGTGTGCACTTCTGTGTGGGCTTGTGTCTGAAGGGCTTCCTCTCAAACTTCCAGCTGGACTCCACGGCAGGTAAGGGACCCTTAGGTCTGGACCAGGGCAGTAGGCCAGCAGCAGGTCCATGTGCTGCAAAGGACTTGAGAATGTGGAGCTTGTGAGACACATTTGCCAGTGAACCTCAAGCTAGACCAGCTGGTGAGTCAGGGACTGTGAAGCAGGTAAGGAGCCACGATCTGGGCAGGTGAGCTGGGCAGACAGAATCCATGGAGGTATTGACAGGATCTACCTGCCTGTGTGTGCCTGTGAACTTGGAGAGTGTCAGGAAAAAGGGGTTTAGAGAGGAGGATGTGCTTCTAACATCACTAAGAGCAATTAACTTGATTACTCCAAATGACACTTTTGACTGAAATGGCTGTTCCTAACATCCTGAACACACTCAAAAAGTTTGGAATTAGTAAATACCAGTAAAGATGTACTTTCTGAAGAATTTGATCCAGAGTGATTATAAAATTACTAAGCTTTCCACACTTGAAAGTATGTCCTGTTATTTTGAGCTTTCTTTCAGAGAGGTTTTAGCAGTAACAATACAGTAGATAGGGGGAAAAAAGAAATATGAGCAGCAGTATTTTCCCAGTGGTACCAAGAAAGTACTGTGCTTTTCAGAGTCTTACTTCCTAGTTCTACGTGCAATTCAATTAATGTTTCCACTAGCTCCTGGACAACAGGAAGTGCAAGTACCTGAGAACATTTATTTTAAACATTAAAAACTGTATTAGCTGCATTAATCAGGCACACACCAGAATGAGGAGAGGGAGTGGAAGGCAGACATGAAAGTTTACAGCATCTTTGATTGTGTTGCAGCTAAAGAAACCTTGAAATATTTTACCCTCTGGCCTTACAAACTTCTGCCTCTTCATCTGTTATCTCACTGACAGCCTCTTTGAGTCATCACTCTTAGCAGTCTCCTGTTTTAATGGCCTTCTCTCATTAGGTAGCAGACTGTTTTCTTCTTTTGTCAGACTATGAGCACAACCAAAGTCAGCTCATTTTTAAAAATAACCTTTTTCAACAACACAACATGGAAATTAACTGTCTACAATTTTTCAAGTAAATATCATCAAAAAATTAAAAATACTTTTTCAATGTCTTATAGAACCAGATTTTTTCTTCAGAACAAGAGCTCAGTCACTGCACAGTGTGTTCCTTTGCCTTTGACATTCAGCAGCATGACTGATTGATAACTTAGCATTACTTAGGTACGAGATCAATCTTGAAGTAGATTCAAGGGTAAGAAAAAAGAGACATTGAAATTCTGTCTTTATACCTGTACTGCTGTAAATTAGAAAATTAAAAATGTAATTCATCAATTTTTATGCATTGACAGGCAGCAATATTTCTTTAAAAATACCAACAAAAAGAATATTAATTCTTTAAGCCAAAACTGTGTACAAATATTTAATTTGTATACAAAATATCTAAAAATTTCTCATATTTTTTTAAAAAATGCCCTGCCATCTAAAGAAGAAATTAATTAGTGTACGGGAACAACCATCAGTGTCTCATGTAGTGCAGAAAATGCAGAACAGTTATATTATCCAAAATGTATTTAGCAAATACAAAATAAATCCACATTAAAAGAATTGTTAGCTGCTACAAGGGAAAAAAACCCCAAAAAGTACATTTAACGATATCAGAAAACTCTTTGAGAATATTTACTTGCACTTGACAGGCTGATATGGAGATCTTCTGTAGGCTATGCCTGTGTCTCAAAACTGCTTAGGAAAAAACCACACCACCAAAACACCCACACTATCACAGAGGTTATAGTAGTCATGGCATGCCCTATACCAATCTATTGTCATAGATACTGTTTCCTGGGATGGGAGTTCACAGGCAGTATGTCCAACTTGGATCTGCATCAAGATGTCATGGACACAGTTACATTTCTATTCAAATTTATTTTCTGTGTTTGAGCTCACCACCAGCTCCAGCAGAGGATCGTGACTGGCCACACAGAATGTTCTCTTCACCATTCTCATTCAGGGGATTTTGAGACACTTACGAATTGGTAGATCCTCCTTTTGCCCCTTTTTGCCTCTTGGATGATGAGACATGTTCAAGAATCAGTGACACACTAAATGCATACTTCTGGAATATCTCTTCTTATAAATAAATTCAGTCTTTAAATTATAAAAGGGCTATAGAACTTCCATTTAAATCACAATTTAAAGACCAGTAATTTCTTTACACAGAAATGTGACAATGGGTGAAATATTATGTTATTCTGCAAAAAAAATATTTTCTAAGTTTTATCATCCTCACAGTATAGCATTGTAAAATCTCAAAAAATTAAAGAATAATAAGATATAAGATAAGATAAGATAAGATAAGATAACATAACATAACATATAGAATATAATTAACATAATATAATTATATAAGGACAGAAAACTGATTGAAGAAATTCAATTTTCTGATTAAGGCTCTAGGAAAAAATCTAGAAAACAAACAGATCTTAGAATGAAAAACAAGCCATAGGTGAATGTAATTACCTTCTTCAGATGTATTACTCCACATATTAATATATTTTTTACACAAAGTAAACATTTCCACACACAAGTGCTTGTTGTCTTGTTATGTAAAATTCTACCTAATAACATCCTTGTAGATGAAAGTATGCTTGCTAAGTGAGCTATGATGTAAAACAAAAAAATCCAAAACAGCTGCATAGTTGTATCTTTTGAAAGGATGTTTCATTGTTTGAAGCAAAGAATACTGAGTCATAAACCTCTAGGATTTTTTAACATCTATCTTGATATCTCATCTCATTTTCTTAAATATAAATCTATTTGAAAAGTCTTGCCAGAACATTAGATGAGATCCACTGAATTAAAAATATATTGTATTATGTCTTTTGAGAACTGGAATACATGTTTAGTTACTCCAAGTAATTTCCTCCCATTTCCAAACATGTAATTGAATATAATTAGAACGTAACTACCTCCTTTTTATAAGCACATGAAAACTATATGAAAATTCATAATTAACTCTGAAAATTTGAGAGCCAGAAAATACCAGAATTACAGTCTATGTTTAAATGCTTTATATTTTATGGTATTTCACACTATGGATTGAATATGCTGTCACAAAACATACTGCCCCCAATTAATTCAGTTCCTGAGATGGATGGTATTCACAGACTGTGGAGCTATTCAGTGCTGGGGTTTGGGGTTTTCTTGTTAGTGTTGGGGATTATTTTATCACTCACTCACTGAGTGGATCAATGCAGCATTAACTGCATATTACCCAAATTGTATTAATTTTGTCACGGGCTTTTCTGTGGTTTTCCTATCACATCATTTATCACCACAATTCCCATCTGAGACAAAAAATTACTTGAGATCATTACTAGAGCAATTTAATATATCAGAGATGGGCATAGACATATTTATGTTAAAACCATTGAATGCTACTGTACTTTTGATTCATCTGATATTTTAAAGACTCTCAAAAACTTCTCATGTTCCCAGCATGAATGCTTAAATTGTTTAATTATTCACGCATTCCAGTACCCTAGTTCCATAAACAGAGATATGGAAGACAAGAGTGACTTGTGGCAGGCACTTTGTTGATGTAATTTTCCCACCACCACACAGCAAATTCACAGCCACAGAACCCAGGGACTATGTGGATGCAGGTTGTGGAAACAGTATATAAGATGGAACACACAGGACAACAGGAGCAGGATGTGTTAGCAGACGACCAGTAAGCAAACAGTAACTCAGGTAGGAAAGGTAGAGATGTCCATATATGGTGAACTGTGATGTTATTGGTTGAGCAAGAAGAGCGGTATGTTACCATATAAGGCAATGTTGATGGTCATTGGATGATTGCAGTGTTAAGAGGTCCTATACAAATGCCATGTTGGACCCAATAAGTCGGCTTCTGATCATCAATCAATTGTCCCTGCCTCTTGAATCATGACAGCACTGCTCAACTGTCATGGCCCACACAGTTTCTTAAATTCCCTAAATGACATTTCTGGACAAACTGACCAACACTCTTCCGTCAGCACCCAATTCACTACAACCTCTGGTTTATGACATAGGAAAACGAGTTTAGTTTATTGTTATAGTTATTCAAATCAGAGTAGGGTAATGAGAAATAAAACCAAAGAATACCATCCCCAAACCTCTCCCTTTTTCCAGGGCTCGACTTCACCCCTGATTTTCTCAGCCTCCTCATACTAAGCTACACAAGGGGTTGAAGTCAGTTCATTGCATTTGTCTCTGACACTCCTTCCTCCAGGCAAGGACTCCTCACGCTCTCCCCAGCTCCTGTGTGGAGTTCCTCCATGAACTTCTCCAATGTGAACTCTTCCCACAGGCTTTCACAAGTTGCTCCAATGTAGGTCCCTCTTCTGGTACACATGGGAAAAGCTTCTTGCAGCTTTTCACAAAAGCCACCCCTGTAGCAACCTCCACACTACTATCTGGCACAATCACTTACTCAGCTACGCTAGGAGACGTGGATTATTAGGGGAACAAGTGATGCGGCAATTCCCTGCTTTCAATGTCTATATTTGGTGACTATGGATCTGGACAGCTGAGGGGGAAAAAAAGGAAAGGAAGGCTAAAATCCAAGGCCTCAGTTTGCTTGCGGGATATTGCTGTGGATCACTCCTTTCAGAGCCTGCTGTCTTTTTCAACAATCTGACTGACTGATTGCTATACAATTGAAATTTCATAGAATATCACTTTCAAGCAGAATAAAGTCATAAGAAGCTTCACTCAAGTCACTCCTGGCCGGAAAAAATGTCCATACAAGTGTACCTACATCTAAGGCAACATTATCAACAGATAATTTGAGGATTGTTTGTCCCTCTGAATCAAGTAATTTCTATAACTCTTACAAGGCAAAATTACTTGAAATATCTGCACAAGTTAATTAAACAACTGAGCTTTCATCAACAAAAATTGTGGCGTTCATAAACCAAATACTGTATTCTGATACTGTTGAAGATTATATAAATAGATAAATAGCAAGATATTCTTGCTATTTATCAGATACTCTAAAGAAACAGCATCTGAAATTGCATTTAAGGGAAACAGTCTTTGTTTCTTAGAAAAAATATATGACTCAGGAAATTTGCCATGAAACCTGATGATTTATTTCCATACAAACACACAAAGTTTAAAAAACTATTCTTTACTGTATTTATCTTGAACCACAAGATCTACTTTTGTTAAAATGATAAAGTAACAATTACATTTATCTTGTGGACTTAGAATCTAGCACAGCCCCTTTTAGGTCTGTAATGAGAGCATCTTTCACAGAAGGTATTGCTTAAAGGCCTCGGTCTGTAGGATTGAGAAGCCCAATCTGCCTTTCTAACAATAGTAAATCTTGCTTAATCTTATTTAAAAAAACTTTGAAACTATTGCAAACAGATGAATTCTGAAAAAATAGGATTTGATTACCTAGAAGAAGATTTCTCATACTGATGGACACATAACAGTGAGGTGATATGGAATAACCTTGAGGTTCTAGCCATGATCCTTCCTGGCTGTTGCAAAAATTAAACCTGTCCTGGCTGGGATCGGGAAAATTTCTAACTAATTTTCATTTTTGTTTTCTTTTTATCTTTTGTAGCCAGACTAAATAAAATCTAATATAAGCTGGTATGACATAAAATGATCTGGTACAGTATATGAAGTTCAGTTCAACCTGCTTAGCAGGGTTAAAGTAATAAATGGGACTAATGCACTCTGAAAATACAAGAAGAAAAATGTAATACTAGGATGCTGGGTTTCTCTATTCAAACATAAGTTTCCTGAGTGTTATGATGCAATTCCATTTGTGAGACTGGAAATGCCTGTGAGGAAATCAAATGTTAGATTTGTGAAATCAGTATTTAAGTGTGTTCTTAAGCTATTCTTCCATATCTGAACTATTTCATAGGAATAGAAGAATTACAAAGTGCTGCAATATGCTAAAATATAGGGGAAAATGTTAGGAAAAGTACTAGATGTTACAACCATGTGTTAGCTACAATCTACACAGCTAAAAATAAATGAAAATATGTAAAGGCTGAAGATCTTTAGGCATCATTTAAAGAATTTTTTAACAGAGCAGGAGAGATCTTATGTATCTCAATAAGTAACTTATGTTGTTTTTCAGAGAACATGAGGAAATAAATTAAATTATCTTGAGGTTGCACAGGCTTTTTTCCTTTCAGTTATTTTTGTTTGAAAGAGGTCAGGAAGACAAAACTGCTTTCTGCTTTACAGAAAAAAAATCAAATCAGTGTTTGAAAAGTTCACCACATATTATAAATAGATAGGGAAATAATACAATATGAAAGACCAAAAGCTCATTAGCTGCTCTAAATAAGTAGGTCATAATTTGTTTCAGTATTTACAGAAGAGATTAACTCCCAAACCAAGCTATTTCATTAAAAGAGACTTTGATGTCCTAAATTAGAAAAATATATTTGTCCACTTACATATCATACTTGAAATATTAGCAGCCTGAAAAAGTAATACATAGGTGAGAATATACTGTTGCATGCACAAGTAAAAAGCATCAAGCACAAACACAGAAAAACAGCAATTTTTACTGACAATTTACCTCAAGAACTCTAACAGCTGGAAACCCATAAAAGTCATCACACCACAGCAATGCCACAATCATGTGTTCTGTAAACTGACTGGGGGACACTACAATACCCAAGTCATTACACACAGATGAGAGAGGGGAGGATAATGAAAATGCTATTTCTCAGATCACATTGACGAAAGAATGGGAGAGTTTGTATCCAGGCCAACAAATTCACAGAGAAAGCAGCAATGCCAAAGGCTCCAAGGGAACATTCTCAGAACTCAGAATTAAGAGCACACATCTGAAAAGCACAGTGCTATCCCTGAGATGCTTCAGTTGGCAACATCAGCCAGCACCTGGCTAAATCAACAGCACTACCAGTCTGGGGTGAAAGATCCTAGCAGCCAGACTGAGAAAACAGCCAGCTGCAATATGAGACTGAAAAACAAACCAAAAAAACAAACCAACAAAACAATCCATCTGACTAATTGAATAAATGTAGAATACTTGGGAAGCTATTCAGCACCTGCATAGTTAGGGGGAGAAAATCCAAAAAAAAACCCTGTTTTAGACAGCTCGGTTTCATTTCAAGGAGGAGATACGCAAAGACATCCTGATTTCTTGCCACATGAAGTGACACTGCAATGCTTCTTTCATTTGTGAGCTGAAATGGCTGGAAGAGACTATATCCACAGAACAGCCAGGCTCCAGGCTGCTGCCTTGAGCTGAATACCTTGCAGCCTCTGATGCTGATCCTGCCCAGCAGGCAGCTGCTCTCTGGAGGACAGGTCTCAGCTCTGACACGGGATGGATGCATATACAGCATGCTGAATCTAAGGGTGGGGCTCCTGACTTTTAAGGATGCCCCCAAGCATGCAGGGTCTCCAATTCTGTAAAAGCTTTCTGAAGGGGCATCCAAATTGTCCATAATGTATAGGAGGAGTTTAAATCACCAAAGAGAAAGTGTCACTCTAGGCAGGGATCTTAGTAGCAGAGGTGCCTGAGACAGATGCTATGAATCAAAGTAAACCCAGATTTTTATTGTTTACTCCAGTATGGAGAGAAATGTCTCCCCCAAATTGGGATCCATGTTGACTCACCTGAAGGGTAAGCCTTGTAAAGGACACCCCCTTCCCCCATTTTTTTTTAATAGTCCTTAACTATAAACTACTCTTCAGTACTGATGCCACTATTTTATCCAAGTACTGAGCAGCTGAAAAAAGTATTGCATATCTGTTTTTAACTTCATACATTTAAAAAATCCCCTCTAAAATGCTTGAAGCAGCTCTTTAATGTTGTACTTCTTATCAAAAGCAAAGGCTCTTTCAAGATATACTGGCTGAATTGTGAAATTTTGAACTGTCATAATTTTTCATCTTCTGAATCTATTTGAACACAACTTCCAACCATCCAGTTCTGAACTGTGTATTTACAGGGCTGTTAATGACTCTCGTTGATTGTATTTTTTTTGCCTCACAAACTCCAAAACAAATGGACATTTATAGTTATCTTCAATAGATTTTTTTCCAGTCCAAACAAGTATGCTTGTTTTTACACCAATGTCCTGTGGCAAATGGAGCTGGATTTTAATAGCATCACCCCAAATACCTCAAAATATATGCAACATCCTTTTAATATAGTGCAGTTTAAGAATTTCTTTACCTTGTATTTTTTGCAGAGACTTAGTTAAGAGAAAGATAAATTATCATCTTAAAACAGAAGGTAATTTACACCTAGGAACGTATATCTAGATTTTCACAGCAGTTAGAGGCTAAGATTCTTCTCTCTTTCCTAATAAAACTCCACTTGTTTTACTTTGGGAATTGTGAAAATACATAGAATTTATCTGCAATGCACCTACTCACAAAAACCAATAGAGAACACTTTGGCCACAGAAAAACTTATGTATGTCAATACAGTTTATTGCACATGCATGGGTAGGTTATTAGACAAGGACATGGTGATGAGAAGACCCTATAAGACATAACACAAGTTGTTCTCTTCTTTACTTCACCTTTACTTACACTCCTAGGGCAGTGCTGAGTCAAAGCATGAAGGAATATTTATAGGAACATACACAATCAATAGAAATGCAAAAATTATCTTTTATAGCATAGCACACTCTCCCATGGATTTCTCTCTTCACACCAAAGCATCAGAAGGTTATGTTCCTCCATCTTTTCTTGCTTTCCCTGTTTTCTCCAGAGAGGAAGTGTGCTTGTCACAGGCCATTTCAGACAGAAATACTAATATGATCTGTGCTCAGAGGAGTTAACCAAGGGATTAGTACATATTTGAAAAGAAATTATGAGTCCACAGATGAAAAAACTATTTCCAAATAGAATCTCGAATATGTTAACTTTGGAGAAGACATCTTAGACTTAATAGGCTACTGAAGACAAGCTTTTCATTGCTACATAAACTGTAGTACATTTCTTTCCAAGAGGCAAAAAAAATACATTTTTGGAAGGCAGTTACTCCCTCAACAGCATAATAAAATGAACATCCAATATAACATGTAAATATACTGCTTTTGAGGATGCATTTGTAAGCACAGTAGGACAACTTTTGTATTTCCTCTTCTTTAGGTAGTTAACATTATCTGTCGCAACAGAACAGGGCTTACAACCTGTGTCTAATGTTCTTTTGTGTTTTTCTAATACTTTTGAAGGAAATAGGTTTCGTTCTCTCAGTTCATATTTAATGGAGTTGGGCTGCATCAATCTTATTTAAGTGAAATGTGCAGTTCTAAATTAAATGTCTTTTTTTGAGCTCAACCAAGTCTCTAGTGAGTAGCAGTTTTCCCGAGAAAAGTACTACACATAAATCATCATAATTCATTGGGAAAACAGAAACAATGATATTGAACAAGGTGTTGGTTACAGTGTAGTGCCAATAGCACCAAGACTGTGAGTCTGATCCCTGTAGGCACATTGGCTTAAGAGTTGGACTTGAGGATTTCTGGTGGTCCCTTCCAACACAAAGTATTTTGTGATTCTAAATGAATTGTGAATCTGAATTTCTTTTAAACTCTAGGATATATGGACATCTCAACGTTCATGTTATGGTCAATATACTAAAGGAGACTGCCTTTAAAAGGATGTCTATTAAATTTTATAGCCCAAGAAAAACAAGAAGTATCTGGTTTGATTTTACATTCAACTTTCATTTTTCTTCCCTCAAGCATATAAGATACAGCATAAATTTTGGCTGACCTAAGAGTTTTGATATTATTTTTATTAGCATTAAAGTTTAGGTATTCAATATTGGACTTATTTGACTTATTTCCAGATGAGTTCAAAGCTCTGAAATTTTGTTCACAAGCTCAAAACACTAGATCCCACTATATTCAGTCAACATAAAGGAATTTTTATTTTGTGGTTATTTCTGGATTCAAATAGAAATAGCCAAATTTAATAGTTGCTTATAGGATTTGGTACAGAAAAGTAAAAATTATGAAATCCAGCTATTGAAAAGCATAATTTCAAAAGCCCTTGAATATGTAATTAAAGACAACTGATAGTGGAATACAGACATAAAAAAGAGCCAATCAAGTGCTCTATGCCTGACAATGTGTCCCAGTCTTTCCTGTCTTTTCTATTTCCACGTGTTCTCCTAGGTAATGTGATGAGAGTATCAGAGATGCTGTGATTTCATGTAGAAATGTAAGCCTTATCCTAAAGACGAAGGGCAGAGTCCCTTCAGGCCTTCTCTTTCCAGCCTTTACAGCTCCCTGCTGTGTCTTTATTTCTGTCCACCTGGCCACAAACAGTTTCCCACCTGGCTAGATGCATCAGAAGATGTATATCTGAGTTTGCACAGCAAGAGGAACTCTGAGTCACAACTAAAGCACCACTGCATTGCTGGAAACACACATCCCTTCAGCTGCCCTGGAATTCCTGCAACTTTCTTTTTGCTGGAGGTGACCCTGGTCACTGCCAGAGTTTTTTGACTGTTGGCAGAAAGCTCTAATCAAGTCAATAGGC
The DNA here is from genome assembly GCA_020466415.1 of Ammodramus savannarum pratensis. Classification (NCBI taxonomy): domain Eukaryota; kingdom Metazoa; phylum Chordata; class Aves; order Passeriformes; family Passerellidae; genus Ammodramus; species Ammodramus savannarum. Next base: position 44,958,040 of record JAHXMQ010000807.1, read on the forward strand.
TTCTAATGCAGAATTTTAGCCTAAAAACTCTTCCTGCTGACACGGCATGTGATGATCGAGATGACAAAAAGTGGTCTGTACAACAATATTACATAGTACTACATAACACATTAGAAAAATATGGGTCGTATTGGAATTTTCAAGTTAATAACTTTAAAGTTAAGAGTGCTATGCTAAAACCTTTGCAGCAAGCTCTAACATAAAAGCTCACACCTTGCATCTTTTACATCTGCTAATTCTGTTTTCATTAAGGAGTGGAATAAAGCATCTGCTAATACTGTTTTCATTAAGGAGTGGAATAAAGCATTTGCTAATACTGTTTTCATTAAGGAGTGGAATAAAGCAGTGATGTGTTCTGTTCAGCACAAAGATCACACCGGGCACAACAGTGAGATAAGAGAATTCCCTCTCTTCCCTCATCTTTGGCTGTAAAAAACCTAGTTGTTACCTTCAGATGTGTTTTTACAAGAAATCTGGATGTAACAGATTAAATTAGAGAAAAAAAAAATCACTCTAATCTGGAAGGAAAGTAACTTACTAGATAGAAGTGGTAAAAGGAAATTAAAGTTGCTGACTGGAGAGGGGATGAACCTTTGTGATGGCCGCAGCTGAGTGTGAGTTTAGTTGGTTCAAATTGTGACTCTTTTCTCATGCAGTGATATTTTCTGCTTTATTGTAAGGGCATTTAAGCCACTCCCTTTTGAAGGACACTGATCAGGAGCTGTCAAAACACACATATAGGTCCTCACTTTTGTGATAACTTCTGTAACCCAGAATTTCTGTGCACAGATTTCTGAAGTTTTTTACTTTCAATTATAGTTTCTAGCTTTAGAAATCTAAATAGTGATACATGGTAATAATACATGTGTGTGTGTGTGTGTGTGTGTGTGTGTGTGTGTATGTGTGCATGTATATATTTATAGAAAGATTTTTTTAATGGTACTGAATATCTAAACCTTAATAGAAGAAGGGAAATTTAAGGATCAGTGTTTATTGCAATTGGTCATTGACAGATGTTTGTGTCTAGATGAAGAGAAAGCTCTGTTCCATCCTCACTGCATGAAAAGGCTCATTTTGTTTCAGTGAAGTTACTGGGAAAATCCTAAATGTAACAGCAGGGTTAAAAACATGTCATTGCAGAATTAGTCTCAAAAAGATTCACTTGGCGCAAAAATCATCTCTGAAAATGTGTGTAGGTCCAGAAAACCAATATAAATCAGACGGCAGGCTTCACAGAATGAAGAGCAGAATTTAATTAAAATCCATCTCATCTGCATTCACACTGATAGGCACCTCTGAACTCAAAAAAGAAAAGTTTGATTTCACCATAACATTGGAAAATATTTGAAGTGTGGCATGTAGTATTTTCCAGAAGACTTGAAATCCTTTCTGTCCTTTGGGCAAATAGGCAAATATTTCAACTGCAGGTATTTTTGTGTCAGAAGCAATCATTTGATTTGTGGAGGTGGTTGAGAGCATCTAGAATGCTACCCTCTATTATACACAAACTTAATTTCAGTAACATGCATGTGGCTTACAAAACATTCAAAACATTCTTCAGCAGAACAGTTCTCATATAGTTCATATACTTTATGATTGACACCTTTTATCCAAGAGTGATTAAGTTTCATTACTGGAGCTGACTAACATTTTGACTAACAAATATTGCCAGATGCTAAAAATTATGTCTGAAAAGGACAAAGTCAAAAGCAAGGATTCTCAGTTCTGCAAAGATAGCCAAATTTAAAGGAATGTATCCTGTTAATATATATGACAGCATGTATTAAAAAAAAAAAAATCAATTTGGTGCATTTTTTTTCATATTTTCAGAGGCTATCATAGTCACTGTGGTGATTATAAGTGCTGCTGGACTCATCTTCAAGCTGCTCTGAGGAGCCAATGAAATCCTTTAAAAAAATAATAGCAATAAGAGCATTGAACAGAATACATATGAAAAAGGATTAGTTAGCATGAATGAGGGTTTATAAAGCAAAATTCCATTAAATGAGAGATATTAAAATATTATTAGTTAGAGAACCAAAAAAACCGATCAACAGGCACCTAAAACTAAAAGCAAGAAGACTGCTTGCCAACAAAAAACAAAATAAAATAAAATTTAAAAAAAAATAAAAAAGGGAAATTTGCAACAGTAAAATGATATTTCTGCACAATTTGATTGTCTAATGCACTTTTAATATCTTTATTATATCTTGAAAGATTGTAATAATAAAAAAGTGCACAAGTAGGAGCATTAGCTTTGTATTAGGATAATTGATCACTCAGTTTAGTGATATTGAACATAATTGATTATGATCAAAGAAGAATAGCAGTGGACAACACTTTTAAAAAATCTTTTTTAAAAAACATTTCAAGATTCCCTGTGGAATAACAGTTCAAAGTAAATACGACAAAAAGAAGTAAACACTGAAACTTGTAATACAAGACGTACTTTTGAGAAACCTATATTCACTGAATGAAATAGAAAAATCTTAATAAGGGTATAAGAGCAAGCTAGAGTATTCCTGGCTTAAGAAAATTCTGATAAACATTTTTACATTCTCCCTAGATTTGGGCAGAAAATTATGTATTCCTATCAAGTTTTCCTTGTCTCTCAATAATTAATATAATTTTTAAAATTTTAATTCTTCAGTATTGATTTGTTATTGTTCTATTGTTTCTATTATTATTATAAATTTATTAAATTGCCATTTATAGAACAGATAGCTATTGCTATCCATTTCTCTGTTAAGTAAATGCACAGGGTTTTATGTATTAACAATGTGAATATTTAGTCACTAAAACTGCTGCTGAGTGGAGTGGAAGATTCGTCATCTTATCAAACAAAAATTTTATGACATAAAATATTAAAAGCCTGTTCCAGTTTGACTAGATGAAAATTAAAGTTTTGCAATTACAGAAGGTCATATCATCATGACATCATGCTTCTTCTTTGTCCTAAATTTGATGAAAAATTACCAAAGATGCTCTTGTTCCCCACCATAATTCAAGGACTCAATTCTTACAGTTCTACACTTGTAACTCACATGAAGTACCATCATTCAAGTTTAAATATGGAGAAAAACTGCACTGAAAGTCTTTTTCTCTTCTCCCATTTTTTCATAAGTATTTAAGTAATAAAAGTAATTTAGCAAATTATCACTTAAAAAGAGAAGACCCTAGAAGTAGCTAAGAAAGAGGATGAAGCCTCTATTTATACTCATGCGTAGAATTATACATTTTATACACACAATACACTAGTGTAACAGAATCCCAAACATGATTAGGGGCTGTAAGGGACTTCTGGAGATCATCTAGTCCAGCTTCCCTGCCAAGGCACAGTCACCTGGAGCAGGTGACACAGGGACATGTGCAGGTGGATTTTGTGTGTTTCCAGAGAGGGAGACTCCACAATCAGCTTGGGCAGCCTGTTCCAGTGCTCTGCCACCATCAGTGTGAAGAAGTTCTTCTTCATGCTGAAGTGAAACTTCTTGTGTTCTAGTTTATGGCCATTTGCTCCTTGTCCTGTCACTGGGCACCTGGGGAAAGAGTTTGGCACCTTCCTCTTGGTACCCACCTTAGAAATGTTTATATGCCTAAACACAAACTCCTCTAAGTCTTCTCTTCTGCAGAATAAACAGTTGCAGCTCCCACAGTCCCTCCTCATACAAGAGATACTCCAGATCACAAATCATCTCTGTGACCCCTTCTGAACCCTCTCCTGTAGCTCCTTGTCTTTCCTGTACTGGGGAGCCCAGCTGGACACAGCACTCCAGGTGTTTAGAAGGTCAGGATCCCCTCCCTTGGCCTGCTGGCCACATTCTTCTCGATGCACTCCAGGATACCAGGAGTGTTTCAAATGAGGAAACTTGGGAAATTTTCATGGAAGCTATGAGAAATGTACAGCTGTGTCAATGGAGTTCATACAGTTTTGCCAGGCTCATATAATTGTAAAAAAATATATGTTTTCCTGTGGCTGCTTCCTCAGGGATGGAGAAATCCTGCAGTAACACAGAGCTCATTGGTACAGTTTCTGTGTTCTTACTCATCCAAAGAGGACTGGCAGGATGTCCAAGTTTGCCAGCAGCTGGAAGAATTTCTTGAAAATCTCTTCAACATAAACCAAATAAATTTAGGGACTACTTCAGACATCCCTAGAAACGAGCTTCCAACAACCTCCTAATCCTCTATGTTTACTCCATCAGTCTTCTGCCCAGACTAAGAAAGGGATCCCTGAACTATGGAACAGTTCTAGATTTCTATCAGACTTCCTAATGCAGAACTCCAGTGGTCAACTTGTGTAGAAAGGCTCGTAAAAGAAAGGGGTTGAAAACCAGTTTCCAGTAAGAAAAATAATATAAATTTTTATGAAGAAACAGGTATTTGAATTCCATAATACAGTAACTAACAAGTAGTTACTAGCAAGTGATTAAAGATGAATATGGGATATTTAGTGTAATAAAACAAGCTATAAAATTGATGAATAGAATATTCCCAAAATACTCTTACAAATAAATCACATAGACAGTATTGAAATAATGATTAAATTCCTGCTTAACTCACAATATCACTTAAGATTAAGTATCATGTTTGAAGTAATTAACTTACAAATTGAACCTGTGAAAAGGGTTTTCTTACCTTTTATTCCTCATGGACTGCATATACAAAGGCTACATGTTTGGGTTTTTTTTTTAAGTTGAGCATTTGTAAAAAGTCTTCCTGAAATCCATGAAAACAAGAATGAAGCCATTAACAAGATCTATGAGTCTTAAAAATTTTCCAGTCATGATGGCAAAATGGTCTTGAAGATGCAATGTTTTAACATGGAAGACTCTCAGCTATCCAGAATCAGCATTCTGCATTGTGGACAGAGTCAGAAGGGAAAAAGAGACAGAAAACACACTCCAGGTGACTTAGTTACAGTAATTTGAAGACATAAATGATAAGCCAACTTTACACAGTACAAAGTGTTTCAAGATCATTCCAAAGTCAGTAAGATTGGTGTCAACATATCTGGGTTCAATTCCACATTAGTATTTTTAGTTGATTTCCACGTTGTGGGATTATCACATCTGAGCAATACCACCATAAAATATGTAGGCATGTAACTACAAACTAATCTGGGTATTTATTCATGTTATTGCACATTGTATATATTGTATATTATTTAACATTTCCTTTTATGCTTCTGTATGTTTGCATTTCTAACATAACTGCTGTAATGTATACATTTTAACAGCAAAGTAACATTCTTTATTTAAAGAAATGATTGAAGACAATAAAATGTATAAAATGTTATGCTTGTAGTTTTCCTTTTAAATTTAGAAAATTGCTAAAATTAACTCTGTAATAAAAAAACCTTTTGGTTTGCATTAATGATATGCAGCAGTATTACTTGGATTATAGTAGATAAATAAACCTGAAGAGTTGAATGGTATTATTAAACCTTAATCACCTGTTCTTACTATTTCTCAAAGTTATACTCAGTTGGAAATACATAACAGTAATTGGTGAGGCTTGATGAGTTTGTGTGTTGCTATCTGTTCATGTGTCACAGAAATCAAGATCAGCCTTCACCTCCAAATATCTCATCTGCTTTCATTTAGATAATCTATCCTGCCCCCTCAAATTTTAATTCACTCTATATGCATATGTGACTGAAAGATGAGTTTCAGTTGACTTCTAAGCCTTGATGAGAAGAAATAATTTTTTTAAGCACACACATCAAAACAAATATGTTATAATTATAACAGATTCCTCTGAGAAGGTTTTCCTAATATACTGTTCCAGATGGCCAGTTCCTAATAAGCTTAAAAGCTTCATGGATAAAACCCTGGACATTAGTACTGATAAATAAATTGCTTTAAAACAAAGAAGAAGAAAAAATTTAAAGTTGCAGAGGTCAGTCGGTACTCTGAACCCTGAGATTTTAATCCTTCTAAAGAATACAAATAAGAGGACCATCTGCAAACTAATTCAATTTAGAGATGGCTGCGCACAACTAATTCCTTGCTGGAAGTGGAGAAATGAACCAGCTTGGTTAGAGCAAACAAAATTCATTCTGTAAAATAAAACATACACAACCCCCCTGCCCCCCGGTATGTAAGTGCTTGAAGAGAGGAAGGAATGCAGAAAATAAGTTAAAAGATCACTTTCTTATTTAAAAATTAACAAATCAATTTTATAGACAAGATAAAGACAAGATAATAAAGGTTTTAAGTGAAGAATAATTAGAAGAACAGATTATTAAAGAAGGAGGCAATACATTTGCACTTCAAAATTTTTACCAATAGATAAGCCAAAAACTACCTACAAAAAGAGCAAAGTGTGGGGGGAGGTTTTTCACTAAGCAGCCATGGATCTGTCTTCTATAATAACACTTTGTCACTGTCACATGTGTGAAGATAATCATTAAAACTGTATCTATCTAATTTATCATAAAGACAATATTTATTAAAGCTAAACCTAAACAAACCAAAATCCTCTGAAGGTAATTAACAAACATGAATTGCTGTTAATCCAAGAGGCTCCAGCAGAAGGTCAACTTGAACATCTCTAAAATTTCATGTATGGATGGTGCAGGTGACAGAGTAAAGAATACACTTTGAAAGTTCTTTGAGGACATTCAGATGAAAAGAAGTGAAAGCAGTGAGTGAACAAGAGCAAAATTTGAAATTCTATTGATGAGACTAGGATATCTCTAAAGCCAGCATGAAACTGAAGTAATTGCAGACTTGTACAGTGACTAGTGAGCCATCTTTCCCTGTATTGTTATAAAAACAAACTTCTGGCAAAAGTCTGCATGGAAAACAATGTGAAAAAATGCAGTTTACACAGCTGGTGTTTTGGAGGGATTAGAAACCTCATGCCTTCTTGGTAAGACATTTGTTCATCTCTTCCGACAACATAATTCTGAGATTGAGCTCAAATAAAAACTATCTTTCTAAACTTCTATTCTCTCTGAATATATGTATTCCACAAATTTCCCTAGAAAACGCCCTGAAACACCAGCGAAACATGGAGGGAAACTGGCAGAGTGTTTGTTGAATAAATGAAGCATGTTGTATTGGATCTATACTTGGAAACCCCTCAACTTCCAAAAATACAGTTTCAGAAATCTCTAGTTTATCACGCTTAAATCACATTTCAGTCTAATAGCACTTTACAATTAAGACCTAAAGAATTTAATTTGTATTTAGTATCCTTCATGAGATTATAGTTGTTTCCTTAATTATATGGTGCTTAAAAACCACATCCCCATTTGTTTTATAATCAAGATTAACATGCATACCCATAAATGATGACTACAGCAATTTCACAGAATTAATGAAGGTAGATAGGGGATTAGAAGTGTTTCAACCTTAAAGAAAATAGCATATTAATTCCAGACATTAATCTATTTGTAAATCTCTCTGTCCTTACCCACAACAAATAACATTTTTAAATTAGCCAAGCTTGGACTGTAAACAAATCTAATGCACCAAGTGCTGTGAAAACCAGCCTATCTGTTAAAAAGAAAATGTATGGGTAAAGAATGAGTGCTTAGGAATTAAAATATTTTTTTTACCTTTAAATTTTCTACAGTAATAATTCAGATTAATCTTATCAATTAGTCCAATTATTTTCCTTGGAAAAAATGAAGATTAAAAAAAAAACTAATAAAAAGAACTTTAACAGCTAAAATTTCTCTTAACTAACTCCAAACAGTTCAGAATTCTGTAAAAGCAAGAATGGGCTCTACAGTTTGATCATATAGTGAAGATTTTAAAAAGCTTTAAAAAAAAATCTTAAAATTTTGAGGAATCCCCAACATTTTTCCTCATATAGACTAAAGCAGGTAATTGTCTTATCATGTGACAAAACTGTGAAGTTTAAGAAGAGAGAAGGCATTTCCATTATATTTGTATCTTAGATGCCAAACATGCACATAAAGTTCAAACTCGGACTACATGTGTCTCATGGGCTTTTACTTGAAGTAAAAATATTTTTAAAGAAAAATGACATTAGCTTTTAATGGAAATAAGCTGGTTTTCATTTCTGCTCTGCTCCAGTGCCCCAGGTATGAGATGCATGTAATCCCTGGGTTCACCAGCAGCCAAATGGTACAATGCAACCAAATGAAGTTCCATGGAGATTTCCAGACAATCTGAAATGTTTGTCATAAGGAATGGAAAGCACATGGAAAAAATACATAGGTCAAAGGATTCCCCTTGGTTTCTCATAACACCACAAGATAAAGGATAAAGTTTTGGAATTCACCTGTATCTCAGGAGAAATACAGTACCTAGACCACAGGCTGTTTGAAATATTTTCTACTTCTACATATTCCTTGTTATACCAAAACTCTAAACACAAACAAAGTTGCATAAACATCACATTACTGATGTTCAATCTCTGTCTCAAATAAAAAGCAGTAGAAATTCTCTTTCACTTGAGTAAAACCAGAAATTCTCCCTGTGTAATTATTTTCACTGAGGAAGCGTAAAAATAAAATAAAAACCCTTTCAGGCAAAGACTGATGTTGAACCCAAGCATGGTGTTGAGGCTAAGTATGTTGGGAAACAAAATGAACATTTTTTTTTTGTCATCACCATAAACACCACATTTGATACCATCATCACCACAGTTGATTTTTCAAGAGTACAGAAGAGCTTTCTTGTGTCTCAGTTCGGTCATAACTGAGATGCAAAGACAGATGGGGAAAAAATAGAAAACAATGACATACTTAAACATTTTCATTTGGTAACCCTGAGTGCAGGTTTCATGGTAAGTATTTTTCATCAAAAATGTGAAAAATCTCGGAGGATGGAAAGTATTCTACATATTTGCCTTTAGATTCCCTCATTCAAGCAAAATGTGCAAGCTACTAACTGTTATTACTCACTGAATTCACAGTCTAGGGAAGCAGATTTAGCATGGAATCACACCATGCTGTTGTTGACATCCACAACCAAATTTACCTCCCTGGAACATATTACATGCAGCAAAACACATTACAGTAAACTGCTTCACAATGCCTATCCTTACACACAGCACAGTAAAAGAAAGGCTAAGGTTTCAAACAGAAAAAAAAAAAAAAAAAAAAAAGGGAAAAATATTATTATAATTGATGGTTTTCTTTTCATTCAATGGTATGTACTGCTAAAAGAGCAATGGATTGGGGTGCTTTTTAAATCTAACCCTGTAGAAGTAAGTAAGTAATAATTTTGTTTGAGGTTTATCGCTTCAGCAAAGCTGCACAACCCTATGGACAACAGTGGAAACTTCTGTGAAACACAAAAGGTTCAGCCCATCTACCACTATTGTTTAACCTTCATCAGGATGAAACTCAAATGCTGTAGAGCACATTTTTTTCTCACCTCTTTTCATACCAATTATCAAAATAAAAAAAAAATAATTTTGGATTGTGAAACTTGGGGGGTAAGAGGGGAAAGTACTGGAGTAATATTTCAGCGAGCTTGTAATCTGCTTGATTACTATTTACACAGTTTGTCTTTTTGGTATTTGAACCAGTGATTTTTCTTTTTATCAAGATCATTTAATTTTTCCTTGAAGAAAATGAACGAAAAAAAATGAAAACATGAGAAAAATTCCAGTCAAGTTCCAATTCAGACTATTGCTCTATAAAGGATAAGTTTCACTAGACATTGCAGAATGCTGTTCAAATTGAAAGGCCACAAAATATTTCTCCAGCAGTGAAAACAATGAAAGCGATCTGAGCTGCAGAGATGGCAGGAAGCATCCAACCAGTGTTAAACAATAGGAAGGACTTACTGTTCAGGCAGGCAATTTTCTCTGCATGAATATAATGTGATTACAATGGGAGCTGCTGTAGGCTAATGAGCTCCTATTCACTGTTTTTATGGCATGAAACTAAGGGAAGCGTTCAGCATTTCCCCCTGCACTTCCAAGCAGATGGTGCTGTGGTGAGACAGTGCCCTTCCATGATGCACTGCATAATCCATGTGCTGCACAAACAGCTCAGAGGGCTCTTCTGTACGTTGATGACATTTAAGATAGACTAACAGAAACTCCAACAAGCCAAATTGGTTTTGCCAAAGGCATTTAATTAACGGGATTTAAAATACATGTTATCTTACCTAGCAGAGATTTATAACAGCCATAATTTTCTTCTGTAAGCAAAATCTTTTGGTGCTTTTTATTTGTTTTGGTTTTGTTGGGAGGTTTTTCTCGTAAGGGTCATCACCAAACTAAAACATGATTGGTCGAAGATAGTCCTTTTATTTAAGAAGATTATCTTCAGCAAATTCTTATTAAAGTGAAAAAAAAAAAAACCAGAATCTTTTGTTAAAGAAGGAAATATTTATAGCTTTTCAATGTCATTGAATTGAATTTGATATAGGAATGGGCTCTTCTTTCACACTTACCTTTCAATATATCATTGATTATTTATAGTGGCAGGCATTGAGTATGGAAGCTAGGACTAAATATTTTTAAATACTGTAGCATAGAATTATCATAGCTTTCAAATTCAGAAATTTAACAGGGTTTGACCATGGCATAGAGATATTTAGTTTTAAAAAACATTTTGCTGAAACCAAATCTAAAAAATCTCAATTTTTGTGAGATACGCAGGCAAGAATTTTGTGATACCAAACCAAAATGGCAAAATCAACAAGGAAAAATTATTTGAAGAGATCCATAGGACAACAGTATTTCTCCCTCATTCCTGAACTACTTCTTGGAAATATATGCCCCAAAGCTCCATTTCTATTCAAGGCCAACCTCTGAAAAAATCATCCATTTTCTCAAGTGATTGAGAAGTAAAGAAACATAAGGTTCAAACAAAAACTTTGAACTTGATTGCAGGAACTGACTGACAAACCAAATAAAGCACAGGGTCACAGGTGATTAATATTGTAATGTGATCACAGGTGATTGTAATTAATCACAGGTGATTAATTATGTAGTGAAATCAGTAGAATCCTTCCATTTTAGGCAGGTGCACAAAGTGGCACAAGGTAGGCAGGTCACACTGCGCTGGCATTCATCCCCTTGAACTCTTCAGATGATGACTTTACTGTTTCTTAAGCCTGGCCGTTATTTACATTTGAGCTCAGGGACTGCAAAGCCCAGATTACCATTGGAAGTCCACATACAGGATAGTGTGATGCAGTCTTTTTGCCAAATGCAAAGGATTTTGTTTGAATGCTTTGTGTTCCTGTGTCTGGTCTTCATTTTTGAATTAGATTTCCTTTGCTAGTTCCAGCAAAATGCAATCAGACTTTTCTCTATTTCTTCTTTGTCTGCAGAACTGAAGATCAATGTCTACCTCTAGTTCAGTGAGAAAGTCTTATTTAATATTGAAGAACTATATTTTCTTCCATATCTCAAACACGCAGTCAGGCTCACTAGAGATGCATTTATTTTATCTGTGTGGAGCTCTTATTCAGTTTTTATTACAAATGCAGTGGGTGATCATCAAACACTATTTGAAGCTGTGTGCAGAGAAATTACACAGGAGCAGAGCAGGTGTTCAGACTGGCTCAGCAACCACAGAAAGGAAACCATCTCCTTATCTGTCAGACTTCTCAAGATTGCTGTTCTTCCAAGATGCATTGTTATAGTGGAAAAATTAGAGGAAGATCAGTGCATCTTAGAGATAGTGATTTTATCCTAGATTATATAGCTTTTAAAGAGAGATCCATTATTTCTTTTTAAAATTACAGACTTCTGTGGTTTAATTAACAATATTACACAGAACTTGTTGCTGGGGAAATGCATATACAAACAAGAACTCCACTGCTTAGTTTGTTCTAATTCAGACAATTGTTTGGATTCTCACTTCAAGAGCATTGCACCTAATGTAATTACTCCTTAGATATTAAAGCAAAAATCAGATAAATCGACATTTTAGGAATTAGCAAAACTTGTCCTTGACATAATACACAGGCTAGATAATCATGGCTTTGATCTATGAGAGCAAGTGATTCTAGTACCCTGTCCTCTCAAAACTCACAGAAGGACAGTGACAAATATCTGCCTACTCTATAAATTAAATGCTCACATTCATACATTCATTCTACAGTTATGTCCAGAACTCAAAGTAAAGCTTGAAACTTAGTAAATGAGAACATTTTTTTCCTATTTCTGCCACTAAGCCTCTATGTTTCCTCAGTGAGCAAGATTAACACCAGCTTCAGTAATTTGCTCTTTGCTCATAATCTAAAAGGAACTCTGAGGTTTAATACAAAATTTGCTTTCAAAAATAGGGTTTTACAACATTGAAGAGACAAGGTGGAACAGCATAATGATTACTGCTTTTAGGACTAAAAGCACTGTAATCTCTAAGAACATTTTGTCAATGCATAGATCCACACAACACAACTGCGTGTTCAACCTTTCTGTTTGCAAATATTAACTCACAGTTGTCACTTCATTTTCCATTACCGTTCATTTCTGGGTCCATGGCAATACTTATAGCCTGTCTTAAACAGCTTTCTCTGCATTCCATCATTCTTATGTGAAAAAGAACAGTATTTAGTCCATCTTAAACTCATAGGGACATTGAAAAAGCTTATTAAAAATGTACTGACGCACCATCTTCTTGCTCTTCAAAATTTTAAAAAGATAGAAATTTTATAAAAATGGCTTCTTATTCTCAGTGGTATGATTTTATTGCTATTTTTCCAGAGTTGAAGAATTTTCTGTATCCTTCAGACTGAATTTGTTTTGGTTCTCAGCAGAGAGGTCTGTGTGGTAGGAATCACAACCTCGTTGTCATGATTTCTACACTGACATCAGAGAAGCTCCCAACTGTTTTGACTGAAGTCGGGATTTACGTGGTAATAATCCCAGCAACTGATAAGAATGCAGTCATTTATTGAGCTAGTTCAATTCTCCGGTGATTGTTTGGAGAACTGCATTAAATAAGGTACTACATTTTAAATTTTGCAGAATGGCAGCCCTGGAGCACAAGCAAGTCTTCATACAAGTGCCTCCAGGGGTTCATTCGTGTTAAAGGAATAGTTAGGCATGAGAGATGATGTTCTCCTTCAGCATCAGGCAGGGCTGTTGCTTAGATACAAAGACTGTCCTTTTATTTGTATTCTTCAGAGGAGATGCAGCATTGCCCTTAGCCTCACTCCTATGCTAATGCAGTCTATAATTGCCCTGCATGGCACAGTCTGTTCCTTGAAAAGAAAAAAGAAGGGTTCAAGAAAATCTCGGGGTGCATCTTCCTAATTGTTCCTATTAATTAATCATCATAATAAGAGTCTGAAATTTGAGAATAGAGAAATGTTGTGTGAAGAGACTACTATATTCAATAGCTCTTTAAATGTAAACTGAGAACAAGAAATTATTTGGATGGACCTTTGAGTACATTTCCTCCTTAAAAACAAATTCTTTATTTTCTGGTAAACAGCTGGATAGGCAAAGTAACTACTTATGCCCTGAGATCTCAGATTATATTGCTTCTGGGGGAAAAAAAATCCCTCTCTGAACAAAAATAAATATCCTGCTTTTCTGCTTTAAGTTATACACTACCAGAATGAAATTTAAAGTATTTGTGCAAAACATAAGAGGTACTTTAATGAAAAGATAATTCACTTTGTTTTATTCTTAGAGGAATGTACTCATAACATTGCTTTCTTTATTTCAGATGGGTTTTGTTTTCGTTCTTCTGTTTTAAAGATGCATTAAAAATGCCTATACGTAATAACACCTATTAACACAAATTTTCAAGAATATTTTGGAAGAAGTAACAAATATTATACTGTTATTCAGTCTCAGTCTGACATTTATTTCACAATAATCATCCATTTCATTGTTGATGTGTCTATGTTTTACTTTGAATTTACAAGGTTTTACAAATGAATTTTTTTTTTGTTACAATTTGCGTAATTCTTACCTGTTGTAGATTATCAAAACAATCACTTAACACCACAGAACATGTGTTTCTTCATGAGAAATGTCTTTGGATTAGAAATCAGATCTACTCTAAGATATATATATACACATACATGGGTGTAATGTATGTGTATAAAACACATCTGTAAGATCTTTGTGCCACGATGCTTAAATTATCCTTTACCATAAGAAAAATGCAGGCGAAGTTATCAGAATGTTATTTTTAGTTCCTGCTAAATATCACAAACAAAATTACTAACTGCTACAAATGTACAGATATACATGCCAACTTAACCAGTAAACAGGATTGAAGCCGTCATAGGATATGAAATTCATTATCTATAAGGGGTCAATGTAAATTTTGTCCTTCAAAACAATGTGGGTTTTTCTTATGGGTAATAAGAAAACCTGATTACCAGGTGTGTTTTGACCTGTGAAAATTGCAAAACACACCTGGTAATCAACCAGAATAATGGCAGCTGGCATAGGGCAAGGCTAGTTAGTGCTTGCACTAAAAATGAACATTGCCAGTGACCACATGACCATGCCCATATAGTTTTCTACTACTAAAGCAGTATTTTCCAAGACTGTGATTATAAGTACAGTAAGAAGGGCTCATCAAAAGTTTAGGGCTCATCAAAAACACTGCACTGTCTAGAACAGGTTTACTATAATACACCAAACATGGTTTCTTGTGTAAAAGAAAATGCCGGCAAAAAACCCTCAGAATTTTAAGAGGATTTAAAAGAAATAGACAAAGACAATTCTGTTCCCTATAATACCATAAGCTATGGAGGTGTATTTTCACTTTTTACTCAATCACACAATTCTGGCAAGAGACATCTGCACTTTTATATCATTCAATATATTAACATCAACTCTCTAATATTAAAGTTGTAAATGCCAAAAGTTCATGGATGTTTTCAAGCTCTCTATCTCACCTCAGAACTTGTTTTGTTTTCCTTTTGTTCCAAATACTTTTCTTCTGTAAAATATTAAAATTTTGAAGAAGGATCCTTGAAGCTTTAAATAGTAATGTTCATAATGTTCACATAAGTTACTACATTTTTGTAATCCAAAATAATAATTTGTAAAATCTTTGCTCGCTTTGCAGTTTCTCATAATTGTTTCCATGGCAGCAACACCCAACAAATATAATCTTTACTCACCAAGACCAGCCATTCAAAATCTTATTTATTTTTTCTGAAGTGTTTTCTTGGCAAACTGTGATGCCATAATGATGCCATTTCTTTGATATTTAGGAAAAGTGTCCCATAGAGACATCCTTGGTAATTTAAATTTTCTCTATATTTCTGAAAAAAATTTCAAATTTTCTCATCTCAGATTGAATTAATGCCACTACTTGGAACATTAATAGTAGCCAAGACCCTAAATCTCATTTTTACCTATTCTGGTGTCACCAGTTTTTGTAGTGTCAGCTAAAGAGTCTTTAAATTAGTGTTAATTTGATATTTGCCAGAATAGCAGGAGCTCATGAAACTGAAGGAGACCAGGATCACTCTAAAAAAGAAAATGTTCCTTGGGTGTTCTCTTGAGATTCCTGACATAACTGGTTGCTGCTGAGCAAACTCCACTGGTATCTGTTTCATGGATCATGATACTCATCCTTGGTGCTGCAAAAAGACTGTATGTGTTCACTATTGTCAAACTGACATTTAATTACCTGCATTACCCTAAGCAAAGAAAGCATTGTGAGTTTGCTTATAAGAGAAATAACTACAACATTGTAGCATGATTATTTTAGGCATGGCTGAAGAATAGTCTGATATGGGTTTTGTGGTTTTTTAAACAGTCTCATTCAATAGGAGAAATTCAGATCAAATTCCAGGAGGTCACATATTCAAGTTCACCTTCCCACCATCTGGATTGTTACCTCAGCAAGTGCTACCTGCAGTTTTATTTTCAGTTATATCATATTGCATCCTGAGGTAAATAATGAAAACCGAATGTATGTCTCTTTCCGATGTCAGTCTTTTTTATAAATGAAAAATAAATAACTTTTTTGCAACATTCTCACTGATATCCAATTTGACTCCATCTACAGAATTATATTATTCATTATCCTGTCTGAGTAATTCTCTAGAATGAGATTACATGAAGTCCAGAGCAATTTCCATCCAAGAGATAAGTAAGTAAACATATTCAACTCCTGCAGTCTTCGAAAGGTGAGAAATAATGTAGATAAGTTTTCATTTGGGCCATGGTTGCAGCTGCAGTGAGGAGAATTTATTTGTAGGCTGTTACTCCTTGCCCTCTGTGCATAAGTCATCATATGCATTACCATTTGTTACTGATAGACACTTTGCATTCAAGTTTGCAAATTCAAGGAATGAATCACAGAAAGGATATTTACTTGGGATTTATTTGCAGACTGTAAAAAAGCAGTCTACGGTGTAGCAGACACAAAAGCTATGGAAGAGAGATGTGTCTATCACATGAGCAGAGGAAGAGGCACTGCTCTGATCTCTGTGCTGTGGCATTCAACACATTACCATCAGCTCTTGATCAGAGATGCTACTTGAAAAATTCTAAAATTCTAAAACTAATTTTCTCTTACTGTGTAAAACTGCTATACTGTTTAAGGAGCCAGGGTTAGCAAATTGTAATTGTCACCTGAGTGGAGGGCTAATATTGATTTCTTCCTGCTTATGGCACATGCATGCCACAGGTTTTAAGAATTCTGCTAAGGCTCTGCTCTGCTTAATGAAGAGATCCTTTTGATTTAGAGTTGCATTGCCTTGAGATATAGACTTCTGGCCTGAGGATTTCAATCAAAACAATTGCCTGATAATCAAATCATTAATTTTGTTTTTATGTAATGAAATTTATAAAAAGTGAAAAAACATGATCACTTGCTCTAATGAAAATGAATCCTATTTCTTAATTGTCTGTCTTTAGTTTAATTACCATAATAAATCTATCTGTCTCAAACTAATATATATTTCCACACAGAAATGTTCTTGATCTTACAAAAACAATTTTGGTTTCAGTCCTGTGAAATCCTACTAGTGATTTATAATAAAGTATTAATGAAAAGTCTTCTAAACCAATGTTGCACTCGAATTCAAGCAATAAAAAAGCTACTAATTTTGTGTTCAGACACTTTGGAAAGCAAATAGGCAGGGGAAAAAAAAAAAAGAAGCACTAAATAACAAATAAGAATAAGCAACATCTTCTTTGTATGATTCCCCACAACAAATAGGCATTCTGTCAACAACAGGTCTTAGTCAAACTGTACCAACTGGGAAAAATCCATCAGAAAAAGATACACCACAAAAGACACCACAAATATGTGTGCTACAGCCCAACAGACTGATGCTTCTGACTTACCCTTACATCTAATGCTCAGATAAAATTTCCTAGAAATTTCAGCCAAAGCTTTTTACTGTGTGACAGTGTTGCCTGGTTTAAAACATGAAACCTTTCCAAAAAACATTGAGAATGACAGTATAAAACCAAATAAATCTTTAATGAAAGCTTTCAGGTGCACAAAATATTGCTATATGCACATGTGATACGGTATTTCTACAAATTCTATGGGATTAATTAATTAGTATATCTGGCAGATACATCCAATGGAGATTAGTTACCACAGGAACTCACCCCTAGGTCAGCCCCTCAGAGTGGGTCCAGAGGCTTCATTGCCCTATTTTCTTGTTATGTCTCTAAAGTTCTGGTAAAAATAGAGATGTCCTTGTCAGGAATTGTCTGCTTAAGAACAAGACTTAACAGAATTTCAGGAAGTCCTTTAATAAGGAATTAGGTGAAATATGGAAGAGGATAAGAAAGTACTGGAAGCTATATTACTATATATTACAAATCTGCAGAGCTATGAATATGAAAAAGGCTAAAAATCTTTAGGCATCAACAGCCCATGTTGTTCTGGCTATGGTAATTTGACTATACATATATCCTTGTTCCCAACACCTAAGACTATATCCAAACTTAAATATAAACCATGGGATCTGAAAATATGCTGGGTTTTCATATATTTTACTACATCAATCAATCTCCTGAAAAATCCACATCAAAATAATGACAAAGAAATATCTGTTGGCTATTCTTTTTGGCAATGAGTTCCAGTATTCATTAATGTAGCAATAGGATCTCACTTAATTACCTCAGAGTGAGACATCAGGCAGGGGTTGGGAAGAGGGGAAAGGACTAGAAACCACGTAATCCTTGAAACAACCACAGACACATGAAAAGTTAACACTAACATGAGGAGCAGTCACCAGATTTTCTGCCAGTAAATTGTTTTAGAGCATCTCTACAGCCACAAAATGCATGATCCAAATACTGCCACCAAAGCTCATAACAAATGCTGAGTTTGGCAATAAAACTGAAATTGCCTCCCAGTATAGAAATGGCACCAGAAACACAAGGTCATAACTGCTATTTATGAAAATAACTGCCCCAAGCTATCATAAGTCTTACAGTAAAGAGGTGAAGTCCTTAAGCAAGTTACAAGGGTTGCATGAAGAAACTTTTGTGGGTGAATTGGTTTTGTATTAATCATGTATTTGCATTATTTTATAAGATTTAAGTGACAACTAAATGCATCAGAATGTCATATATTTACTAAAAATTAGAAAAAAGAGAAACATATTTCCTTACATTTCCCCTTCATGTCTCATCACTATCTAAACCATAAAGCTAAATTAAAACCCTGGCTACATCACAGCAGTTGTAATTTTCAAGCCTCATATGAAGACTTTTAGAAAAAAGTTTTGGATTTCATCTTGGATTTAAAATGAATATGAATTCAGTCTTGAGAAGTTTATTTGTACTGCATACTATCAGCGGTGAATGAGTTTTTTCTGGGCTAAAGCCCAATTTCTAATGCAATAGGAATGAGATATTAGATTGCAAAAGTGATTGAGTTCTGCTATAGAGAGAAACTCCATTTGAGAGTGTTTTTCTGACTTAATATTGAAATTTAATGCTTAGGGTATTTTTTAAGATGAGAAAAACTAGCTCTATTGTATTTAAAAGAAAATAATTTTTGCAGGCATAAAAACAAGCTACTTTTTTTTTCCTAATATCAGACGTTTATTCAGAATCAATCTCCCAAAGAACTTCAGAGTTTTTATTACCCACAGAAATACTATGTACTTAACTTTGATATACTAGTTCAACAACACGGAGTTCCAGTTGCATAATCAGCAATAAAAGTTCTGTGGTCCCTTAAGAAAATTTTAATCTTCAAGGAAAAAAACATAAATGGGATAGCATTAGATACCAAAGACCACATTAAAAAAATTCTATAAAGCATTACATATTAAAAAAGCCCCCAGTCTTCTAATTCAGTAAAAATCTCTTTTGTTATACATCAAGGTCAATCATTTCTCATTCACAAACTAGAATTTGTGAAATTCTATAACAAAGTGGCTACCTTTTTTTTTTTTTTTTTAATATACCAGAGAACAAATTCAATTATAGAAAAAGATAATTTCTTTCTAGTCTTAAAAAAAATCTTTACTCTAAATGTTAATATGAATGAAAAAAATACAATTACAAATTAAATACAGCTGTATGTAATACTTTTAATAATATATACATGATCATAAGCTATATTAATACATTTATTTTTTTTTTACCTTTCTGGTCTTTAATACAGTTTAAAAGTCCTGAGATAAAACATAAGGCTAAAAAGGTAAAATGAAACAATTTTTTTTTTATTATAATATAGGACTTATGTAAACATGTAAATTTCTCTGAGTGCAATGGTATTTCTATTTGGTAGTGAATCAAGTCTGAGTCTGTCATCCAAGAATATCCTCTGATAAAGAAAGACACTAAGGAAATTTGCACTTCTAAAACCCCAATGTTATGCTTTCTCACCACTCTGAAATGCAAATCAGTAAAATTTTGCAGCTTTTATAATGCTTCCTACATTTAAACAAATCCAATAAAGGAATCTGGACCTGAAAAAAGCACCTTCATTACTATTCTGCATAATTGATTGTCCTCTAACAGTGATGTACTATATTAATCACTTTCATTACACAGGTGCCTTCTGATGGGACTGATGTCCCATTATGCAAACACAGGATTTTCTCAGAGTTTACAAGCTACATAACACAAGGTGAAAAAAAGAGACATTTCACATGGTAACGTTAGAGCCCAAATTATTGTGTTGGCTCATGTTTATTCATTTTCTAAAGCTACTTTAAAAATATAGGAAAATACCTGAGATAGAAGGGTAGAAAGGGGCTAGGGCGGATAAGGAGCCACTTCTGAGGCAGGGTAACTGAGGTTCTTGATAGTAGATCCCTTGAGGTTGATTAGTGTGAAACAACATGTTTGACTGGTGAAATATGTAGGAGGAGTTGCTTCCTCTCACACAGTTTGCCACAGTGGGAATTTTTGTCCATATTTGTGAACCAGGATGTGCTAACCAGGTCTTGCCCCCACCAGGCCAGGAATCAGCACCTTCCTGTTGTAGATTCTTCCCTTCTGTGCTCATCTCAGGTTCCCACACTGCTGATTTATCTTCTGGCAAATTGCTTCCATGGCCTTGGCAGTGTTTGAGTTAGGCAATGATGCTGTTTAACTCCTTACAGCAGGGTATACAGGAAACCAAGAGACAAATGTAATGCAACCCAAAGTTATGCCGGTAGGCATGAAGCTGAGGTCCACACTGAAAGCAAATTAAATATTTAAGAAAGAGTTAAAATAATTAGAAATATGAAGCTCTGTAGCACACATCAGCTCCTAAGCAAGGCTAAAAAACTGTCTGGAGAAGTGTAAGCTGGATCTATTGAAATCAATTCTACCATCTTACCATCAATAACAACTGCGTCCAGAAAGGTTCTGCAGGATTGTTTAATTTACTTGCACAGACCCTGAATGTCCATATATCTATGATTTATCAACTTACATTCCATTCTCTTCAGGTTTCAGCCTGGCTACATGGCAGCAAGATGGGAAGGCATCACCTTTATCATAATTTTCCTTGACATGATGTACTCTACCATTTCTCTATCCCTGGGCACAGGAGGATTGATACAGCACCCTACTAGATCTGCTCTATCTAATGCACCAGCTCACATTCTATTTCCTCATACACATGCTGCTGTTGATTTCTGTGCAGCAGTAAATGGGGAAATGTGACAAACTTTTCTGTGCTGTATTTAACTTTGCTGGACAGTGTGGTGCATCGGCCTCATCTGGCTGCCAGGTGTCCATCAATGCTGCTCTATCACTGCCCCTCTGCTACAGGATAGAGGGAGAAAACAATATTAAAGGGTTCTGAGTAATTAGGTGAATGTATATATCTAATTTGATCCAGTGAAAGACAGAGCTTTATAGTGTGAGTTCATATAAATTATTTTTATCCTTAAATGAAAGCATAAACACAACACAGAGAAGTGGGAAACATAGTTCAACTAAACTCTCTTGCTGGTAGCCAAAAATTCCATATTTGCCCAAAGCCTAAATTTAAATATCCTTAGTTAATCATTTCAGAGTTAGAAATATAGAGTCTGCTGAGAGACATTTTCTGTTCTTTCTGCACCCTGAGACAAGAACTTACTGCAAGGATATTGAGATAGAGGACAGTCAGAAGACTACTTAATCATTTTTGTAGTAGAAACCAGCACACCTTCTCAGCAGGTGCCTCACTAACACAGGAAAGGCTCCAGTCACTAACAGCTGAGAAAACTGTTCTTTAAATCATGTAGATATATGAATTTTTAATTCACATCTTTAATAGCAGCTCATTGATCACAGCTTTTATTGAGTGTTTTATTGAATGTTAAGGGAAAGAAAATTATTTGATTGGAAAATTTTATTCAAGGGAAAAAAAAACACAAAACAGACTTTGAGCATATTTAAAATTAATAATTATGTTTCACCAGCAAAGTTCACAATTTTTTCACTGTTTTTTATAAGATATTATGATCCCTTTGATGCCTTAAATAAATGAAATGGTGAAGGGCACAAATGCCTGAGAAAGCTTCAATTGCCGCAGCTTATGAACTGCAGAAAATTTAATCCTGGTGCTGTTGCCTTCCATGAGGAAAAAGTAGGCAAATAAAACTTATCTAGCTCTAATATAGAGCTTGAAAGACACTAACTACTAGATAATAAAAAATTTCAAACCACTATTTTCACCAGCAGCTTAAAAGAAAATAAGCATTGAATGTGCATATATTGAATGTCAATTAGTGGTGACCTAGAGATTACTTGATAGTATACAAGACACGATACTGCATGTAATCATAAATGGAGCAAAAATGTAAAATTTTAGTAAATTTTCCAGCAGTATTGTAGTCAGAAACTCTGAAGAAAACACATTCTAGCCCAATAAAAATCTATTACAGAAGCCTTACATGGTAACAAAATGCCATCCATAATAGTCTACCATAAACAGCAAAACTCTATATACTCTTATTTCTATGCCCTTCTTATAAGGGTGAAGAGACTGATTAATACTTTGATTCAAAGATTAATTAGTACTTTCAGATAAATCAAGAAAGTAAAGCACAGGTTCTATTTCAAGAATAATAATTTGAAAATAATAACAACCAATTGCATGACAGCAGTACAAAATCCCACAGAAAGTTCTTATTTGAAAATAGAGTCAACAGCAAGAATGAATTTACTGTCAAAAATACATTAGCCTCACTACCAAGGATTTATTTGAATGAAGTTCCTGGCAAACGATCCAACAAAGTAGTAACCACAAACCTTACACTGAGATGTAAATACAGTAGCACAACATTGTAGCCTCAGAGAATTCAGTGATCAACAAAACAAGACTGCAATTTTTGGCAGCAGCAAACTCAGCAAGTCAGCCCAGAGAGCTAATTTGCTTTGAAGTGAAAAAAGTAAACTTAGAAATAAACCAGCAGAGATAGACTGCAACATGCTTCATAAAATGCAGTCAATAAACACAACTATCCAGAGAATATGAGTTCATTCAGTGAGAAAAGACAGTCATGCCAACAAAATTACTAATGTATGGTAAATCCAAAGTGCAGCTAGAAAACTAAGAGGAAAAGTCAGGATAAAAATAAAATAAAATAAAAATTCCCCCCAATTAAGATACCCCCAAATAAAACCAAAGTCTTGAAGGAAGAAAGAGGGCATACAAACAATTATCATAAACATAAAACCATTTGAAGTTACCTTTTGCAAAACTGAAAAATAAATGTTAGACACACAACAGTCCAAATTTTTAATTTCAAAATATTTGTGAAATCCCCAATTTTTCCCTTCAGATTTTTTAAAACATTTATACATTATATTTAAAATTTCTTCATGAAATTTTACATTTAATTAATACAATGAAAACTTGGAATACCTTATAAATGTTCATGACTTCTGCAGCCTTATTTTACCAAGAAATTATACTGTTATTAGATTAAAATCAAATTTTAGTATTTGCAATTTTTTTTCATAACTGACATTTTTGTTATATTAGTGTCACATACAAATCATAATTCATAGTTTGTAAAGCAATGTTTTACCACACTATTTAAAATGGTACTTGAAATCATGACTATCGTGACTGTAAAAAAATCTGGTTTGGAAGTTGCTTTCAAGTAAAGTATTCATTTTAAAAAGCATTTCTGCATTTCTGCCTTATTCAAAGCTACTAAGAATAATAAAAGATGCAGAATACATGTCTGATCTTCAGTGTTTACACTCAGATAAAGCAAAAATTGAATGTCTGTTTCTTGTCTTTGTCACAGACCTAATCTGTCTATTTCTGGTATCTGGTTTTAGTGACAAAAGAAGGAATGAGGGGTGAAGAGGATTGGTCAAGAGTTCACATGACCATCCTGCCATTTCTGGTAGAATAATAATTCCTATGTCTATAGGATAAATCAATAAACACAATGAGTCAATTAGAGAATGATTTTTCCATTTGCATATTATTTAGCTTAAACATTGATCATTCGCTTCAATTAATGAAATATACAAAATTAAGAGACTCAGTATTATTGTGCTAGAATTATAAATTACTGTTCTTGGACAGTTACATTGGGAAGGGAAAAAGAAAGGGACTGCTTTTGGTTCATTAAACATTATTTTCCTATTTAAACAAGCAATATATAGATTTTGAGCTCTGACTCTTTTCACTTGTGGTCTAATTATAAACAGTAACTGCATTTCCAAAGGAATGGAAGAAATGATGACAAAACATATATTAATAACACTAAAGTTAGGTCCACATTGAGGAGTAGTGGAATGAATGTATCAAGCAAAGAAAAGATATATCTTTTGAAGTATAGAGAGTATAAAGAAGAAATAGAAATAAAAAAAAATTAGATGGAGCAACATTCTCAATAAATAACAGACTAAAATAAAGCCCACCTGATTAATAAAACAGCTATGGTATTGCCTTTTAAGCAAGAGTTAACATGGGAGTATGAACATCTGCAATGAAGAGCTGATTAAAGTTTTGGAAAGGCAAGGTATTTTTAGACCGCAAAAAGAAAGACTGGAATTTCTCCCTAAACTTCAAAGCTCAATCTCCAATCAAATAAAGTATCTTAATCCTATATATGCTTTTTAAACAAGGCTAAGAATGCATAGCCTTTACCACAGAGATCTGGAGATTTTTAGATTTACTCTCTTGAGCATCTGACCATAAAGAGTGAGAAACTGGTTTTCAGGAAGTTACTGTAAAATAAGTTTGCATTGATCCCTACAATTATCCATTGCCAACACCCATTGTTCACCTCCTAAGATTTCAGGAGTGTCAGAAGGTCTGGACAACTTTGCTGAGTTTGTCTGGGATAGAGCTGCTTTTCTTCACAGCGGCTAACATGGAGCTGTGATTTGGGTCTGTGCTGGAAACAGGGTTGACAACCCAGGGATATTTTAGTTATCACTGAGCACTTCTCACACAGAACCAAGGCCTTTTCTCACTCACTCTACCCCACTAGAGAAGGAGCTAGGAGTGCACAAGTAGTTGTGAAGGGATATAGCCAGGACTGTGTCCACTGACAAAGGAATATTCTGTACAATATGGCATCGTGATCAGCATGTAGAGCCAGGGGAAGGAGGAGAAAGAGTTGGAACATTTGGAGTGATGGTATTTGTCTTCCCAAGTCACCACTAAGGGTGATAGAACCGTGTTTTTCTGGAGATGGCTGAACATCTGCCTGTCCATGGGAAGTGGTGAATTAATTCCTTGCTTTGCTTCACTCATGTGAGTGGCTTTTGCTTTACCTGTTAAAATGTCTATGTCTCAGCCCATGGATTTTCTCACTTTTACTGTTCAAATTCTCTTCTCCATCCCTCCAGGGGAAAGTGAACAAGCAGCTATGTGGTGCTTGGCTGCTGTCTGGGGTTAAACCACAACATCCATCATGCTCAGAGTGTCCAGAATGCTTGTTTGGAGGTTATGATGATTATAACCACAGAATTCAAGAAAACTAGATCTAAAAAAAACAATACTGCCTAAATTTATTGAACTGTCTGTTCAAGGTCATGCCATATAAATTTGCTTTAAGAGCCTGAAAGAATTGATACTTCAAAAAGTTTTCCCAATCCATCTACTCCAGCATTAGAACCTTTTTTTCTGCATAATCAAGAAATCATTCTTCATTGTCATTTAAACTCTGTGGTTTTGTATTATAAAGACAACACAAAGAACAGCTTATTTCCTATCTTCTTGAAGAATTTTTTTGTGCATATAAAAAAGTATTATCTGGTTGTTTTTTAAAATACCTCTTCTCTGGACATCCTCAGTTACCTCAGTTTCTCTTCTTGGGTAATTCCAAATTTTCTGTCATTCTTATTTGGCTCACAGGGGCTCCAATTGATCTCAATTTTTCTTGGGATACCAGTGTCTTATATTGGTCACAATATTACAGGCAATCATTGCCATTATGGATTCAAGAGAAAGATAATTTCCATGTGTCTGTAAAAAATGCACCTATTCATACAGATCAGAAGAATGTTTATCTCTTTAGCAACAACATCATTATTGTTACGTACCAGTGGCTAAGATAAAATTTATTAATTACTTTCCCCATTCTGTTATTTTCCAGAGGCTGCACCTAGGTCAGCTGTGTCTCACCTTTACACTTATATGCCAGGTTATCCCTACCTGTGTGCAGGTATGTACCTTTATTCTTCTAACCCATCTAGTCGAGCAATGAGTTATCCAGTGTGTTTATTAGCCAGTATGGTTGCTGCTCTTCTTCACTCACATCAACATTTCAAGCAGTGTCTCCTATTCAACCAGAAAACATAAAATGAATTAAAATAACAACAATTAAAAAAAAATCAAACTCCCAGACACAACTGCAAAGAATCACAGGTGGTTATATAATGCTGGTCTTCATTTTGACAGCAAATCAATCATTACTTCTCTCCTGGTGCAGCTTTCCAACTGCTTGTGAATTTATTTTGCAACACTCTTTTTGCAGACTATGTTTCCCATAACTGGAATTCAAGACAGAGTATAAAGAAGCTAAGTCAAAACACTGTATTTTCTGTCAGTCTTTAATCCATAAGCCTTTCTCCTTCTCATGGAAGGAAATTAGATTCATTTGTCACTGCCTGGTTTCTTCTCTTTCTATAACACCTGTGTATGCACTACACACGCACAGTTGTACCACCATCCCTCCAGTGGGACCTGCTGTTACAGAACCTGGGGTCTTTTTTTTTGTTTTATTGCTTTTTTTATTAACAGGAGCTAGGTTTCTGTCTGCTATAAATCTACAACTCCAATTGCTGCTGTTATCATACACAACTAGTGGAGTTTTAGCACACTGCTGTTGATTCAGGACTGAGAATTCTCTAGAGCACATCATGCACAACAACTCAAAGCAATGCTTAAAAGTGAGCAGAAATTTCAAATTGATCACAGTGCAGGGAACTAAATGTTTCTGTAGGTGCTTTGACAGTGTTTACTGCAAAGAGAAAAAAATCATATTTACACAATCGCACAATCACAGAGTCACAGAATGGGTCAGGTTGAAAGGAACCACAGTCATCTGGTCCCACCTTGCTGCTCAAGCAGGGTCATCTTGGAGTGCATTGAACAGGATTGTGTTCAGACAGTTCCTAAATTTATCTCCAATGGAGGAGGGTCCCTCTCTGGACAGTCTGTTCCAGTGTGGGGTCACCCACGCAGTAAAGAAGTTGTTCCTCATATTCAGGTGGAACTTCCTGTGCATTAGTTTCTGCCCATTACCTCTTGTCTTACTACTTAATACTTACTATTCTGTCATATACTCCTAAAATTCTTTATTAAATTTTATAATACTTTAAATCATCATAATACTTTTCTCACATTTATTGCAAGGACTCAGTGAGAGAAAAACTGTTAAACAGCAATAGTAGAGAATGAGGTAAATGTTTATTTATATCTTGTGGCTTGACTTCTTCCTTTTTGTCATATTCATCCTTCACAAAATATTATTCAGTGTCAAAAGCCACAGCTGATTACATGAACCTAAACAAAGCTAATAAAAAAAATCTATTAGCCTTTCCTTTTAGAAAAAAAAAAACTCAGTGAAAAAAGAACTCTTTTCAAGAAGCTGGAACATCAGAATCCTCTCTTTCAGTTGCATGAGCAAAGGTGAATAATGTACCTTTCACTAGCCATTCTTACCACTGGTCAAGGAGCTGACCTGTGCTTGATAAGAGAGAAAGAGTGAAGATGCACAGAATGCAATGAATGAAATTGGGTCACAGTTCTCTTACTAATTCTAAGGAAAAGTGGATTTTCACTTCTTGGAGAATTGCCAAACAGCTCACTTTATGCTGTAAGGAGGCTCTCTTCTCCTTGACCCATAAAACAGACTATTACATGGTAAGATTCTGGTAATGTTTCTAAGATTCAAAGTTGTCCTTGCTGGTTTACTTTTTGAATTACTTAAAATGTGGATGAAAAGTAAAAAAAAAAAAATAAAAAAATTCTGCACTATTTATTCAAGGAATAACTATTTACTTTGCCTTGTTTACATCTTCCAAGATCAGATGCAGGCAGTAGAGTGTTTTTCCATTCCTCTAACCAAATGCTCATAAATATTCTCAAGACCCTACAGAGACAAAATCTTTCTTAACTGTTATGATTCATTGGGCTACAAGTTACACACGGACT
Organism: Ammodramus savannarum pratensis; assembly: GCA_020466415.1. Taxonomy (NCBI): domain Eukaryota; kingdom Metazoa; phylum Chordata; class Aves; order Passeriformes; family Passerellidae; genus Ammodramus; species Ammodramus savannarum. Next base: position 44,986,004 of record JAHXMQ010000807.1, read on the forward strand.
AAGTGAAGCCAAGGTCGATATCTCCCATGAGGTCCAATGTATCTCAGTATTGATTGAAGCACTGAAATCAATGGAATTATAATTGGACAAAACTTTTAGGTAACTAGAAGCTCTACTGAAAACTTGGAGGGCTTAACAAATGTCAAAAGGAAATCCTTGGAATTCACATATCTAGAGAAAATATTGCCACTGATTTTTGACTCAACCATAGATATTTTTGAAGTCTTCAATGTCTCTGTAGTGCCCGTCTGGCACTCAAATAGCTGTTTTAGAAGATGGGCCCGAGTAAGCATAAACCAAGAGTTTACTATAACAGAGGTACCTGTGGTAACATTTATGTCCTTTCCCTACAGCTTTCAGTATATACAAAATCCTTTTTCAACAATCCTGCTGGGTACTAATACTCCATTGATAGGCTCCTGCGATGTAGCACAGGTTTCTGGTGACTCCATAAAAACTTTGCTCAGTTAATGCATTTCAGGACAACTGATTGTTATCCCAACTCTTATCAAAACATGACTGCTGAATTACAATAATGGTCTTGGTTGTGTGCCATCCTTGAAAGCAGCTGTCCTAACATGTTATTAAGAAAAATGGGTTTTTTTACTGTCTTAGTGTTCTTTGCAGAGTGTTTTTTTTTCCATCATAGTCTAAGTATCATTGAAATAAAGCTCAACATTTTCTCTGTTTTTCATAAAATCAAGCAGATTTTCATGTACAATATTTTTGGGGAAAAAGATGTGTAAACACAAATAAAAATACTTGTAAATTAAAAATATGTATATTTCACCTATTTTTTTAGTATTTCTAAATATAACATCATATTCATTCTCATCCATGCAAATATTCCATATGTAAAGAGAAAATATGCTCTGAAAATGCAGTGAAAGTAAATTAAATCAGGGACAGAGCAGCCAGATCCTCAGATAATATAAATCACTTTGGTCTACCAATTTCAGAAGAGTTATATGATCTATTTGGTTTTGAACATGACCCTAGACACAATCAATTTACTGTTTGTTTGATGTATGATAATATTTTTGCTTTAGTGATACCTGTAACTAAATTTCTTACAACCCCCGCCTTAAAGCATTAAGAGCACAGTAAGCAAACACATGGTAACTTCTCAACCACTATAGGAGTAGGAAATTATACCCGGTATGAAAACTTTTACATTATTTCCAAGGAGTGCAACAATATAAAATGCATTCACACAGAATCTTGCAGCAGAGCTTCAGAGCTAAAGAATGAACCACAGGCAATTTACTTTTTTTCTTCTTGAAGCATAAAAAACATCATAGATGCACAAAAGCCTAATATATGCTCTGAAATTCTGCATAGTGTGACAAAAGTTATAAATGCATTCAGCATGTCTTCTGAGGCAGGTGATGTGCTCCTTATTCTACCTAGCAGAACCAAACACATCTCACAGTGTGTTAAATAGGGGTGGTGTGTGAAGCTGATGGCAAGACAATCATCACTTCAGTGTCTGCTCTACCAAACTTGTTGTAATCCTATAAAAGAAGTAGAGTTTTGCCTACAAAAGTCACTCATATTTGTGCAATCTTCATTATTCTGAAAGAAGGGTTAATAATGGTGTAAGGCAACGTACCAAGAATGAGTAATGTGATAATGGCATCGAGCTGAATAATTAGATTCATAAGGAATAAGTAAAAAGAAAAGTTTAATAACCGAAAGAATTGAACAACAAAAGGTTAAGAATTTACTTCTGTCCTTATTTCTGAGAAATACAGATCTATAATCAAAGCTCTGCATTTCCTTTTTCATCTTTCCTGGATAGATGTTCAGTGCAGTAAGCTCATTTTTCACATTAGTATCTATTATTCTGCACATCTCTTTCAGCTGCCTAAAACTTTTGCTATGTGATTCATCTGCAAAAGAAGAAAGGCAATGAGCAACTTGTTAAAAAGGACTAATAATTAGAGTTGATGGTATATGATTGTACCAATCAGTGAGCCTCAGCTTGAGAGTTGCATGGTAAGGTCACCTGAGTACTACTCAGAAAAGGGTAAGCAGAATCAGCATGAACAGCATCCTAGTCAAGCAAAACTTTTAATTCAAATTTTTACATCTGGCATACATAATGAGTTATATCTTTTCCCTATGAGGCTTTTCTAGTTTCTTTTCAGAACTAATTTGTGAAAACAAAATGGAAACTCTGAACAATACACCTTTTCTTCTTTAGCTCCAAGAATATCCTTATCTTGTGTATGATGTGGTAAGTAAGTACCATGCCAGGAATGAAACTGTTGATATCCCACAGCCCACCTGGTCGTTTTTAGTTAGTGCAGCTGCAAAAGGAAACCTCTTGTACAAAGTTTCCATTGCATATCATCACTTCAATATGCTTCTGATTTCTGCCTTATTTTTCAGTTCTGTGCATCTAAACCTGAAATCTTTCCTTTTCTGCCCATACAGAGGAGATGGAATACTGGTCAATCAAATGGGTGTACAATTTATGTCATTAATTGTCTTCTATTAATTTTTTTTTAATTTTTTATTTGGGGGGATGGGTTCAGAGGAAGATTTCTAACTGGTTGAGTTTTCCCTGTCTTTTAGTTATGAATATACACATTTAAAATGTTCTTTTGGGTTTGGATGTTATATATTCAAGTAGACAAAGCTATTTAATATAGTGCAGAACCATGTACTTGTGTACTTCAGTGCTGAGGATGGTTGTAAACCTCAGCCAAATATCAGTCAATTTTTTTTTTTTTTTTAGGGAAGGGTGATATCTTAAAAAAAACTGCAGCCAATTTTTAAAATTTATTTTTAAACTAACATTTTGGAATTCTAAAACCATGGAAAAAATAAAATCCCATGTGAGTGGGAGGGTGAAGGAAAAATTAAAGTAATTACAGCATCGACTCATCTCTAATTATCTGATTGTCATAAGTTGCAGATTTCTTTACAGTTGCATCCTGTTCATTGACCAAAACCCAAAAGATTATAATGTGTAATTACAGTATATTGCAATATTATCTAAATTCTGACTTTGCTTGCATATCTTTAGTGGCTGATAAGAAAACTTCAATTTTTACAAGTTAGCAATTAATCTTATGCATGTACTTACATCTCAGATATATTTCATCCATTAATTGTATAACAATGAGTATTATTATACAATTAACATATTAGCACATTAGTAAAGGTAATAATGATCAAGTACATGTGATTAAGGAAAACTCTTCCATTTACAGCAGAAGGAAAAAATATCTGGAATAAATCTGTTTTAACAGGAAATTCAACGTAAGTGCAATGGGAAAATTTAGCCTTTAGAAAAATTAATGAAATTTTTTTGTCATTTTTGAATCTAACTCAAAGAAGTGATTAAGAGAATTGAAAGATGCATAACACATGAGTGGAACACAGTATGACCACACATGAAAAATTCTTGCATCTCTTTTAAAATCTTCCTGCATTCCAGAAAATCTGTCATTCTTCATTCAAAATAAATAATAAAAACGGTGCAGTAACTTCAAATGATGAGAAAGTGCTTTTTCATGTTTTCCTCATTCTTTGCACAGTTTTCTACATAAGAATGGCAATCATTTAAAGTAAAATCATCATCTGTTTGACATTAAAAATATGATATGTTTATAACTGTAAATTTATTTTCCTTTCAAAATAAAGACCTGCTTTGCCTTCTTCTGACTGCAGGAATTGATTTCCTAAAAAACCCTCACCCATTTTCAAAACTTAATCCCTGGAAAGCTTAAAATGTCACATCATGTAGATTACAAGTTTTTTACTTTTAGGCTGATTCTTCACCTGCAGAGAGTAATTTTTTGCAGAGATTCTCCATCACAACTCTTTTTTACTGAGAGACTTAAAGAAAGCTGGTTCTTGTCATCAGCATAAGCTTTGCCCCTAGGAGAATAAAACAAAAGATCTGTCAGACATAAAAGCTCCCAGCTCCCAGAGAATATGAGGCAGTGTGAGTAAACCTACATAAGATATTCATATGTGAAGAGTGTTAAATAACAGAAGAAAAAATTCTCCCTGTCATCATTACAAGTTCCAATCTTGTTATTACAATCCCAGCTGCAAAAAACCCCAAATAACTTTCTAATCATTCAATATTTTCTTGATTTCTCTTGGCTGTTAGACTGGCAATTGTTCTACTACCAAAATATCTGGCTACTTGTAGGTAAACATCATGGCACTTCCTCATTTTCTTCCAAAGACTAGGTATGAAGTTTTTCTTAAATGTCTCAAGAGAGAGTCTTTCTATTAGACCGGAAAACACTCTTGTAGGAAAGATATAATGGGAAAAAGACTTTGTAGGAGGTAAGACATTATGTAAATTAAGTGGTTGTTAATACCTATGAATAAACTATAACCCTAAACTGTAAACATAAGTCAACTATGAATAAAATTAAATATTTTAGGATTTCAGCCTTCATATATGCAAATAGTAAAAACCCCACTCTTTTATGAGGGAACTTTGTTTTGGACATCCTCTAAGTCACTCAGATATTTCATTTGAACAATTGTTAATGACTGCACTACTACTACTACTTATAATAAATCCCACAAACAGATATCAACACTTCAAAATAAACAAATTACCTACGAGCTTAAGTTATTTTTTTCCTCAACAAATAATACATTTTTGCACAAAATCAAGTCCCAAAATCCAATTTCTGTTCAGCTTTTCTATTTGTTCTGGACAGTCAAGGGCAAAATATGGCCCTTCCTTTTTGCTACAGAAACAGTAATATTTTATTTCAATATTTTACTGCAGTGGAGGACTCCTGACATTCTGTTGGATTAGTAAGGAAAGTGAAAGAGATATCTAAAATGGGAATAGGTTGAATACCTGACTATACAGTGGTTAGAATGGATCAATGAGAGGTCGTTTATTTTCCCAGACAATGCAAATCCAAAGGTCATTTCACCTGAAAAAGTCAGATTCCTAATACACTATATCTTGAAGGAAAAACGTGCAATTTAAACAGCATATGAGATAACTAAACTTCAGAAAATGAAACAAAGAAGGTGTTTTTAAAGTTTGAAAGCAATTCAAATTTAATTTGAAATGGACTGAAGAGCCTTTTAAATTTTATCTTTACATGTTCTTTTAACTTGTAAGAATCCCTTTGAGGACTGGTTTAATCTGCATAAGTACATTATGTGCTTTCCCAAGTCTTTCATAATTTGCACTCCAAATGCTTCAAAATCCTGGTTTCACGGGTCTTTTTGGGTGAGTTTTTAGGGTTGTGGGTTTTTTTTTTTAAATCCATGTTACAGTTACGAAATGTAATGAAGAAGTTTCTCTCAGGAAAGTGATGAAGGGCAATTGGGACACCAGAAACTGAATCAGTATAGGAAGTTAAATGTCGAAGGCCTAGGGTTCAAAAATGCATTAGAAAATAGTTAAGTTCCAAATATACTTAAAATTATATTTCTAATTATAAAATTTTGAGAGATTCATATTGTCCTCTACCAATGTCATTGTTGAGGCAATCATATCCACGATACCTGGTGTAAATTCAATTCTATCTTCCACTCTGCTAATACAAAGTGCTAGCTCTATTACTTCAAGCACAGTGATTTAGACCAGTTTCGTACACATTCTACAGCAACATAAACTGTCTCTAAGAGAAGGAGAAGCAATAATGAAATATTTTCTCATTTATTTTTTTCCTTCTAGAAAGCTCACAGACAATTTACAGGGATGTAGGATGATGGTGTCTCACAGTGTATCAGCTGCTCCACTGATCATGCCAGTATGATTCAAGACTTTTGGTGTCTAACTCATCAATTCAATTCGGGCAATTAACTTTGCTCCCACAGATGTTTAAGGTGCCTGTGAGTTAATTAACTTGGGGTAGCATTCATCAGGTTAACACCCACAAAGAGTAATCTGCCTACACTGACATCCACTAAGTATTATTGTGACACTTCTAAGAGGCTGTGAAAAGAGCTTCTTGAAACTGTTGGAAAAGGCACTCTTTCTAAATATCTTTCTTTCTAAATAACACTTTCTTAGTGTTCTTGACCGAAATCAGGCAAATTTCACTCAACAATGATAGTTTTGGTCCAAATATACAAAATTACAGAGCAACCTGAATCACTAGAGCCCAAACTGCCTCAGCTACTGCAACCAGGCAGGATGTTGTTTAAACTGTTACCTGCAAGGCTGGGTAGATTGAAACTATCTTTTTTTAATTTTTTTTTAACTCAAATCTAGATCTGTTTTCATGTTTATGCTTGGAGATAGTAAAAATCTTTTTCAAACTCCCCTCTCTCAACCACTTATGCAGTTTATAGACCAAGATGTTGGCAATGACTCCACATTTCATATTTTCGATCTACTCTTGGAATTCAAACCATCTTGGAGATGACTGGGGACTTGTCAGTACATGCACTGTTTGCTCCCTAGGAGCAGCAAAGACACAATGTAGCCATTAACTGTACTTTACAAACCTAGGGGGAAAGAAGAGAAATAGGCACTAAGACTGACATGTACAGTGGGATTTGCTTGGACTATTTTTCACCATCTTAGAAAGTACTGAGTTATTGATGCTATGCTATTAAAAAATCAATTTGACTGTAAAAGTCTACCCCTTACCAAGGATGAGTGAATGAAAAAAATGGTGGAGTAAAACCCCAAATAACTGACTGTTTCTCAAGTACTTACTGAGTTCATTTATGTTTTTTAATTTCTAAGAGCTATTTAATTTCCTAACCCTAAGAAAAGAGCTCCTCTAGAAAACAGGAAAAAAAAACCCATCCCATAAACATTTTCTTCAAGAGATATTTTAAAAGGTATTCCACCTCTCTTTTGGCTTTGAAGAGCTTCTTTCAACTACAACAAACAGCATGATTTTCTATTAAGGCTTCTAAGAAAACTGTACAGATGTATTTAATCCTATTGATTTTTTTTTTTTTTTTGCAACTTAAAAAGTGTAGATGTGGTATCAGTCAGTGATTCAAAAGCACTGAAAGTTCTTCAGGGCAATAAGTAACAGTAAACATAAGTAAAAATTAATAGATGCAGGTGCTTAAAGTTATTTCTCTTTCTGCCTGCAGTGGTAGAGATATTTTAAGGCATTTCAAGAGTCAACTTAGTAGTGAAAGAATTACAAACTAGACAACAGCTTATAAACCCTTATAAATCCTCAGGTTACAAGTGATGAGGCTACCAGATTGAAGAGCTTTTCCCACTGCTTGCCAAAGCATGTAACAACACTAAAATTACAAGAGATTTCTTTGGAGCATCTCTTCAATGATCTCTGTCAAGACTGCCTGAAGGCAGAGAGGAGGCTGTGGCTTCCCCGGGCTCTGGTTCACTCACATCCTTGCTATGGCACATGCAAACACACCAGGTGTGCTCAAGGTGCAATGGGCTGACATCTGTCTGCTGTCCAGCCTGTTTGTTTGGCTGAGTTCCCCTGAACTGTCCTGAACCTGTCAGAGCTGCTGCACACAAAATCAGGCGCAACTCCACCATTTGCTGAGGTCACAGCTGAAGCATTCAGCACAGAACACAGGAAAATCTGGTTTCCACACTAGTTTGGGGACAGCTTCAACAAATGCTATAGGCACATTTGCTATGTCTAATCAAGCCTAGGAGAAAATTAGCTTGCAGTTAAGCAAACTAATGCAGTGTCCTTTATTTGATCTTCAGCTTTCTGGAGATACAGAAAATCAAGTGAGTTGCAGTGCAGCAATTGTAGGCCTGAACATAAATGTTCCTTGCCATAAGAGAAATCACTCATCAAACACACTTCTTTGTTTCAGCATCCTGTAAACATAGATTATAAAATTTTAGTGCAACTTTACTTCATTCACATGAATAGACAAAGGTAGCTGCTCTCCATTCCGCTCCTTGTGACACTCTCTCACAAAAGTATCAGGATCATAAGTTACACATTCTGCGTGGCTTATTTTAAGCCAGTTCTGCTGACATTCATTGTTGTAGTGATTTAAATGATTCACAACCTATTTTTCAGAAAAAAATGTACTCACTTAGCCTGTCAG
>JAHXMQ010000807.1:44994113-45028116 GCA_020466415.1 Ammodramus savannarum pratensis
CACAAATGGACATATAGATCTTTCCCACACAAATGCGTTTTCTGCACAGTAGATCCAAAAAAACCCCAGTGCAGTCCAAACAAATAAAGAAAGACACAACTATTGAAACCATAGAAGTCTGTCTTCTCTAGTTATTGAAACATTATTTGGATAAGATTTTGCATGAGCAGGGCAGAATCTAATATTAGTATTTAACACTAAATTTCACAAGCATTTAGGGATTCATTGTGTCTTTAGAATTCTCTCCATCGCAGAAAACCCAATATAAAAATTTTCAGAGTCTTCAAAGACTGTAAATAGCATGATTCATTTTTGTTGCTGGAATTTTGCTGTCAAGTCTTTTGGGTTTAGTCTCTAAAAGTCAATATCTGAAATTTTAAACCCCTCAAGCTTCAATTGCATTGTGGCTTTTCATACAGAATTAATATCAACCTTGAATTAAGTATTAGAAAATGACAGCATCTTTCAATCACAGTGTAATTTAAAAAAATGTTCAAATGAATTGAGCATCAATTCAGAGAAAATCTCTATTTTCACTGTAAACACAGTGCCATAATTCTTCACACTAAAAAGTGGTCTGAAAGCAACTATTAAAGGGATTTTAATGGAACCTAATGTCATCTACAATTCAATTTACAAAATGAACTACATTTAAAAAACAACCCTTTAGACAAGCAATATCGTTGCAGCAATTCTGAGTCAAAGTTCTAATTAAGCCTAATTTATTTCAAAGGGTTTATAGCTAGAAATAGAGATTTACAATATTGTAAATAGTATTATTTTAGTATATGTATCTGACTGAATATTTCTTGTTTAACACAAACCTACCATTTAAAGTACAAGTTCCAGAAGTTGCACAGTTCTTAGTGTTTCTGCATAGTCCCCCTTGGACAGAGATTTGATGATATTTTCTGAATTTTTATATAGTGTGGTTCCATGCTTTAACCCCAGCCAGCACAGCTGCTCACTCACTTCCCCACCAGCAGGACTGGGGAGAGAACTGGAAGAGTGAATCCTGAAAAAGAGATGATATAAAGACAGCTTGAAAGGGAAAGTAAATTTGTACAGAGAAGCAAAGCAAAACAGTTAATTGAGTCGCCACTTTTTGTTGGGGAATTTTCTTCAGACATGGCTTATTGAGAGAGGCCTGCTCTTGTAAACAGTAAAGTTTCTCAGGTTTGAGCATGAGAAACTGCAAATTTCCCAGCTCAACTTTTAGCAACAATAAACACCACGTCCTTGAGTAGGTATGGGAAAGAAAGATGAAAAACAAAGGCCGTGAAAACAGTAGATAACAAGAAAGTCTTAATTAAGGAAAACAAGGAGGGATTAGTTTGTGATCGGTATCCAATGATGAGCTCGGGTTTGCAATATGCATAAGCTTAATTAACACGGTTATAAGAATGTGTATATTGGATCAATAAACCGGAGTTCGATGCATCAGAGCATGGTCGATTCTCCCTTCTCCTTAGTCAAATGGCTGCGGGGATTTATTTTTTACAACAACTTTTCAAGAGAAGACAGGTGTTCAGCCATTTCCAGGAGAGCAGGGTCCCGTCATATATGACAGGGATTTGGGAAGGTAAATGTTATTGCTCCAAACATCTCCCTCTTTCTCCTTTTTTCCTCACTTTATAAACTGAGCATGGGCCACATGGAATATGTCTTTGGTAGTTTGGGTCATCTCTCCCAGCTTGTGTCCTCTCCCAAAGCAGCATGGCACACAAAAAGCAGAAAAGGCCTTGGCTCTGTGCAATCCCTGCTCTGCAATAACAAAAACATCTCTGCATTATCAGACCTGTGTTCAGCACAAATTCAAAACACAGGCCCAGGCCACTGGGAAGAAAATTAACTCTGCCTCAGCTGAAAACAGTGCAAGTGGTTAGATTTACATAAGGAGATCCATCTAGAATTTATCCAATCTTTGGTATAAGTCTCAGTCTTTCAGGGTGATTAAGGAGGGTGCAAACACAAACAGCAGAATTGTAACACTTTTCTAAGCAGAGTGTATTCCACATTCCAGTGGATTCAGAGATATAACCCTAACATGTTAAAAATAAAAGAAAATGGTCTTCCAGTCTATATAGTGATATAAAACAACTCCAAATCTACAGGTGGTAGTCCTTATTCTGGTTTTGAAAAGCTCCTAGCAAGTGTTATATTTCAAGGCTTAGCACACTAATGAAATCATTATGCCCACTGGAAAAAGTGTAAATTTATTTAGTATAAGTAAAAAAGAGCAGTATAAAAAATTGTTGCGTGTAGTTCCTTTTTTGATTTTATATTGTAGCCACTGATGTAAATGTTAAAAAATGAAAATGAGACATTGCATACAATGCAGGGATAATAATAATTTTTAAAATCAATCATAAAAACATTTTCCACATCATCTAAGGAGTTATACAGTAAAACTGATGTAGGAAAAAAAATTGTTAGGTTTTTTTTGGTTTTAAATCAGGTCATTATTTGTTATCTGCACAGAGACAGGATGATTTCTTTCCTCTGTAAGATCTTTTGAGCTTTATGTTTTCCTGACATCTGAATTTTTTCATCTTCCAAATGTAGCTCTTGAAAGCATGAAGGATGGCTCTATTTGTCAGAACATTTATCCTAAGGTGAGCAGCTCTGTTTCAAATCTGTTTTCACCTGAGATGCTTCATGCTTTTGACAACAGTTCCCTAAACATCGTCTAATTTGAGCCAGAGTCACACTCCACTGCCCTTGGGGAAATGAAGAAACTGGGCAGAAAAGAGCACAAGCTTCAGTGCATCATGGAAAAAGGAGGATGGCTGTGAAGACATAGGAGCTGAGTGGTTAATGCTGATAGCCCATTCACCCAGGAGTAAAGTTGTTGACTCCAGAACTTTCATTTATTCTGAACAATTTCCCTGATCTACCAGTGGCTTAAGAAACAAGCAGTTGCCACTTTCAAAATGTGAGAGCTCTTTAAACAAGATGTCAGGTTTTTAGCTTATAGGTCTTGAGGGGGAAAAGAAAGGAATGTTTTTGTTCTTTCCTCCCTCGTTTAAAAGGATTTCTTGGGAATTTGTGGCCCCAGTTGACTGGGAACTGAATAACATCCCAATTTTCAAAATGGCAAGAACGATAATCCTGGAAACTACAGGCCTGTCAGTCTCACTTCAGTGGCTGGTTTAGTCATGGAAAAGATTATTCTGGGAGATATTGAGAAACATCTGAAGGAAAACAGAGCCAGTACAGCTTCACAAGGAGAAAGTCCTGCTTGTCAAATTTGATTTACTTTTCTGAAAAGGTAACCCACCTCATTGAGCAAGGGAAGCCAGTTGATGCGATCTGTTTGGATTTCAGGAAAGCTTTTGGTACCATCTCTCACAGGATATTTCAGGACAAAATATCCAGGCCATATCTGGATAAACACAGTATGTGATGGGTGAGCAAGTGGATTATGGGTCAGGCATGAAGGTTATAGTGAATGGTGTGACATCAGACGCGGACCTGTAGGGCTCTGCAGGGCTCCATCCTCAGCCCCGTGCTCTTCAACATCTTCATTAACAGCTTGGGCACAGGAGTCCAAGGAATACAAAACAAGAATTCAGATGATACAAAACTGGGAGCTGTTGAATCCCTTGAAGGCCGAGAGAGGTCCTCCAGAGAAACCTCGACAAAACAGAGGGCTAGGACATTCCCAATTGTATGAAGTTGAACAAGGGTGAGTGCCCAATTCTGCACCTGGGATGGGCAATCCTGGATGTACAGACTGACTGGGGAATGAGATGCTGGAGAGCAGTGCCACAGAAAGGGACCCTGGGGTCTTGGTCAATGACAAGTTGAACATCTGCTGTGCCCTGGCAGCCAGGAGGGCCAAGTGTGTCCCAGGGGACAGCACCAGGCACAGCATCACAAACTGGGCAAGGAAGGGGTTTGTCCCACTCTGCTCTGAGTTGGGGCAGCCTCACCTCGAGTGCTGGGGACAATTTTGGTGCCACAATATATGGAAGACATGAAACTATTAGAGAGCATCCAAAGGAGGGCAGCAAAGATGCTGAAGGGCTTTGTGGGAAAGCCATATGAGGAGGGGCTGAGGTGGCTTGATCTGTTGAGCCTGGAGAAGAGAAATTGAGGGGAGACGTCATTGCAGTCTACAATTTCTTTGTGAGGGGAAGAGGAGGGGGAGACATTGGTCTCTCTGAAAATTAGTGATGAGACCCAGGAGAATACCTTGAACTTTAATCAGAAGAGATTTAGGTTGGATATTAGGAAAAGGTTCTTTCTCCAGAGGCTATTTGCGTGCTGGAGCAGTCTCCCCAGGGAAGTGGCCACACCACAAAGCCTGCCAGAGTTCAAGAAATATTTGGACAATGTTCTCAAGACCATGGTGTGACCCTTGGGGTGCTCCTCTGCAGGGCCAGGAGATGTACTTGATTCTTGCGAGTGACTTTCATCTCAGAATATTCTGTGATTCTGTGAATTGAAGCTGTTTGGTCTTGGCAATGATTGAAGTGCCTAAGTTTTATGTGAGTAGACATAGAACAAATAAAACCCAAACAAACAACAAAAAAGTACAATACAAATTTTTCATGAAAAATGGAGGTGTTCAAAAAAATACAGTGTCAAGGCACTGCCTCATATTATCACCATCAACAAAGCTTTCATTTGCTTGGACTATTCTGATTAACAGAAAAATAAGCAGAAGAGCATTGTTACTGCTGTCATTTTTTCTATTGAACTGAAGAGTACAGTTTCTATATTATTGGGATACAATTTCCTACATACATCAATATTTGTATTGCCTGTGCAGAGCACTTATAGTTCATTTCTGGCCTGTCATTCTTCTACATTGCAGGAGCCCATTGTATCACTTTTCTGCAAAATAAGATAAATCAGACTGTTGTTGAAAAGACCCCATGCAATGCAGTCTTTTGTACTGGATCAAAAAGTGTCAACTAATAGGTTGCAAACCAGGAAGATTTCACTCATTTGTCTTATTAAGGGAAGTTAAAAATAACTATTCATCATCATAGCTATATGTTCAGCTGTATCCCAGTGTATTATATATCTAGTTCCTGGCTGTGCTAACAGAACCTCAGTGCAATCAACAAGACATATGGAGGAAAGACTGAACGATGCTTCAGCCATCCATCATGATTCTGCAGGTCCTGCTGAATCACAAAAAGCAAAGAGCTCAGAATCTTGAACACCAGGGTTGTTGGAGGACAAAAGTGCTTTCACTGAAAGTGCTGTTTTCTGTTAGAAATCTGTTCACAGGCTCCCATGTTCCTTTCAAACTACAGAAGAAGAAGATTCTGGAATAGTTTGATACTTTTCCTGTTGGAAATCGTCAGAAGAAGTAAAAAGATATTTTTTATAGTCAATTATGAACAGGACACTGCATAGTATATCACGTCTCTCACTTACATGTAAATAAAAGCAGAATCCTCAAATATAATAGAACTAGGGATGCAAATAACCAGATACAGAATCTCCTTTTCCTGAAAAGAAAATAATTTTCTTTTTTAAAAAAGGTGTTATTTGTCACAAATAGACAAATACTCATCCTATGACTTTGTTTGCCAGATAATAGCATCAGTTACAATGTGTAAACCTGTATAAAACTCCAGCACCCTAAGAAGAATATTTAGGACTGAAAAACCAAGCAAGAAAACAAAAATACTTTTAGGTAGAATTCCATCTGCAACCTCACCTACAATTGCACTGCTTTTATAGATCTTTCTTGGAGAAGCAGCATACCTCATGGTTTTGGGGAAAATCATAACCCCTGCAACATGTACAGCTGCAGTGCAGCACATACTGTGATGTTAATTAGAAACTTTCTGAATGCCAAGAAGAAAGAGATTCTAAATATAGCCAGCTCTGCAGATTACACAGAATTTCTTTTGTCTCTGCACACCTGCGTAGGCCAAGCAGTATTTTATCTTGGCAGGGCATCTCGGACTGGTATGTACGGCCTCATGATAAGTGATAACATTTTAAATAAAGCAACATTAAGAAATCAAAGGACAACAACAATATCCTACCAAGTTGTTAATATGCTTAATGCCTGATACTCATTGGCACCTATGATGTGATTGGTCTTCACAACTTGCTGTCCTGGGATACGTCTCCCCATCCCTAAAAAATGAAGCAAGAATCCCCAAGGCAGCCACGGAGACATTCATAACCCTCTACATTACTGAAAACCACCAAATTTATTATTTAGGGCCTCACAACAGTTTCAACATGCTAATAGGACAGTACCAGAGCCCAAGGAATTCATCGCTTAGCATAATTAAGCATTTTTGTGACTCACACTGACCACATGAGTACAGAGATGACACATGCTTCTTGCAAACTAAGGAAAAGAGAAAACTTGAATACACCAGGGAATTCCTTTTTTTTTTTTTAATTGATCCAGCAATTACCTCACAAATGCAGGCTGGAAAATAATCTCAGGAAGTAGGTTATTGAGTGTAGGAAGTATTCAGAAAAGTCTCCAGTTATGGTAATACACCCAAGTCTTAATGGTACTAAGTATTTACATAAATAAATGTTATCCTGAGAAGAAAATTTTTCAAATTTTATCTAGCCTGTACTTCCTGAAGAATCCTCCAGTAAGTGAAATAAGCAAAAGTAAAAAACAGGAGCTGAATTAGTCCTTTGAATTTATGATGATGTCTAAGAAAGAAAGAACTGCACCTTACTACGTGTCTCTTTAAGAGCTTCACGAAAGTGACCATAAAAATTTGCAGCTGTCTGGTTTTCAGTGTTCTCCAGCAAATAATTACTCTGCAAAATGTTTTAAAGTATTTTCTTGATTACTATAGTACATGCTTTGTCTGGATTTTTGCATGTACAAATACTTGGTCAGAATTTTGGTTTTCAGACACAAGTCTCACTAACACACTTTGTTTCCTGTCAAAGTAGAAGTAATTTTCAGAGTATCATCATGCATTGCTATTGTGATATCAACAATTTAAGGCAAACATAGAAATAAATTCCAGAGCAAGACAAAAATTTTAGAAAAAGCAAGTCTAATAAAATGACAGTAAATTAGAAGAACTTCTTTAAGATTTTTAGGGACATAGGCTATTAGCATTGCAGACACTTGGCAAATAATAAAATCAACAGGGCTTGTCTGTGTCTGAAAGGAAAAAGCAGCCTGATGGAAGTCATGCTGCCATCATCCTTAGAAATGGCCATGCTGGCTCTGGCTAGGATAATTTTATTCCTAGCAGTGAGTATAGTGATGACTTTTGGAGTTAGGATGAGAACAATTTTCATTACTGCTGAGCAGAGCTCACACAGAGGTTTTTTCTGTTCCTCACCCCACCAATGAGATGGGTCAAGGTGCACACAGGGGTGGGAGGGGACGCAGCCAGGGCAGCTGACCCCGGCTGACCATGATCATATGGAAATTCCTCACTGGATGGTGCTGTGCTCAGCAGATCAACCTGGGGAGGAGAGGGAAAAGGAGTGATGTTCAGAGGATGGTGTATTTCTGTCCAAGTCACCATTATGGGTGATGGAACCCTGCTTTCCAGGGAATGGCTGAACACCTGCCTGTCATGGGATGTGCTGAATGAATTTCTTATTTTTCTTTCCTTGTGTGTGGCCTTTGCTTTCTCAATTAAATTGCCTTGATATAAAGCCACAACATTCTCTCCTAGCATGGATAGGTTATTTTCTCATAAGTTCTTTCATGTGGGATGTCTGAAAAGTCAAAAGACCTTGCCTTTTTTTTTGCTCAGGGAAACGAATATTTTCTCTTCAAGTTAAACAAATTATTACAGCTACATCTGTTGTAGGAACATGTTATTTTTATTTTAGTGTAGGCAAGCTCAATCATTATTGCCACTGCACTTTGCAAAAAACACATACCAACTTTTATACCCAACTACTAAAATTTTTTATGGATCCACTTCCTTAAAACAGATTTCCAAAGTCACTAATAATTAATATTTGAGGATACTTACAGTAAATGTATTGCAACTAAAAATAACAGCATTTGAATTGTGTAATTCTTAGGCAAATTAGCAATATAGATAACTAATTGTAAGTTAATATTTGAAAGTGAGAAGTGTACACCATCCTTCAAAGCAAATGAAATTATGAATTCAGACACTGACCAGTGACCAAATCAAGAAATGAAGAAAATATGTTATAGTGTCAGTTGTTAGCTTTAGATTGTTTCAGATTTTTTTTTTCTTTATAGAATTAAAAAAGAAGACAAAATATTTAAAAACAAATTAAAAAATCTACATCTTAAAATTTCAATAAAAGGTTGGGGGATTTTTTTTTTCCTTGGCTGGTGTTTTTCTGATTGGTTGGTTTTCTCTGTTGTTGGTTTGTGATTTTTTCCATCTAGCTTGCTTTAAATACACTTGCAGAATCATTCTACTGAGAAAGAGAAGACTCATGCTATTTTTTTTTAATATTCTTTAAGTGACATTTTAATTCCAAATTGTTTTCCTATCACTACCATTTATGGGATGTTTTTCCATTCACTCACAAACTGCAGAAAAGACTGGTTTTTTTCCTGCAACAAGAAATGAAGTGAGTATCAATAATAAAGCTAAGAATATAGTAAAAGTTTCCAAGATTTACATAGAAACAGGAGAAAGAAAAACAAAAGGCATTTGAATGAAACTCTGAACAGAAAGACTGTGAGTTAGGGAAAAGATACACTCACAAAAAAATCTCTTCAGGCAAACCTGTTTGTAAATACAAAGATGCACTGCAGGCCCTCAGTGGGGACATTTGTTTAATTAAATGAGGTATTGACACCTCTGGTTGAAATTATCAATTTCACCTCTTTACCCAGTGGCTCTGGGTAAAGATTTAAATTCTTTCCAAAAATTCATAGCTTAGAGAAGAAAGTACTTCTGACATTATATTTACTGAAACTTTGTTTTACTTTAAGAATTACAATTCTTCTTCCCAGTTTGAAAATTATTAATCAAAACCATTTCTTTACATTCGGCTATCATTGACACTGATGGGATTTCACAAGTAGAGAAGTGAATGAGAAATCCATGTTTGACAAGTTTAATGAGGCACAGCTAGAGTAAATGGGTATTGCCTTGCTAGTTTCCATAACATTTCCTGACATCAGTGGATCCCTAAGAATAGACATATTCAGCCAATCTGGTTTTGGTGGGAGTTTTTAATCAGAGATGCTAGCTGTCCAGAAATAATGAAATGGAAAAGAAAAATGTTATCTAATCAGTGCAGAAGAAATATGTCAGTACATTAGAACAAAAATAATGGAAAGCATGAAAAAAATGTATTAGAAATGACCAGAAATTGTTGGCTGAATAGAATACAGAAAGCTTTTCATATAAAATATAAATCATGTATAAATTAGAAATTTCATTGATGGGCCTGTAAGAATCTATACATTCCATGAGCTGTATTAGAGCTGTTTAATCAATAACTTTCTCCTATTTCTCTCTCAGATCTGAATCCCAGGAAAGTGAGGGAAAAAAGTGAAAAAGCAAAACTGAGATTGAGTAAACACCTAAGGAAAACAACAATCAGACCAAAAAAAAAGACCTTATAAAATGGTTAGAACACACATGATTTATCAGATGATTCCATATAACTTTCAAAAGTTCATTAGAGATCAAAATAATTGCAATGAAGACATGGTTTTCAAAACACGACATGCTGTATTGAAGGTAATTTATAAAACCAAGCATTTCAACCACTATGCAAGAAAAAATAAGGTTACTAACAATTTTTTAAAAATCAACACTTTTTTACGATCAAATTCCTTTGCAGTAGGATATCCATGAGGAAGTGAAATGAAGCTGTATCAGAGAAAGTTCAGAATGGGCATTAGGAAAAGGTTCCTCACCGAGAAGTTGCTCAGTCACTGGAATCAGCTCCCTAGGAATGTGGTTGTGGCATCAAGTCTGTCAGAGTTCAACGAGCATCCAAAATCCAAGTTATGTTCTTAGCCCCATGGTTTAGTTTTACAGAGTCCTGTGAGGACAGTTGGACTTCATGATCTTTATGCATCACTTTCAAAGAGAAGAATTCTATGACTCTGTGACAGTGGCCTTGTAAAAAAGATTCCAGAGAGAGAAAGGTATGAAGAATCAAATATTTTGAAGGGCAATTTTTTTTTTCCATTTTCATAAGATAGTGTATTAATTGTCATACTATGGTTTATTTGATCAAAGTATTCTGCAACATACCAGTTATTGATAGGAATTATTTGGCCTTTGTTTAAAAGGACATGAATTTTCTATGAAATACACAGTTGAAGAGAAACTGTCCACAAAATGCTCTCAACCACATTTGCATGCTAGTGTCAAGCTCCTGGCAGTTCTCTGCAACAAATACTCTGCAGCACATAGGACAATCAACTTGAAAAAAATAACTTGAAAAACAGCACTCAGAAGGAAGCAGGCAGAACAGGTTGTACAAAGGAAAATACTCTGTTTAGATATTTAGATTACCCTTAGTTAGCCTAAAACTGCATATGGCATCTTCTTTAGCTATATTTTATGCAGCTCTCTCTGTTAAATCTTTCTACCAATACATCTTATTTGCAAAGCAAATAGACCTGTGCATTAATTACCCAATCTTCTATTCAGGTTTCTGGAAAGAGAGTGGAAACAGAGGCAGTCTGCAAGTAGGAACAGTAGGAAGGCTACAAGGAAGCTTCTTTTACTGGCAGTCTGTGGGATGCAGATAAATTGCAGATGCCTTTAATGAATCAAACCAAAAGCTGACCAAATTCAGCTTCCTCCATGCTAGGATTTCTGGACTAGATAAAAACCTTGCCAGAGATCAAGCTGTCTGACATGAACTGATGGAGGCCATCCCCACCCAAGGGACGAGCACAGAACCTGTTAATGTCATAATCCTGCACTTCTCTGAGAGGCTGAAAATGCTTTGCATGCTGCAAGTTGAGTAGTTGTATTAGCACAGTGCCTTACCTGAACAGCACACTTAACAACCCAGCAAGCTAATGAACCAGGCAGAATGCCTCACTAGCCTGGCCAGATTGCTCCTGGTACTAAAACAAACTGGCTCCAAGCTTGCTGTGCTGTCTCCAGTTGGCACTGCCTTGTGATGTGTGGTTGGACTTGAATGGCGTGAAGGATTAAAATAAAATTTACAAAACATATTATCTCCTGTTTATGTTTCAGTATCTGAACTAGGCAAAGATTGCCTGCCAAACCACATAAAATATTTTGAAAAAGTGAAACCACAAGTGCAAAGATAAAACTACAAAGGTTAAAAACAATAATAGTACAATGTTAAAAAAGAAAAATTACTAGCATTGTTGACAACAAAGACCCAGTCTTAGACTTTTGACTTTTCTTCTTTCCTCTCTTGTGCTGCCTATCTTTCCTTTTACCCCTCCCAGTCAGATCAAGGGAGTGAGTTATTATCATAATTGCAGGACTGAGAACAATGCTTTTCAATTTTGCTGCAGCAATCATTCACTGAAACCTTTATTGATTGAAAAAGCCCCATGAGAATTCTGATTATCCTAACATTTTTCTCTGGAAGTGAAAAGAACGGGCTTTCTTATTTCATTTTATGCAAAATTACAGTAATTGGTATCTGACCTTTTAGGAAAAGACTGTTAAGCTTTACACTGCTGGATTTTTTTCATCAATTCAATTATTTAAATTATGGCTATCTCAAAAGGAGCAACATGGTGCAAACAAGAATAGAATATTTAAATGAAACTGAAAACTGATTCTCCACCACTACCCCATTAACACAAAACATGCTATTAGCTGAGAATCCAACCTCTGGAGGCTTCTAACTCTTGGATTAAAATTTAGCTTTGAAATAATTAGAATATTCCAGCACAAACAAGGACAAATGACATTTCTGGGAATTAAAAAAAAAAAAAAAAAAAAAAGCTAAATGAAAAAAAAAGGATAGAAAAAATAAAAAAGCCTAATCAATATGTGAGAATGTATGTTGGAGAAATAAGTCATTCTTGACTGGTCTAAGATAAGTTACTCATTCTGAGCACATATCTTTATAAACATAAAGATAGAAAAAAAGAGGGCAGCTCAGTAAATTGTCTGCAAGGTCAAATGCTTTCCAGAACAATCACCACTAAATAGTCACCATTCCCAACTGGTATCATAGAAACAGTATACTTCTTTCCTAACCAAGACAGGAGAAAGGGAACTGACTTGTCATTCACGTGGTAAATCCATCCAAAACCAACCTGGGCACAATTTTGTAGAAGTTAGTTTAAGGCAAACTGAGATTAAACCACTGCTTAAAACTCTAATATCTCTTCTGACCTCAAGTGGTTAAAAAATATTGGGAGGCAAATACATAATTTTCAGAAATAAAAATATGCTAGATTCAGGACAGGATAATTTAAAAATTATCTAGTGGAAGATAGACAGTCATCATAAATTAGTACTTTCAGTCCTTTCAGCCAGTCTCTTCTGGTTTGAAGAATTGTCATGGAGTTTCTACTCATATCTAGCAAGATTTTCACTCCCTCAAATAAGCCATTTTTCAGTTTCTATGTGAAAGCCACCACTACATCAGGAGATGCTGAAAAGGCAACCATCCCCCTTGTAAAGGACAGGTAACCAGTGTCAGCTTCCTGAAAGTAAAATATAACTAAGGCAGGGAAGGTGTCTTTAGGGAAAATCCCCCTAAGACAGCCCTCATGTTGTTATCAATCTGCATTGCAGGGATTGACACAGTTATTTCTTAAAGTCAGGAACAATTTGACTTCCCAGCTCCAGAGAGAGTTTTCCATTTCCATTAGGATCCAATATACGAGTTCTCATTTTTCCAAAAATAAATCTGCACTTTCCTTAGAGAAAGGGTATAACACACCTGATTTTCCCTCAAGCTTAAGTACATGTTCAGGAGAAAATGTGCTTTTATTAAGATTTTATGTCATAAACTGCAATTTCTCTAACCAGAAGTACCACAGTCCCACCTTTATTATTCTCACTCTTTCCTCCTGCCCAGCAAGTAGGCTGTTTGTGGGCAAGAGACTGGGAGGGAGCACAAACACGGCAGCTGACCTGAACTGGCCAAAGGGATATTCCACACATCATGCTCAGGAATTGGGGAAAAAAAAAAAAACAAACAAACAAAAACCCCCACAAAAACAACAACAACAAAACAAACAAACCAACAAACAAACAAAAATCCACAACCCGAAATATAAGAAAAAACCCAGCAGGGATTGTTTCCCATAGTGACTACCACTTAGATACTTAGACTGTCTGGGCATTGGTCTGCTTGTGGGAGATGGATTGCCTTTGTCTAGGTTATTATTTTTCTTTTCTTATTGGTTTCAACTGTCCTTCCTCTCACCCACAAATTTTCTAGGTTTTATCCTTCCTATTCTCTCCTCCATCCCAGTCTCTACGGGCCTGAGTGCATAGATGTGTGGGGGCTTATCTTCTGTCTGTGGTTAACCCTCCACAGGCCACAAATGAAAATGTACTTTCTTAGCTGATTTTGCTGGAAATGATAAAAAAATATAACCATAAAGTATACAAATACCACATTCTTGTAACTTCCTGTGACTTACAATACTTTTATTCTTTGCTGCAATAATACTGGTTTTTCTACCCCTAGTGATACAACTATCTGTAGTGATCATACTGCTATAAGAAGCTCCTTCAAGAATTTTAGATGAGGTTGCCATTGTCATTTGGTTTCATGGTTTTGCAATTAAGTTTTCAGCAAGAGGTTTCCCTAGCACTCCTGCAGTATAATGATGGCATGTCATATTTTACATGGAAAATATATTTTTCATCATCATACTATAGGGCACAGCCTCCAAATAATGTAATTTAATTATCTTAAGTTTATTCATTCACATACACTGAAGCTGCTTAGAAATCAAAATGTGAAGGAAAGTTCTTGTCTTTCTGCTACTACAGCAGTGAAAAAATAAAAACACATGCCAAAAATGAGACAGCATTCCAGGGTTTTGTTCACAATAGAAAAAAAAAGTTTTGTCACATTCCTTCCATTCTGCCCTGCAAGAGCTCACTATCAATCTGTGTACAGGCATTCATAATTTACAGCAAATCTCAAAGGAGTTTGCATTCTGTGACAGAGCATTACAAATGATATACAAAACCCAGGTGAAACTTGGAGAGACAAACACGTTCTGTCTACAGTCTAGTGCAGTGCACTTCTCCTGCTTGTCAAGTACACACCAAATTTAATCACAGAATTTTAAGTTAAACAAATTTTCAGTTTGCATCATAAAAGTTGATTCCTCCTGTAAATAATTCAGACCTTTAATCTGCAGAATGCATGGGGGACAATTTGATCACCAAACATGTAATTTTGATTTCTAACTCAGAAATTATCAAATTACTGCAGCAAGAAACTATTTTGAGTTTTTATATACATATATATATATATACAAATATATATATGCATATATACAAATATATATATATGTGGATATATACATATATACAAATATATATAAAGTGAATGACAGTCTGTGACCTTCAGATAAAAAATTAAGTTTGTAGTGTTCAAATCTATCTTCTTTAGGACTTTCCACGTGGAGATCTTCTTATCAATGTGAACCATTTCCTTTAATTTATTTTTTTTTGTGAAACCTGTGGTAAACAATTGCTGAAATATAAACACTATAGTATTCATGATAATTTAATTGATATTGCATGTGTTGGATAAAAACTAGATACTTTGAAATACCATTTTTTTATTCAATTGAAATTTTAACCAAAAAAAATAATTCTGAATCAGTACTTTTAACTCGACTTACATAAACTTTGATATCATTATTTAGTCTCTCTCTTATATACTAACTTGGTGTTTCTTCATATACTTTTGATTTATAGTTTCTTCTATGGTTCAGATATTTTTCAATATTGTGTCACTAGTAGTCTTCTCTAGGAGCTTCTTTGACAAATTAATATACATTTCTTAAGATCAATTGCTAGTCTGTTTCAAAGCATGCAGTTCAGCTTCATACACAACAAAAATCTTTTCTTGCCCTCATTGAATGATATTTTGTACCATTTTTATTTTTAGAACAAAGTTCATGATATTTTATTTTAATTTCTGGGCATTGTGTAATTGGCCCATCAACTGTAACTGCACACAACAGGTTCTCAAATACTATTTTCTCTGAAATTTTAATTTATTTATTTTTTTTAAGTATTAGCTGAATAAAAACTCTTTCCTCCTGGGAAGACCTAATATGAAATTGAATTTAAAGATTACATCAGTCACGTTGACATTATTTAATTTTTTTTACTATTGCTAAAATATCATATTGAAGAAGTTCAACTAGCATAACAAAAAGTATCTTATTCCTTTGAGATGCTTGTAATGTTTTGGGTAATTGAGTACCATGCTGTTGATTCTCATTATTTATTGAAAGTCCTCATTCTCATTGTTTTAAATCTTTCAAGACAGTAAATCAAGCCTTGTTATAATTATATTTTATCCTCAAGAATTTCACAGGACATTGTTTTTTTTGGTGACAGATTATTCCCTTGTTCATTATTTTAAACAGTGGACCTAATTTGCCATCTCTTTTGAATCTTAAGTTCATTTTTGCTGCTTATTATTTCAACTAATAAAATTGAATACAACAATTATGCTACAAGTTAGTTTTTTTTTACTTTGAAAAAAAGTCAGTTTCCTTCCTGTGGAATGTCTCCCTGCTTTTCAAATATTACATGACATTATGAGACTTATTACCATAAGAAACAGTAATCAATACTCTAATTTTAAATATCCCCTAATATTTTAAAAATTCATGCAAATATCATGAAAATCCAGTAATAACTATTAAACATTAACAATCAGATGTAAATATGTTTATCCCTCAATACAATTTTCTTTCTTTCTAAGTTCTTGATTACTTGTCACTCAACATCTTAGAAAGATAAAGCTTTAAATCCCCCAAATCAGATTGATCCAGATAAGTAGGTGACAATTAGGACTGAATTTTAAGTGACAGGCTTCAATTTAACTATGTAAATATACCAGATGTATCCTAATGCGTCCCTTGAAGAGTCCTGTCATATTTATATGCAATTTATATTCTACCCTCAGCCTGCTCAGAAGGTCACCTCAGAGAATATTCTCCTTGTCATGACAGGAAAGCTACAAGGCAATCTTCAATGTGTGAAAAATCAGAGCTGTCGAAAAACACCCAAACCAAACCCAACCAAACAAAATAACCCCACCACAAAAGCCACCAACCTCAGAAAAAGAAAGCCACAGATTCCCCCAAAAGTGAAACACCCTTCAAGACACATTAACATTTTAAAAACTTGGTGCTTTTCACCATCTTTAACCAACTAATGAGTGTAATTACCAGGAAGAAAGAAGTAATTTCGAAGGACACTATCTCCTACATTTCCTTTCCTTTGACAAATGGTCCTGCTCTACATTTGTAAGCACACAGAACTTCTCACTTAGATATACATATTTAGCTTGTTATTCTGAGCTTAATGACATAAGTTTCATATTGCTACAATTTTCATCTTTAGTGAAGTTACTTTGATTTCAAATAGTATTAATAACGATAGACTGGAAAGCATTCATTTTTATTTTCAGTTTATTTTAATTTTGTTGGTAGAAGTCCAGACTATTGAATAACAGGAACCTAATGACACATTTTGTTGTGTGCACCCATTTGTGTACATGGGAGCACCATTTTTTGCACAGCAGCAATTCATATACTGCACTAACTCTTTTTAAGCAAATGGGGTACAGAATTTATATCTCATATCTAGAAGGCTCATTGTAGGTGTTTCAGTCTACATAGAGAGTGTGCTTTGCATTAGTTCAGATAATTACCAGAGCAAGAGTGGAATGAAATAGCAAACGGTTCTTCAGGGGGGAGAAGAAAAAATCATTCTGTAGATCGATGATCTGTATTCTGATGATGATGATGATCATCATCATCATCATATCACTTACTTTTTCCTCCTAGTACCTTGAAAATATTGTTGTATTTATTTCACAGATTAGATCTGAGAAACTGAAAAAAACGTATGAGGTATTAATCAAACAGTACTTACTTATGTCCTGAAAGCATTTTTCCTTAACTAGATCTGAGTCAAATATTCAGAAACCGAAAAATTTATAAATTGTTCTTATGTGAATCCTATTTCAGTAGATATATCTAATCTTTTCTCAGTTATGCCCAGACACATCAGGACTGCTTCCAGGCTAAATTTCTTTTTTTTCTTGTAACCAAAACATGAAAATGCATAAATGATTGAAGTTAGAATTTGATTTTGATCTGATTGATGGTACATCTGATTTTTATACATTGGTATCCCATTTTACAAGAGTACATGAAGGTTTTCTGGAAGCAGTAGAAGAGTAATAGAGATATATTAAAAGAAAATAGTTTAAAAATACTGTCTTGAAATGACCACAGTATTTACTCTCATTTCTGCTTTAAACTACATAACTTGTAAGTTAACTTTACATAGGAAAAAGCATAACTCTTCTGATATTGATTCTATGTTGCTTCTTAAACTTATTCCCTCTTTCACCAAAATTAGAACATTTTATCCTTTCTAAACCAAACCCTGAATTCTTAATCTTTCATTACCTTTGCCTCACTAGACTTCTAGCTGCAAGGAATAACACATCTTACATTTTTTTTTTTTTTTTTTAACATTACTTTAAATAATGGAGTGAAAGCAAGAACACTTATGAAGTTTAACAGAGTATCTTTGCCAAAAAGGGGGTTACCTGCAAGTATTGTTTCTGCTTGGGGGAAATCATGCCTCTGTTTGTTCTATGAAACCTGCTCTATAATCTGCTGTTAGAGCAGGCAGTGCAGTGTGGCTATTTTGAGCTAGCAACATTATCACTGAAAGTGTCAAAGATCAACCACATTAAAACAGAGCAGAGCTATGTGCTGCATAATGTTCTGTGCTGCAAAATCAGGGTGAGCATTCTACAGTCCCTTCAGGGGGACAAATGTTGGCATTTACTAAAATATACTGGTAAAAAATTCCATGAAAATCTTGATTTGTAAGTTTTTCCCATACCTCTCCAAGTTCCTTCTCCTTTTATTCCTTGCCATGTTTAGCCAAAGTCATTGTTCAGTATTTCTCTCATTTTTATGTTTGCTTACATAGCTGGAATTTATTTGTGTTTTAAATGAAAGTGCAGCATTAGATAGCAACAGCAAAAAGGGAGCTTATTCAATATAAAATTCTGAGGAGGCAGTAATTTATCCCTAGAATCTTCTCAGATATTTTTTTAAATATGTAAGTATTAGTACAGAATGAATTCTCATAATTCAATAGTAGAAGAGCCAAACCTCCTCACTGTAGTATTTAAATTAGTCCTTCTCTTTTCAACATAAACACTAGTTTTAAAAAATGACCCAAAAAATGAAAACTTTTCTTTTACCCAGTGATAAAATATAAATCTTATTGCAAAGTCCCATTTCACACAGCTTTTAAGTAATAATGAAGTTACAATGTTAGGAAGATCCCCTCTATGTTAAGAACATCAGTTCAGTGCTAGCAGTAACAAAAAAAAGAAGAAATTTTGAACAGAGAACATGGTCTGGTGTCATTATTAGAATAATTTTCTAACTTTCTGTGCATCTGCTCCATATACATCAATGTCATCTCCTCAAGCCAACATGAGCTGCTTTGTTGCAAGAGAGAAAATTCTCTGTATTCAGTTTCAAAAACAAAAACTGACTTCAAGAGGGGTGTCTTCTGTCCTAGCAAATTTAAACAGTGAAGTGACCTGTGAAAACACTGATTTTGAAATTCAATATTATCATCAGTTGCAACCAAATAAGAAACTAAAGAAGCAGAGAAAAACAAAACCAAAATCCAACAAAAAACCCCAAAAATGAAAACAAACAAAATAAAAACAAAAAAACACCAATTAAGTAGTCTTGGCAATATTTCATACCTTTGCCTAAGACATACTATTCAAAGCTGAATTATTACAATCAAAAGTATGTTATTTCTCTGTGAAAGTTACATAAAAAGAATTTCTGTGAAAGGAAAAGCACATAATGGAAAATAATATCTTGTTAAAATGACTGAAATTGAAGAAAATTTTCTTTAAAAATAGAAACATAAGAACGCAGTACTTGAAGTCATTCTCATTGCTCAAGGAGTGGTCGTGCTGTAAAGGTGAAAAGCCACAACTATTTCCCCATAAAACTTTGAGACCATTCAGGGGATATCTGTGCAGAATGTAACTGGGTTTTTTCATGCCATTGAGATAATTAAAGGGGATAGATATGCTCTAATTTAGTTATATGAAGAATAGACAGCAGTATCTAATTAATGAATAAATTATTAGTAAACTCTGAAGAGAAAAAAATGTAACTTAAAAAAACCAAAAAACACTTGCAGTATAAGAGCATACAGGGCTTTTGGCCCTCTTTCCCCTAGCTCTTTTGATTTTTTTAAAGTAATTAAGATATAACCTAATTTGGTTGGTTTGCTGTTTTTATTTAAAAAGCTCATAAAAAGAATTTATAAGATGTATTAAACACTATCTTAGAACTTGAATATCTGAAAGTCTTACTCTCAAATGAAACAAAAGAAAGGAGTGTAAAGCACTTGAATTAGGATATTAAAAATATTAAGGTAAAATTGTGAAAGAAAGTATTAGGAATACAAATAAATGCTTATATTAACAGTATCAAAGGAAATAAAAATTGTATTTTGTGGAAACTGCTGTAAAGCAGTTGGTTCTGGTAACATATCTATAGCAGTATAGTTCAGGATTTCATTTAGCTTTATAAAGGCTATGCATAATTTATTAGGAACTAATTTAGTCATGAATATAAATATTCTGCTGGTTGGAAAAAAATCTTTATTATGCATATTTTGCAGCTCAGCTTCCTCCTTTCCTTGATAAAATGTGCTATTATGGCACATTCTGGCATTAACTTCAGAATGTATAATTATGAATCAGCAGGGACCATCAAAAGAAATCTCATAAGACACAGGTTTGTGATACTTATCTACCAGGACATCTTATTTATAACCAAATAAGATATTGTACTAAAATTTTAAAATTTTCCATTAGGTTCCTTCACTATATCTAGTTCTCTACTTCACCAGACATGCAGCTTTGTGGTTTGTAGTGAAAACTAGAGTTTATTCTCAAAAGAAAAGCTGACATAAAATACAATTGTAGTTCACATTTCATTTAGCCTTCCACTATTACATGCTAGGAAAAAAAAAAAAAAGAAAATGCAAAAAAACAAAGACAAAACAGGAAATATTTTCCTGGTAACTATGTTCCACCTCTTTAAACTAAAAAAAAAAAAAAAAAAAAAAAAAAAAAAAAAAAAAAAAAAAAAAAAAAAAAAAAAAAAAAAAAAAAAAAAAAAAAAAAAAAGCTAAAAGCATTGCAATAATTTGTCAGTTTGATTGGGAAAATGCAAACAAATAAGCAGGTGTCCCTGTCTCCTCAAACATCCAGATGAAAAATCCATGCATGGTGATTGTAATCCCACAGAATACTCCTGGAAAAGCTGGCAGCCCACAGGTTGGACAGGAGCACTCTTTGCTGGGTTAGGAACTGGCTGCATGGCCGTGCCCAGAGAGGAGTGGTGAATGGTGCTGCATCCAGCTGGGGCCAGTCACCAGTGGTGTCCCTCAGGGGTCTGTGCTGGGGCCAGCTCTGTTCAATATCTTCATTGATTACATGGATGAGGATATTGAGTCCTTCATTAGTAAGTTTGCAGATGACACCAAGTTGTGGACAGGTGTTGATCTGTTGGAAGGGAAAAGGGTTCTGCAGAGAGACCTGGAACGGTTGGATGGATGGGCAGAGTCCAGTGGGATGCAACTTAATAAGTCCAAGTGCCAAGTCCTGCATTTCAGCCACAATAACCTCCTACAATGTTATAGGATGGGGCTGGTGTGGCTGGACAGCGCCCAGGCAGAAAGGGACCTGGAGATGTTGGTCCACAGCCAGCTGAGCATGAGCCAGCAGTGTGCCCTGGTGGCCAAGAAGGCCAAGGGCATCCTGGCCTGTGTCAGGAATGGTGTGGCCAGCAGGAGCAGGGAGGTCATTCTCCCCCTGTACTTGGCACTGGTGAGGCCACACCTTGAGTATTGCATCCAGTTCTGGCCCCTCAGTTTGGGAAGGACGTTGAGACACTTGAGTGCATCCACAGAAGAACGATGAGGCTGGTGAGGGGCTTGGAACCCAAGTACTGTGAGGAACAACTGAGGGAGCTGCTGGGGGTGTTTAGCCTGGAGAAAAGGAGACTCAGAGGTGACCTCATCACTCTACAGCTCCCTGAAACGTGGCTGTAGTCAGGTTGGGGTTGGTCTCTTTCTCCAGGCAGCAACTGACAGAATGAGAAGACACAGTCTCAAGCTGAGTCAAGGGAAATATAGGTTGGATATTAGGAAGAAGTTTTTCACAGAAAGAGTAATAAAATATTGGGATAGCCTGCCTGAGGAGGTGGTGGAGTCACCATCCCTGGATGTATTCAAAAAAAGACTGCATATGGCACTTGGTTCCATGGTTTAGTTAAGGTGTTGAGAGAATAGGTTGGACTTGATGATGTTGAAGGTCTCTTCCAACCTCGTCATTCTGTGATTCTGTAATCCAAATGCACTTTTCACTTTCATAGTTCACTATCCTGTGCAATATTATTGCTCTATCACGTTAAATAAAATCAAAACAACACCCTTTGAATATGGTTATATAAATTATTTTTTCTAAGCAGCAGTGAAGGGTTAATCATGATAAGGAGAGCCAGGAACCTACTTTCTCAATGTACTAAAAGCTCTTGCTTAGTTCAGCAAAAAGATGAATGAGAGGGAATATGATTACAGTTTTATAAGGGCTTCAGATGAGAACACACAAGGGCTGCAGGGGAGATAAACTATTTAACTAGACAACAATACTGGCACAGAAACAAATGTGTACAGATTGACCATAAATAAATTTAAACTGACAACAAACCTCTTACAGGCTTACAAAAGACAGAAGAGATGGTAAGAGTACAACAAAAAACTGTACTTCTAAATGGAAGTTTATAAAGCAATTCTGTGTGTTACCCAAGGTGCTCCTTATGAGTGCCCATGGCTACACTTCAGCTCATGGGAAATCCTTTCCAATCCCATGTTTTAGGATTGAATTCTTTTTTCACTCATCTAAGAAAAGAAAACTAAAACATGAAAAGCAAGATTTACTCTTAAGGAAAGAATACAATAGCACAATGTCTCTGGATTTTGAGGTCTGGGTTTTTAAAACAGGGGAGTTATGTAAACTACAATGACAGGCTTTTTGAGAAACCTATTAAATAGAGGAACTTTTTGTGCCTTTACAGTTTTGATATCTCTTTCCTTCTCTCTTAGTTTTGTTCTAATATCAAGTGCAGAAATGTGCACAACATGCTGGAAAGGTCAATGTATTCTGATTCACAAAACACATATATACAGAATTTTAAAAAAACACCATAATTCTGAGAATCTCTACATTTTATAGACAAATATTTTCAATGAAAAACCTGCTACATATTTTATGCCTTCACTAGACACGACACAACCAGCTTGCCAGATGTGAGCATAACCTTAATGAGGAATTTACTAATGGTTTTACTTAAAGCTCTTCAGAGCATTAATTTTGAGCTGAATGAGGACATGCCAAATACAGAAGAGCATAAGCTAATTTATTTTGATAAAAGAGAAATGAAAAGATTCCTATAAAAATCACATACAATGTATGTGATATAAGAAATTAGGTTAAACTTCTCTATTTTAAAAGCAGAAAGGAAAGCTACTGGATTTTTTTACATTTCCCATTTATGCTGTCATAGGACAAAACATTCCTAATTACATGAAGGACTAAGAATTTGCAATTCTGGAAGCTGTGACATAAAATCTTCATAACAGAGAAAGAGGTCAAATATATGATGAGGATAAAAGCAAAACAAAGGCACATACACTCTCAGCCATGTTCAGTGTATGCTGTGTTACTAAATGCTGTCCAGGCAAGTAAGATAAAAATTATCCCATCAACAGTTCATCATATTCCTTAAATTCTTATTCCCTGCATCATCCAAATTGAATGGAAGAAGAAAAGTAAAAAAAAAAAAAAAAACAAACAACAAAGATAAAACAAACTCTCAAAAAGAATATCTGAATAGGCAAGGTGTTTGGTTTCTTTATGCAAACAGAAATCTAGGTCACACTGTAAAGTAAGGTTTTATTTGCATATAGGTTTCAAGGTTTCAGATGGCTTAAAATATTAATGACTTTAGAAATCCATTTAAGAGACACATTATGTTCACAGGGCATTGTAACTGCAGAACTGTGTGCTACACTATAATAATCTGTCATTGTATGTTAAAGCTGAATTGTTTCTCTAACAATATATAATATATATTTCGAGTAACTTATGAGTAGAATTCATAGAAGTTTGCGTTTGCCTTATATAGGGCTCTAGACATTCAGCAAATGGTAAAAATTATATTTGACTAGACAAATTATTGACTGTGAACTGCACAGTAAAGGAGATTAGTTAGGAAGATTATACATGCAACACTCCCTCATTAAATACTATTGCAGTAAACCCCACAGCCATTTGTTCTACACAGAAGCCAATCTATATATCTAATACTCAGTCAGTTATATAAAAACATATTCAAAATTGCTTGATACAATGATATATGAAAATATTACTTTTTTTTTTTACTATATTCTGTGCATCCCCTTAGCTTTCAGAAACTTCAAATATTGGTGTGAGAAAGGTGACAAAAAAAAAAGAGCCATCAGGAACACCAGCTGGGGAATCTTGGAAAGCAATTCATATCACCTGTTCCACCAGTAGATCAAATATCTTCCTCTCAGAGTAAGAAAAATAAGCAGGATGGATGCCTTTCAACACCCATCTGTAACTAAGTTTTTTGCTGAACTAAATCCAGACCTGATTCCAGCTGCCAGGATACCGCACAAAATGCGTCTGATCTGGGCAAAGCAGAGGTAAGGAACAGAAAGTGATGAGAGACCTACAAAGTGCCATGAAGATTTGTGTTTGAAGAATCCTGGGATAAACCATTAGCAAGCCTATTTGGTGATAGGAAGTTGAAACTCCTGAGTAAAAGAGAGCAATGAAAACTCAGTCCTAAAGAAGAGGGAATCAAACATGGAAGTTGAGCAGAAAAGGAAGCAGCAACTGGTCAAGAGGTAGAAATGGACAACCAAAGACATTGCAGATATATATTTTTGGATCCAACTCTATGAAAATGAAAGTGTAGTTCATTTAATGATAAAATAATACTGGAAATATGGTACATTCAATTTATAAAACTGAGAAAAAAATAATGTCAATACTAATCAAAGCTTTTATTTTAAATACAATATTGCCCAATGGTCAAGTAGAGAATAACTTTTATAAAAGCACTACATGTAAGGATAAAGAGACATAAAAATTTCAGAGAAGAACCTGATGCAGATTGTGAAACAGAGACAGTGGTGAATTTTCACATACACCACCAGAAATGGATGCTGCTGGTGTATGTGAAAAGACACAAGAAGTGTCTTTTCACATACACCAGCAGCATCCATTTCTGCATCAACACTGAAATACTCCTCCCATCAGAGATAGAGGAAGGTGTGGCTAATAGAGGGAGTGGATTAACAAGCTTATTAAACAGTCTGACAATAAAATATAATACCCCCCCCTCCATTGTATCACCTTTCAGGGTGGATTGAATGCGAGACCTGAGAAAGTTTTGAGTGTTTATACTGAGATTTTTTTTTCTTCTGGTGTTATTTTTCTTATTCTTTGTGCAGAAAACATAAAACAAAGCCAATGCCCTTCCCATCTCAAAAAAAAAAACCCTAACACAACAACATGCAAAACAAACCTGAAACAAAATAAATTGGGGAATTAGTAACTGCTTTAGAGATATCCTGATCACCTCCAGCATGCAGCAGTGTTAAAATTAGATTAGCCTTGTAATGTACTGTCACATTTGGATTGATTTAAATATAATCATTAGACTAATACTTAGTAACTACATTGTGTTCCAATCCAATAAAACCTTTATATTTCTATGTTTAATGTTTTTTTAGAAAAGTACTCAAAAAATTTACTGTTTTCTTTCAATGTTTATACAATATTTTGACTGCATATTCATCTATGATGTGCAAATGGAAAGGACTGTGAAATACACAGATCTGCAAGATTGTGTTATCTTATAAACTGCTTACTGAGCAACACCCATACAAGGAAAGCAAAACTTAATTGAGAATGCAGTTTCAGGACAGGCTGCTCTGTGTTCTTCTGGGTTAAATTTATCCTTAATGTAATGTCTTACTGATTTTATTATCATTGAAGTTACTCAAGAGAGTATCTGACTCATGGAACATAAGACAAGCACACTCAGAAGCAGCACTTTGCAGATAAACACTAAGAAAGGAGGGTTTCTTGCATGTCAAGCAATGTTATCGAAAGGTTTTCTTAAGGGTTTTTTTTAAGACTTGAGAATACAAAGATTTCGGTCACAGACAATAGCTTTGTTGACACCCCTGGCTCTTCTGAAATGCTGATGAGGACAGAGGGACACATGAAACATCCTGCCTTAGAAGGGCAGAACTGTTTTCTGCACTTGTGTCAGAAAACTTGTTCCAGCAGAGATCTCTGCCTCCAGCGAGTGACACTGACACATTGAGAAAGCCTAGGTGAGCTGCCAGCACTGTTTTCCTCTTTCCATTTCCTCAGTTTGAAGGTTATGATGCCTTTCCTCACTCCTTAAAAACAGCAAGGTACATTTTTCAGTTTAGTGAATGCTTGGCACGTCTGCCTTTTCAGCAAGTACTTGAGCTGCTAAGCTCTACCAAACTTGACTCAGAGGCAATCGAAACCTCCAATTTGGTTAAAAGGAGAAATGTCTGCTCCTGCTGGGCTCTAAGCTGCAAACCTTCAACACAGAAGCAGGATATGTGCTATTTGAGTTGAAAAAATATTAAGGGAGCCGTGTAGGCTATAAGAAGAGATACATCATAAAAGCTGTCTCAGATGTAATCTAAGGAGGCAATGAAAACACAGGTCAAAGCCTTTCTGAGTACATTATCAGATTAACTTCTGATAATGACATAGATAACTGTGGGGTGAATGATCAGCACTGATTGCAAATTAATCCAGTCAGAAGGTGCACCTGCTGCAAAAAATTAGTGATTTACAGAATGGGGGGCATATTATGGAAAACAATTTTTACTTTGATGCTAAGTAATATACTCTAAACCAAGTAATGCCAGGGTAAATAATTTGAACACAAGAACCATATTCTAGGTTAAATTTTTTTTTAAGGAACCTCACTTTGTGAGCATTCCACTAGCATACATCTCCAACCATGATGACAGAAATAAAATCTAATTAAAACATAAACTCTTACAAATACAGAAAAAAACCACCAAAAGACACTTCTGCCTTTGAAACACTGCACCACACCAGCTTAGAGCTGTATTCTTTGCTGCCCACTCCAAGTGAAACAGGAATCTTTTCTCTCTTCATCAGTTTCCTACAGATCGTTCACATTATTCAGAGGCAATGCAGATGCAGAAGTTTTCTAAAATACTTTCTTCGCTCACAACACAGAAGCAGCTGTAACATTGTGTGATAAACCAATAAAAATGCTCCTAGTTTAATCATTCTTTTGTATGTGTCTGTCTGAAAAAGAGACATGGGCAAATCCATATTCCTTACACATTTATGGGAAACACCTGCTAGGTATAAGGTTAGGACAGGGTGGTAGATACCATCTGGAAAAGGCACTTCACTTTTGTTCAAGTCCTTATTTAACTGTGGCATGGCACCATGGGACACACCATGTAGCACCACACTACAAAATGTGACATTTCTGTAACAATGGTAAAAAAATTATTTCATTATTTGGTAGGGTGGGGATTTTGTGGGGTTTTTTTAGGGTTTTTTTTCCATATTTTTCTCCCCTAATGTGAAGAGAGTTATTAGGAGATTAGATATTAGTTATTAGGAGAACTATCTATTTCCTATAGTTGATAATGTATTTCTTCTCCTAGTAAAGAGAGATAATCTGTTCATTTACTGCTTGATTTATGCCACTTCAGTCTACATTATTGAATTTGTAACACATTCAGCACTGTGCATTGTTTTGAGGTTTGGGGAGCAATGGAATAAAGTTAATAAAACCGCTGGGAAAAGTAAAGGAAGGAAATTGAAGTGGCAACACAAAATGTAAAAGATAAATTAACCTGAATTAAATAAACTTATGCAAGGCATAAAGTAACTGTACAATTCGAAGCATAATCAGTCAAGTGCCCAAGTTGTCTGAGACAAAGGTTTGTAGAGGGGTGAATTAAAGGTGAATTTGAATTTACAACTGAGTTACGATCAAATTGGAATGCAGATGGAAAAGAAATAGGACATAAATGCAGTCAGGAAGTGTGATCCTTTTTTTGATCAGTCGTAACAAGGTAACAGTGGAATATTTCACCTTTATCTTAACATTTTTTTAAACACCTGTTAAGATGTCAAGGTGTTTTACACCTTGTAATGAAGCTTGTGAGAGAAGAATGGTTGGGATTAAGCATTATTTCACTGTCCCAGAAGGAGAGGGAGAGAGGCTGGAGGGGTGATTTGCTCCTTGGGTGTCTTCGAAATACTGAGAAAGACATTTGTTCATTAGTTCTACCTGAATAGTGAAAATCTACTTAAAGTTGCACAGGTGACAAAGGGAAAAAAATCACTTCCCTTGAGCTAAGAACCAAATAAATTAATATCAGTAATTCTATGTATTAGATGTGATCACTAAATTGGAGTTTCCAATTCCTCTATTCAAATTCCTAAAAAATTTCTCAAGAAGCTTCTGTGTAAGGATGGTCTAGGCAGAAAAATGAACGCCCAAGAATCTGCATAATTCCCCTCAAGCCCTGCCCCAAAGTGCACAACATCATTAAATACAAATGTAGTTATTTCTATATTAATTGTGATTTTATTAGATTAAATACCTCTATTAATACAGAAATAAGACTGTAAACTAAAATAGACATGGGTCCTTTTTCTGTAACAACTTAAATGGCGATGCCATTACTGGTTAAAGTAGATACAAAGAAGCAGAGATTTTTGCTAGGCTTCTCAAAAGCCTAGTTGTATTTCATTGCTACGCCTACAGCACCATTGCTACTAAAAACTTTAATTAAACTACAGTTACCATAGCATCTGCCACTCATTTTTCAGTTCAGGAATACAATTACAGGATATTTCTCATCTGGTAAAGATGTAATTGTACATATTTTATCGAAATGAAAATTTGCACAATAATAACTCTCTAACGTTAATGGTAAAAATTACCATGTAAAAATACAGTGATGTTGCTAAATTAGTTACTAATTAAAAACAACAATACAGCTGCAATACAGAATACCTATCACGGTTGGCACTGGGAATAGCCAAGTTGTTTATTTACCAACTCAAAAATGGTGGGAAGTCCACCATTATCCAAAGGAGAAAGAGGACATTTTTTTAAATATTACACAAATTAAAAGTTTGTCTGTAAAAATCAAATGGAAATACTGTAATGACAGTCAGAATATCACTTTGTAATGTACTTTCTTGCAACAGAACTTCACGTGCCAATAGTGACAGATGGAACCAGATGCAAATTTCAGAAAATGGATTCCTAAAGTGAGAAATTAAAGAACTACTGCAGAGATGGTCTGGGAATGTTCAACCACAAAATCCCCAGTGTTTTAAATACATATAAAGCAGACAAAATATCAATGAAAATGTTACACGGATTAGCTCGGAATGGAGCTGTGTTGACAAATTTCAAATGTGTTTAATTGGAACGGGTGTTATGAAAATTTTTGAAAGGCTTCTAAATTGAAAAAGGAAGTCTTCTTCTGCTTCTATTGAGCTTTAATATTAATTCTATTCATCTGTATTACTGGTGGACAAACATTTAAAAATACAGAGAATGAAAGGCAACTCAAAGATTCATGGAGTGTTCAGGGCACTATTTATAAAATATGCCATCACTAAGAACCATTGTCACAAGGGAACTGCCTGTGTGATGTCTGTGTGAGGATTTTTTTTTTCTTGTAGTTTGCTAAATGGGACACTAAAACTCTAATTTAATTTACCCTGATTTAATTTGCATCACAGATGCTATCATTAGCGTCAAACCTTCCATGAGACAAACACCCATGTAACTAAGGTTCCTGACTCTTCCAGAATAGCTTCTCTTCAGATAATACTTGAAATACATTTTTATGAATAACATCATTTTAAAGAATACCTTTTAATTTTAAGGATATTTCTATTTTCTTGCACAAATATCTTTCATTGTCCTTTAATTACGGCTCTATAACATGTTTTGGTTAATTCTGAAAAAAAAAATCTTTATTTTAAAAAACTTTTTTCTCAGTTTTGTAGTTTTGTAGTCCTCTTTTCATTTCAAAATTAAAAATTATATTTGGTTATTTTCCTAACTTTGCTGTTTATTTTCTTGCTATGTCACTATTATTTGAAAAAAAAAAAACATCTAAGTGGCTAAAATATTGTACAAGAATATTTCATAATCTCCTTTCCAGACTACACAAAAATGGAAGTGACTGAAGTCAATGCCAGGACTGGATAATCACTGCAGTGAACAGCATGGCAAGTGGGCAGTTTACACCATTGCTCTAGTACACATTTGAAAGCTGAGGAGGAAGGCCCTCATAAATATGACATTTGCCAGAGGCCACCTTCAAGAGGTTTCTTTTCATGGATACAAAATACCAGAGCAAAATGGGATGTTAAGTCCTATACTAGTTTTTGCTGGCCCTTTTCTTCTGTTTGTAGATGCAATAATAATATGTTGATTTATTTTACCATCCAGGTCTTAAAGCTATACTAATTTCTTGGCAGCAGTAGTTCCCTTTGTGAATACGAAGTGTGTTGTGCTATGCACTGCCTAAGCACATTCCTATCCCAAAAGTTCATTTCTCAACTACAAGCCAAGAGGGAAAAACATATGGCTACATTTAGGCAGAGGACATCATCATTAAAAAAAAAAAAAAAAAAAAAAAAAAAAAAAAAAAAAAAAAAAAAAAAAAAAAAAAAAAAAAAATTGAACTGCTGTCCATTTACCACTAATACATCTTTCCTTTTTATTTTTTTTCTTTTAAAAGCTCAGCTATTTTCTTGTTCTCTCCGCAGTACTTTTGAGGTTTCTATCTTTTCTGTAATCATAAGCATTAGCATCTAGGAAGAGAATATTAGAAGTTTCTTCAGCTGCCCTAAGCAACTTGTAGAAACTGTATGATGTGTTCCATGTAGTTTTTAATGTATGCACACTATAGGAGCAATTAAAAGCATGGAATTATGAAAACATTGAGGAGGAAAAATAAATCTACTAACTTTGCTCCTATGTGTGGGAAAAAAAAACATATAAATACTGAAAGCCAAACAATGTTAAGCTCCTAAAAAAATTCTGTCAAAGCAGTTAAACCCAAATAAGTACATATATAGAATATGGTATCTGTTTTATTATCTGTGAAGTTGCAGCACATGGTGAGCAGTTTAAAAAACAAAGAATTTTTAAATCTCCTACTAAAATGATAAAAAATGCATCCCATAAAATATATCCTTCATTCTCTAGGTTACGTATAAATTCATGGCCTATGTTCTAGGCATATGTTGAGGAGTTGTGTGTAATGGTTCAGATCCTGTTACAATGACAGCTCCCCAGACACCATCCTTCATTTTAAGCAGCTTGTTGGATTGCAAACTCCACCAGACCTATCACGCAGTACTGCATTGTTTGGTGGCTCAGAAATTCTTGATAGATTTGCAACAACCTGCAGTTTTAGAGACTGCATAACTCAGACTGCATAACAGGATACTTCCCATGATTATCATAAAAACAAGGAAAATTCTAAGGATATTAGTATGTGGCTGGCTTTTGGGAGCAGATTATGAGATTTCTTTCAAGAAATTGTGGCTTGTATAACATGAAGTCTATGTTTCTTGGAGTACTGCAGCAGTGCTGATGTGTGCACGACTGGAGTACATTGCTAGTGTGTGCAGCTATGACTATCCAATGAATATTTGTTTCTTCTCTTCAATTCACATGTATTTGCTTATTTATCTCCTTAAGCATCTACTGTTGTTCATATGACTTCATTTTTCTTGTTAAGGATACAGCAAACCAAACCAAACTTAAAGTGAAGCTAGGCACCAAAATAATAATTTACAAAAATCCCAGACAAGTCTGAATACACTGTTATCTCTAGTAAAAATAACAGCAGAAGAAGAAGAAGGACTTTCCTGATGGACTTTCACAATGTTAACTTTTACAGACACATCTATAGTTATTTATTACAGATCATTCAGTAGTAAGTAAGACCTGTTGCTATTCCCGCTGTGTGGTTTCTCCCTCAGGGAGTGACACTCTGCATGGGTAGAGATGTAGCTAACAAAAATCTGTATGTGGTTAAGTTTTACCATTATTAAGAGATTGGAGAAGCCCAGACTTAATCTGTAAAGACAACAGATCACACAGAAATGTCATAAGGGTCCTATCTTGAATGTTTTCCCTGCTGTACACTTTGAAGAATTCAGTTTCCCAGCTTTTCCTCCAACAGCATTTCTTCCAGTAATTTTTATTTTTTCCATGCACAGAGGAAGAGAACAGATGGGATCACTCTGTCATGGCTTGTACTTTGAGTATAAAGTATTTTTATGACTTTTCAGAAGGTCTTTGCAATATGTATAAAGCAATATTTTTCCACCAACAGGAACACAGCTAGGGAAAAATCACAGCTTTAGCAAAACAGAACTTCTTTGAAATTAATGTCAATATTGTACTTTAAAGAATGAACTACCTCCTTTGTCAAGTCAACTACCTCCAGGACTCCAACATTAGCACTTTCACTTGCAGTAAACAAAATAAAACTATTATTTTCTTCACATGCTACTAAATACAATACATTGCCTACTCTCTTATTAGAAGTGGAATATTTAAATATCCAACATTTAAATATCCAACATTTCTTAGGATCAAAAAACTCAGCTAAGTGCATAGTCTACTGATTTTTTTTTTTTGTTTTCAGATAAATACTGAAATTACGAAATGAATTATATGAATGGTAATTAATATTTCAATACTCTTTTATGGAAAAATGTTCTGAAGTCTCAAAGTTTGTGAGATTTCATATTGTCTAATGTATTCCAAAACGATGGCAGTTGCCAGTACCTGACTAGCTTGGTGCTCATACATATCAGATTAACTGATTTGATTAAATGCATTTTTCCATATCCAGTCTATACTTGTTATCTTCCAGTACATTTTTGATGTACATATACAGCTTCTCAGGAAACAGCAAAATAGCATCTTAACAGTAGAAATTAAAAACTAGAAGCAGTAGTCTTACAACAAGTTCTTTTTGTCCACCATGTGGAGAAGTGTTAAAAACCATAAACTCCAGCTGGAGAAAAATGTGTTCATATTTTTTTCCACAAGTGTAAGAACATGTACTTTAAAAGACATTCAAATATATATGAATTGTAAATGAATTTTATTTTTATTACTGCTGAGGAGAAAATAAAGGAGATTGGGGGAGGAGGGGCTTGTTTCTCAATATAAACATTTTGAACAGTCATCCTAAATTTAAATATATTACAATGTTTCAAAATTTATGAACACATTTTAAACATTTCATACTGCATGAAATAAAAGCTTTTATTTATATTGAGTGAATTACTCTCCCCTAACTTAAGATAGATAAAGTCCAGAGCTGTACCTCTGCAAAGTAAATATCTATTTAACCAGAGAGAAATAAACCAAACAACCTAGAAACGTTCTCCCAGCTCTGAAATTCTGTGGAAAGTTCAAGAGGTTCTGGTCTTCAAAATAACCAGACAGTCTTGTCCTTTCTGACCAATCTTATAGATAGATACAGTCTCATGGTAGATTTTGTTTCTTCCAATAAACAAGAGACAGTTTAAAAACAAAAGACCAGGGCAATATCCTTTCTTTGCTGATGGTAGTGGTAAAGTTCAAGTAAAATGCAACCAGAATTTCATGCTTCGGGTGTATCATTTGATGTATTTTAAATATTAAATGGTAATTCTGGACTCTGAACTCCATAGACTGAATTAGACATCTATTCAGAGCTTGGCACTTTAATGGACATCCACAAAGAAGTCTTTCAGACACCTTATTTGGAGCACGGATTAAAGACCTAGTACTTATCTCTGCTCTGGCACAGAGAACATTTATAGTGCTGAGAAACAAAATGAACATTTTTCTCACTTCTCTTCATAGTCATCTTCTTTCCTCCTGTAGTACAGACCTATTGTTGGCCGACACTGATTGCAGATCACTCAAGAGGACCTGAAGGACAGGCCACCCTCCTTTGCTTCAGCAGTGGGGACTGCGACATCACAAGTGTAGATGAGATGAGGTTACCCATTCAGTTGTAATCCAACACATACACACATGTAAAATGGCCATATTAATATATTTTGTATATATTAATAAATATAGAAAGCTTTCAGTAGGTTCACCTCGTTCACTTGTTATCTCCTGAGTGTGACAGGAGATAACAAACAGGCAGGCTGCAAGAAATGAACCTCATCTTTCTATCACAATGAGATCTCATACAAAGGTTAGCATCAGCTTGGGAGCCACATACAATAAATAGTAAACATTCCACTTCTAGCACTGTGCCACTCTTCTTTCACACTTGGAAAAGTGTTCCCATCACCAACCACAGAGTACCACTACTTTGAAGAAAAATGGAATGCATAAAGAAAGAATAGAAGAAATCAAAAATAAGGGGTCAAATTAAGTATACTTGAATTCATACTATTTCTTTTCTCCCTCTTAAAGTCTTTCCTGTAATAGTCCCTGAAGGGACACATGTAATTAAAACTGAAATTGTACTAAAAGTTCAATAACTAGCAGGTACTTCCATCTTGATACCAAATTTCTGTTATCACCTTGGATATAGCATTCATTTTCTCCCAACAAGGAGTAGTCTGTGCCACCAAAAATACTTTAATCAAA
>JAHXMQ010000807.1:45028216-45039215 GCA_020466415.1 Ammodramus savannarum pratensis
ACACAGCAAAAAACTCACCACCAGAAAAGAAACCCACAAACAGTCATAAAATATTTCAACAGTATATTGATATGTGACAAAAACAAGTAATAAATTTCGGGGTTGAATGTGTATTTTTTAATATGTGTGTATTTTTTAATATGTGTGGATGTATACAATTAACCAAAAAACCCCAGTACAAAATGTCTCAAATCAAAATTAAGAATTCTACTTTTTTCATGGTATTTGTTAAAGAATTTGAAGTCCAGTGACTTTATTTAGTGAAGTTCAATGGGATGAGGTGGCATTCTGATAATTTTCCATGGTATCCAGTGGGTCTTTAAGTGGTAGCCGGTTGAGATTGACTTTGCAAGTGTTGCCTTTTCATAGCAAAATCCTCTGAATACTACCAGTCTTTTACACCAGCTAATTTTTTATAGTATTTAGCCTTGCTGCCATTACCAAAGTTCCAGAGAAACTGGAAATTCTGTTGTTCAAAAAACTAGATTCAACTAAAACGCACCCTATAACATATCTGTAGTATGCTGTTGCATATTTACATTTTATTTAAGCCTTACATTTTTTTCTCACCATCAAAGGTTTTTTTCCTATAATTACAGAGTTGGATAACTCTAAGAAACTGTGGTATAGCTGCTGAAATTCTAAAGGCTCTCTCTGTTCCAATGCTTTTCAAAGCCATAAATGCAAAACACAATTTAAATGTGACATCTGGTAGAGTTATTAAATGTAGCAGCTGCTGAGGAAACATAAAAGGATTTTTCTTTTAAATAGAAAACTAGCTGACATTTTACAAACATTTATTCACCATTTCAGCTACTGCTGTACATTAGAGAAGACTAAAATAATCAGAAAGAATTTGAATGATCTGCAAAACAAAAGTACCTACTAAATTACAAAGACAGCAGATGTTTCAGCATTTATTTCTCTTTAAACCCTCTGCTTTCATACATTTCCAGGTCAAATATTCAGTACATATCTTTTTTTCTCCTATTAATTTTCAACTGCATATTCCATCCCATAGCACGTATGACATTTTGCTACCTTATCCTGAACCATGTCTCAGCCAGATCACAGAGATGCAATATAATTACTGTCCTATTATAACAGTTTTTCTTTGATTCCTCCACCTCTTTTCTCTAAGTAGTAGCTCCTTGAACTTCAGGTGTCTG
The DNA here is from genome assembly GCA_020466415.1 of Ammodramus savannarum pratensis. Taxonomy (NCBI): domain Eukaryota; kingdom Metazoa; phylum Chordata; class Aves; order Passeriformes; family Passerellidae; genus Ammodramus; species Ammodramus savannarum. The sequence goes on from JAHXMQ010000807.1 coordinate 45,029,386, forward strand.
ATTTGCATGATCACAGCAGTCTTTGTTGTGAACCCAATTATTACTTTTACTGCATGCATATATTTAACCAGGCATGCCTAATTGGTGTGGAATAAAGTCTTTTCACTACCAGAATATATCACACATCATTTTACAACTAGCATATGCTAGCATATGGTATGTGCAGTTTGGCTTCAGGCACAGTCAAAACAGAAAATTATCAATAAACAAACCTAGCCCTCGTTACACAAAAACTATCTTTTTAAAATTATGCCTCTTATTAGAAACCCCCTTTCCTCAGACCAAAACTTTCCTCTCAGGAGGGAGTGGAGATATTTTGGTGGGGTGTTTTTCCTTTTTTTTTTGTCCTACGGTCTTGAATTTGCCTTCTGTTATATTGTACTTACCTTTCCTGACAAAGTTGTTTATTTCTAATTTTATTTATCTAATAGTAATTTAGGGGTTTTGGAAAGACAAAGTATATAAAATCTATAAGAAAGAAAAAGAAAGAGAGAGAGAAAGAAAGACAGAAAAAGGGAGGGAGGGAGGGAGGGAGGGAGGGAGGGAGGAAGGAAGGAAGGAAGGAAGGAAGGAAGGAAGGAAGGAAGGAAGGAAGGAAGGAAGGAAGGAAGGAAGGAAGGAAGGAAGGAAGGAAGGAAGGAAGGAAGGAAGGAAGGAAGGAATGCAAAAACAAAGAGTACTGGTGCATTCCTTTTTCCAAAGGAAATTTCAATTGACTTGGGAAGAATGACATCTTGCTCACCTTGATCTCTAACAATTTCTTTCAGACTAATGATGAACATGTTCTTATTGATGTTATACAGCATCAAATGAGTCACAGTCTATTCAGTTCTAAAGGTCCCCCAGTAATAAAGCTGATAGAAATATCAAACAGAAATACATGGCTTCAGATGCTTGCTGGTAGTGCAGTGATTGAATTAGAGCTGCTCTCAATTCTGGAAAATAATAGAGACAAAAAAACAAACAAACAAACAAACAAACAAACAAAAAAAAATCCCCAAAGATTACACAGTGGGTTGTGGGGTTTTTTTTGGATTTTTTGGTTGGTTGGTTTTAATTTTTATTGGTTTGTTGGTTGCAATTTTTAATAAAAATTGAAGTGTGATGTAGATTTTACAGTGGGTAGAGCTCAGACCACCTGGGACAAAAATGTCTACAAAAAGAAAAAATGAAATTAAAGAAACCCATCTAGAATGGGTTTCTAGACTCCATTGAAATATGCAGATTTTTCTTTGGAAAAATTAAATGTATTTTATTTTCATTGCCAAGTGCTCATATTAATTCACATGCTAGTAATTTACTTTGAAGTCCAAGGTCTAAATTCTAGCTGTAAGGCCTATTTTTCATACCAGACATAGAATCATAGAATAGCCTGGGCTGGAATGGACTTTAAAATCATCTTGATCCAATCCTCCTGCCATGGGCGGGAACAGTTTCCTCTTGACCAGATTATTCAGAGCTCCATCAAACCTGTCCATGAACACTTCCAGGAATGGGGCACCCACAGCTTGTCTGGGTAACCTGTTCCAGTGCCTCACCACTCTCACAGTAAAGAATTTCTTCCTAATATCTAATCTAAACCTATTCTCCATTTGAAGCTATTCCCTCTTGTCCTGTCACTACATGCTCTTGTAAAAAAACAACTCTCCAGCCCTCTTGTAGGCTTCCTTCAGGTACTAAAAGGCTGAAATTAGGTCATCCTGGAGTCTTCTCATTTCCAGGCTATTTTCTTTCTCATGTGCAAAAGAAAAACTTTACTGAGTCCTGTGAGTATTGGAAAACTCAAGCTGCTACATGAACTTTCTGTTCTATGAAAAAGCTGGTTTGGCAACCACTCCCAAATGCTCACTCCCATTTCTCTTCTTGCCTTCAGCCCATCTCTTCTTACTGTGCCAAGGCAACTGTTTATTTAGGTGGCTTCACCAGAAACTGAATCATTGAAATACTCATGGTTATAAACCATTCATGTCACAACAGAGTCAGAAATGAACTTTTAAATCCCCTTTCTGCTGTCTCACACCCAGCTTTGAACAGCAGTCATGTGAAAGATGGGCGAGCCATCAGCCCTGCTGATCAATTAAATCAACAATCACATGGTAGACACAGGCTATAATTTTACCAAGATTTATGGGATGAAAGGAAACCTTTCAGTTCCCACGGACATTTCTCATATGCACAGACCTAAAAGAACATAAATTGTGGAGCAAAAGTTCAGTGAAGCTTGGAGGCTTAGTTCTGAAATATATTTATTCTGATGCTTCAGACACTCAAAACATTTCTAATCATTAAACTCTCCTGCATGACTAAATGCTTCTTTTATAAATTTTCCTATGCCTGTTTACACTTGCAAGCATCTTAACTGGATAATATAGCAAAAATCATGCTCTTATTTGCCATTTGTGTCAAAGAAATAACTCATTCTTGTAGAAGTTACGTGTCCAAGAAATCCCACACTATACTATTTCAGTCATCCAGGAAGCTTTTAGGGTTTATGACATTAAAACCCCAACCTAGAAAATTTCCCTTTTGCTATAATTGAACTACCTGAAATTTAATTTTGTACCAAGAAAATATTGAAAAAACACAGCCAACCAACTAAACAAACAAACAAAACTTGGATATTACTTGAAAGCAAATCTAGTGTAATAGTGCTTTGTATTAGTTCAATTTTATTGTACTGGAATGCCACAGAAAGGGCTTCATTTTCATACAAGATAATCAAAAACTGTAGGAAAACACAAGCATTTCCAACACAGTGAATTTTACCATACCGTAGAATTTATGGCCAAATTCCTGTTTTCATCCTGCTAGATGCTTTAGCCAAGATTTAGATAGCCAAGATATGCCAGTTTAAAATGTTTTGTTTTCTCCTTTCATTGTTCCTCTCCTGAAAGCAGTGCTTTAAAAAAGTGATCATATTCTACAGCTGAGGATGATACTGAGGACTGTGCTGACCAGTGTGGTCCCAGGGTTTCTCTGCATCCCCCTTCAACTGTTCTTGCACTATATTTATGTGACTCTGTTATGCTGTTTGAGGCAAAGATCATTTTTTCATTACAGAAGTGAAGGATTGGTAACAGAGGAGAAATCTCAAAGTTCTAGTACCCTGCAATTAAAAGGAAACCAACAGTCATGTTGATTATGATGAAGAATTGCTGGATGGGGTTTGAAATCACTGAATCTACCACAAACCTATTCTGGAGTTGTGAAATTTATGTATGGATTTACACACTTTATCTCTCTGAATATTATGTAAATTTGAATGAAATCTAGTGTCTTCTAATTCCTAAATGAAGGAAGAATGAAGTAGGATATTAGAAGATATGTTTTAGATTTCCTTATCCCTGAAAGTGATATTTTGTAATGCTTTGGATAAAACTTTAAAATAATTAAGACTTCCTAACCAAATAAAGGAGATCCAAAGTTCTGGTCTTCAAAGAGCTTCCTGTATCAAAGTTGTTCCATTCTAATTTTGAAAAAAAAAAGTTATTAAGATCTTTATGCTGGAAGATACATTTAAAAAATCTTCAGTGAATAAAATGTCCATTTTCATTCTTGTAAAATGATAATTTTTTGCAGCTGCCAAAAGTAATTTCAAATGGAAAACTGAAATATTTTATTTCATTCAAGTTATACAGTTTCTTCAAATAGATACCTCACCAAAATATAAGCTAATTTGTTAAGGATGACATTTTTGTATCAGCTGCTCTCTTGGAAAATTCTTCAACTAAAGTTTCAACAGAAAGCTTTAATATATTTAATAAAATTTTCCTATCAAATTTAAAGTGTTAAGCTCGCATAGATATCTGCAGCATTCCCAATGTATCCTAACTTTTCACTTTCAATCTTCTGCAACTTTTATTAAAGCCTGTATAGTGACTACATAAAGACTATAGAGGATTATCTAAAGGATTATCCTAAACTTTGGTTTTATGTTTTTGAATGAGAGATGACAATGAAACATTGTTTCCCAAAGTGCTCAAATTAAACTTTAAGAATAGTCACAGAGATAGCAAAAAAAAAACAACTGCAAACCCTAAACTTGTTTTTTTCATTCAGACTATTCAATCTTCAGAATGGTCCCTGGAGCCCTCTGTATCATCAGTGTATTTATGTTGGATATCTATATAGCAAATAATGGCAGTAGTGGCAATGGATTCTTGCTTTTATGAAAACTGAAAATCATTCCAGTCAGATGCCTCTAAACAAATCTAAGCAAAATTACTTTGGGGACCATCCATTCAGATGGAAGTGATTTACAGTAGAAACCTGCCAATGAAGCAAGGAACTTCTGCACAGGAAAGTCACAAGTTGCAACAATACTTTACAGACTTGAAACAAAAGTAGTCTGAAAAATCATTGGGAGAAGAAAACATTTTTCTAATGTACATAGCTAGAGATTGAAATTGTTCCTATGAAAAAGAGGACAAAACAAAAAAAAAACTTGTCATACATGTGTATGACATTTTTTTTTTTTTGTTTTCTCCTCTTTTAAGGAGTATTAAGTGCTATAGAGGTCTCATCTACTGAACAAAACACTCTACCCAGATTGATGCATCAGCCTGAGAATAATTGAGCATTTGTTTACTACTATTATTTTTTCTCTTTTCAAAAAATGCACACTTCTTATATTTGAAGGTGGTCTTGCTCCCTAAATGGTCTGAAATAACATAAATATGGCATGAAATGACTGCTACTGCTTTACTATATAAAATACGAAGCATCATATTACTCTTGTAAAATACTATGAATTTACTAAATTCATTAAGAGAGTACAGCAAAAATAGCATGTTCATGAATTAGAAAGCTCTTTTATGATTTGGGTGCCTGTAAAGCAGCTGTTTCTTTGTCTTCTCCTAGCTTCAGTATTACATAATCTTAGCATATTCTGTGCTCTGGGAACACCATGGCCTGATAATCCTTTCAAGGAGGAAAGTCAAATATTACAGTATTGAAATCTAAAGGCTTATACCATAAAACAAATATTCTAATGACTTATGGCATGATGAAGTATATAGTCTTACTGAGAGACATGCTAGTACATCAGATTGTACATATATTTATGCAAGGAGAATCACTCATGCTTTAGTTGAAAGTGCCCCCAAGTGTATCCCCAAGCCTTTTTTCATTCTACAACAGACACCAACTTTATCTTCTGGGGAATACTTTAGAAACTGCGGGTCGAGCTGGTATATCCAGCTTGACTTGGGAAAATTGGTATATCCCAGTTTTATATCCCAAGCTGGTATATCCCAACAGACTTGGGAAAACTCCATGTCTCAGAGGAAGCATTCTCTCCTTCTCCTGCCAAAGGAAAGTCTGGGAAATACAGTGAAGTCAGGAGAAGAGGGGACAACTGCAGTTATAGTCTCCCTACAGGACATTCAAACCAAACCCAAATGAAAAATCAGGAAGCCAACAGGGCAAAGATGATCCAGGTTTGTTGGGTCCAGGCAAACAGCCCAACTAAACATCAGCTACTCACTTTGCCCATTGACCATTAAATTCTTTTCTCTACAGGCTCACAGCTGAAGCAGAAGAGTTAGTGAATATCCTGATTTGCAAGATTCTCTAGACCTATAGCTTGGGCAAAGTTTGAAGAGAAAATATATATGTACAGTCAATTTCCCACAGTAGGAAAATGAAGTCTCCTAGTATCACTTCTAGTGAGAAAACAGAGTAAACATCATGGCTCCATTTTTAAAGCAACATCTTGAAAACAATGCAAAAAGAAATGAGACCTTACCAGCATTTTAGAGAAAGGGAGTGGATTTACAGGTAAATTTAAGACTTTCATCCTTGTATTTTTTGGTGTGCTGTGTTTTGTGAATTCTCTGACCCTTTCCTTCCATACAAAACTATTCAATTAAGGCAAACTCAGGGCACATAGCCAAGTTTTGGTAGCCTGGGTGCTACAGGGGTGGCCTCTGTGAGAAGGTGCCAGAAGCTTCCTCCATGCCCAGCAAAGCCAATGCCAGCCAGCTCAAAGATGGACATGTCACTGGCCAAGGTTGGAACACTAAGAAATTATGGTAATGTCTGTGATAACATATTTAAGAAAGAAAACAATTTTTTAAAAAAAAAAAAGTATTGCACAGATTATGTAATTGCAGCCAGAGAAGAACAGGGTGAGAATATATAGGAAAAGCAACTCTGCAGACACCAAGGTCACTGGAGAAGGAAGGGAGGAGGTGCTTCAGGCACTGGAGCTGAGATTCCCCTGCAGCCTATGGTGAGGCAGCTGTGCCCCTGCAGCCCATGAAGGATCGCTGGGATGCAGAGATCCACCTGCAGCCCCTGAAGGAGCCCCACACTGAAGCAGGTGGATGCCTGAGAGGAATCTGTGATCCTGTGGAAGGTCTGTGCTGGAGAAGGATCCTGGCACGGACCTGTGGACCCACAGAGAGAGGAGCCTACACCGGAGCAGGTTTTCTGGTAGGAATTGTGACCCTGTAACGAACCCATATCGAGCAGCCTGAAAGGCTGCACCTTGTGGGAGAGTGACCCACCTTGCAGTAGTTTGTGGAGAACCATTGCCAGTGGGATGGACTCACATTGAAGCAATTCATGGAGAATTGTTAGAAAATGTTAAACCATCCCTGTCCCACTAAAGCATTAATTAGGAAAGGTAGGATATATATTGCCTTGTCAATTTAAAATTGGAAAATTTTCTCATGCTTTGGGAGGTGAAATCAATACATGGGTTTGTAAGTAGATTATCTCTCTATTAAATCTCTCTCTATTAAAGTAATTACAACAATATAAATTCACAAAGATTTGCTGTACAGCTGAAAAATTCTTTGTGTATCATTGCAACTTCCTTAGGAAGTGCCTCAAACTTTCAATGGTTAATATTTATAGAGTTATTAGAAATATAGAAATACTATAAATATTAGAAATATTTAGAAAGTGGCCATCAGGATAAACTGAGACTTCAGTTGTTCCAAACTCTCTTTTTCAGTCAGAAAACTCAGATATTAAACTACTAAAGCAATACAGGAAATAGTGTGATTCTGCAGATCAGTGATTTAGTAGATAAGGGTATATTATAGCCTGTGACTATTTCAGGACCTATTATTACAACAATGAGTATCTCATCACCTATAGTTATGTTTCATCCTGTCTTCATCTGAACCCTGATACATAGCAGACATGACAGTGCCATGGTTGAACCCCAGACAGCAACTTGGCACAACACAGCTGCTCACTCACTCACCACCCCCGCTGGGGTAGGAGGAAGAATTGACAAAAATAGTAAAATTCGTGGGTTGAGATAAAGACAGTTAATAGATAAAGCAGAGTTTGTGAGGGTTCCCAGGATGAGGTGAGAGATAAGTGAATGTGACCCCATGCTCTCAGAAGGCTGATTTATTGTTCTATTCTATTCTATTCAAACTATACTAAAGAAAGAGAAGTATACAGACAGAAGGTTTAACAAGAATGAATAATAAACACTCATGACTCCTCAGAGCCTTGACACAGCTGGCTGTGACTGGCCATTAAGTTAAAACAGTTCACATGTTGGATAAGCAATCTCCAGACCACATTCCAGAGCAGCAAACACAGGAGAAGCTGAGGCTTCTCAGCTTCCCAGGAGAAAATCCTGGACAAAGAGGATTTTTCAGAAAATACGACAGTGACAATTTCCCATTATCAGGAAGGTGTTTGGCCACGTCCAGGACTGCAGGGCTCTGTCACATGTAGCAGTGACTTAGGAAGACAAATGCCATTGCTCCAAAAGTTGTCCCTTCTTCCCATAGCTGTGTTCTTCCCACAGCTGAGTATGACACCACGTGCTATGGAGCATCCTTGTGGTCAGCTGGGGTCAGTGTCCTGCCTGTGTCCTCTCCCAGCCTCCTTGCTGGTCAGGGGTGATGAGGAGCAGAAAAGGCCGTGACTGTGTAAGAACTGCTCAGCAATAATGAGACCATTCCTGTGTTATCAGCACTATTTTCAGTACAAACACAAAACACAGCCCCGTATGACCTATTCAGAGGAAAATTAACTCTATCCAAATCATAACCAGCACAGAGTGAAAACTTTGTCAAGACAAAGAAAAATTTTAAAATATTCTATTTCCTGCCTCATAGTTCCATTTTTTCCACCCCGTTTGGGTGCAGTGATGTTTGCTCACTTTTTCAAATGCAGTAACTTACTGCACTCAGGTCAGGATCTCGAATGGATGAAAGTATTTTCTGAAATCCTTTAAGCATCTAAACTTTAGAGAGGGATGAATCTCAGGATATAAGCCTGTTACACATTTTCCTTTGAATGGTTTTGCACTGCTCAGCTCAACATTCTGAGCAAATTTCATTCTCATCCAAACTACTTAAGAAGCTGAGGTACCCTATGTAGAAAAAAGAGAAAAAAACCTCCAAAACCTATTTATTGTAATATCTAACTCCTGGGCATCAGACTTTATTGGATCTAAGCTTAGCTCACTTTTTTTTTCATTTTACTATTAGTTTTTGTCTAATAAAGCACTTGAAATGTCTGTCAAATTAATGTTAATGATGAAATCAGCATTTTGATCATGTCTGAAGGCCTTTTTAAGGCATAAGTCAAAAAACAAATTATGGATTGAAATGCTTGGACAGCACTATGTAATATCAAACAATGCTAGCTGTCCCTTTTGTCTTTATTGCCTGAAAATCCAGTTACTGCAGATGCTATTTTCCTCAAGCATCCCTTTAGAGGAAGATGAATTCTACATTTTCCCTGCATGTTGGAGATCTTGATTCATTCCATCAAGCACTCTTTTTAGATTTACTCTTTAATTGACCTTGAAAATATGAATCCACGATTGGATGCATGGATTGACTGCATATTGCTTACAAGGTTCTGAAAGCCAGAAAAATAAATTCCTCTTAACAGATCATCTTTCCACCTATCTCTTCTTCTATTTAGGTACTTCACATGATTGGAAGAATCTAATTTGAGGAAAATTGAAGAAAAAAAAAGCCCTAGAACTAGTTTTGAGGAAAAAAAAAAAAAAACATAATTAATTTTTATTTTTCTAATAACAGTCAGAAGCCAGATTCATGCTGTAAATGAGCATCAGTTGAAAGCAAACCCCAGGACTTCCAATTGTTCCAACTGTTGGTTCCTTCAGGTGTTTTTTCTTCCTCCATTCACAATAATTTTTCCACGGGGTCTTATTAAATGTATGAAATCTTCCGACCAAGAAACCCACCTGTCTTCTTCTCTTCAGGACACAGTTTTCATTTGACAGCTCTTCAATGAATAATTGCATATTGCATGGGGTGCCAGAAGGAGCAATGTAACTCATTAGAGTGTAGTTAAGAGGTAAAATATATAGATCCTGTGTTTTGCACATTCTCAAATGCTTCTGTATTCACAAGTAATTCCAGTTCAGAATGCTGAAGATTCCTCCTTGACATGTACATGTTTGTTTGCTTGTTTATATTACGATGTCTTGTTGTCACTGCCTAGGTTCTGGAAACTGATTCCAGAGGGACACTTACAAGGCACGGGCAATGTCCAATTATTCCCCTGCTCCAGTATGGGGTTCCTCTTACAGAAGACAGGCCTCCATGAGCTTCTCCCACGTGGGTCGTTTCCATAGGATGCAGTTAACAAAGCAGAGTGGGCCCCTTTCCATGGAGGTGACAAGTCCTGCCAGGATCCTGCGCAAGCACAGGGTCTTCTCTCCACAGAGCCACAGGTCCTGCCAGGATGCTGTTCCAGGGCAGGCTTCCCATGGGGTTATAGACTCCATCAAACATCTACCTGCTCCAGAAGGAGTTACAGACTCCATCAAACATCTACCTGCTCCTGAGGGGTCCTCCATAGTGCGGCAAGGTGTATCT
>JAHXMQ010000807.1:45039315-45062640 GCA_020466415.1 Ammodramus savannarum pratensis
CTGACATAAGGGAAAACCCAATAGACACAAAATAAAGGAGGGCCCCCGGGACCACAGCCAACCACAACCCCCAAAGAGAAGAAGCTTCTGGAATACTTGGAGGAGTGGGGGGTGATTGACTGGGCCCAGGGAGGAGAAAAAGTGTACATATAAGGAACAAAGAGGGAGGAGGAATTATATAACTTAAAGGACTGACAGCCCCAGTGGCAGGAGTTGCCATAACCACATAATAAGTGGCCGGGCTAAAGGCGGGAAAACTGGGGGGGGGCAGACCCACTTGCATAAAATAGGGGGGAACAATACAAAAATGGGGGGGGCAATACAATAAACTTAACAGACACACCACAACATCACAGGATGTAGGTGGATTTTTGCCCCTCTGTGTATTTCTGTGAGTTCCAGGGGCACAGCTGCTTCTCCATGGGCTGCCCCATGAGCTGCAGGGGAAGCTCTGCTCTGGCTCCTGGAGCCCTCCTGCCCCTCCTCCTTCACTGGCCCTGGTGTCTCTGTAGACCTGTTTCTCCCACATATTCTCACTCCTCTCTGTGTTCTCCAGAGGCTTTTACTGTTGCACAACAATTTTTTCCTCTTAAATACATCATCCCAAAAGTGCTACCACTGTTCCTGATGAGATTAGCCTTGGCCAGTGGTTCGTCCATCTTGCAGCTGCTTGGCATTGGCTGTGTTGGACATGGAGGAAGTTTCTGGCAGCTTCTCACAGAAGCCCTCTATAGACCCTTCCCCACTGCCATAACTTTGCAACACAAACCCAAAACAGCAAGGCAGTGGGATAATTTCATTAAGTAGATTTTTTAATATACATATTTTTTACTAATTATGGGCTGGTATTGCCTTTATTAAAACATATATTTTAAACTAAGCAATCACTCTCTTGCAAGCCTATTTGATTCCATAATCTCAATTAAAGACAATGATGGATTTGGGAAAAGGAAAATAGTAATCTTAATTGGGAAATGAAATAGTATCACTGATGTAAAACTGCACAAAATTTTTCCCCATATTTTTAGATAATAGCAGTACAATATTGGGGAAATTCTCTCCTCTCAAAACTTTAGAGATAAAAAATAAAGTATATTCAAATATTTTTTTTAAGTTGTTAAAAACACACCTAAAACAACAATAAAGGTTTCATCACAGAAATAGTATCTTCTCTCTTATTTACTTTTCCCTCTATGATGGAAAATATATAGGAACTGGCAACTGTACATTATTTCAGCCTCCTGGCAGTAGAAATTTTTCCAAAGCTCATGTGCAAATTCTGAGGATCGAGTTATGCTATGCAAAAAGAACCTTAAGCTCCTTTAAGATTTTTAATAAAATTAGAGCAAGGTTATTACCGAACCTGTGTAATGGAAGAAAAATAAAGTGCTTTGCTGCTGGAAATTCTTCAGTCAATCAGTTTCGGGCCTGAAGTCCATTCTGATTTCCCATTCCCCACAGAATGTATGAGAAACTAAAAAGTATTAAGGAAGTATATTAGTATATTGGAAAAGTACCTTAAATTGGCTAGAAGCCTAGAATTCTACATCCTCTAGAGGTCAAGTCTTCCAGTTCATCATGAAAAATGCCTGGGAATAGTTTAAAGCTTGATGCAATGCAATATTTTAAAATGAGAAATCATTTCATAAGAAAAGGACAACATTACAATTTTCTGTTTTGCTAATGTTGCAGAAGATATTCAAATGCTAGTCAGTTAAGGAAATTAAATTATTCATTAACTGAATGGATGTGTACAATTCTAAGACTGCAAAAATACAATTGCTTTATCATTTCATCTGTATTTAATATCCATAGCCTAGTGAAAAAAGACCAATGATAAATGTAAAACTAAGGAAGGCTAATATGTAAGTACATGTGTATTTGAAAGGAGGACCAGAATGACTGCATTTCTCTGATATTCTTTTTATGCATTACATTAAATCAATTCACCCTAAAAAGATAAAATATGCACAACCCTCTAATGACAGCAAAAGTGCAGATGAATTTTTCTTACAAGAAAAATATGATCTGAAAAACACTTAGACAGCCTCATAATAGCAACTCTGACAAAGTTCATGTCCCAGTGGCTGTTTTTCTTTGATTATATAATGAGCTTTAAATGCAAATAGGCAGAAATATAACATTATTTTTAACATCTTCTGCCAGAAGAAATAGGAATTTATTTACTACTCAGTGCTCACAGGTAATTTTCCTTGTCTACAGGCATCTTCAATGTCAGAGTAAGATGCTGTATATGGAAAAGTGTGTTTGCTTGAGGGAATGTTGGCAACAGATCATCATGCAACCCCTTTATACTTTTATGTTTTGTCCTTCATATGACATAGATGGAAATAAAATTATTCTTCTGTGCCAGCAATAATATCCTTCCTTGTTAGGAAGAAAATAGTATTTTTTAAACACAGCAGCACATCTGTCTGAAACAATTAACAAAATTTGAATGACTAAACTGTAGTATCTCATAATGGTCACTCTGAACTGAGACTATTGGTGTATTTTATTTGCATTTCTTTAGAACCATGTGTAGCCATTTTTCAGCTTTTTTATCCATTCCAGAGAAGATATATAATTGCAAAATGTAAAGAACATTTGAACAAGACCTAAGCTTGAAGATGCAATCTGAGCCTGAATTTAAACAAAAATGATTGTATATAAGGTAGACTGATCTAACTCACTTATACAAAAAATAGACTATTTAATATTCATTGTATAAAATTCCTGCTGAGAGAAAATTATTTTTCCTGCTATCTTGATGAGAAATGCAAATAACGATGTATAATTTTTGTGATAAGCATATATAAAGACCAGAATTTAAAAGATTTTATTTTGGTTATTCAGTACCAGAGCAAGAAGCTGCAACATGAAGCTGTAAATCTATCAACTCTCATCATCATTAGATTTCAAATTATGGTCAAAAGAGAGATAGGATGGCTGCTAATGGTAGACATTTTTTAATGATCAATAGCCAATTTTAATGTCTTAATGAGCTTTTTATATGTTAAATAACACAATCAAGTTGACTGGCAGTATCATGCTGATTGGTGAAGTTCCAGGCAGTGTCACAGGGCAGGACTGATATACACATTAGCATGATCAGCAGTGTCACACACAGAGGGACTAATAAGGGGTATGTCTCACTGTGAACACTTAGATAAGATTGTTCATAATTAGGTGAGATTCTATTTTCCATGGCATTTTCCCCTTTAAAAAGAAGCATTTGTTTTAAAGCCTTCTAAACATTCTGACTTGTTTACTTTCAAATACTTTAATGCCAACTAATCAGCAGGAGTCTTTTTTATGGTGGATGACCTCTTTTTCCTTTCTGGACTTTTTTAAATTTACATTTACATTTTCTATTTTGTTCCAGAGGAAAACCACTGATTGAGGCATCAAATAAGCTAATCAAAGGGAAGAGAATCTTGCCATGTTTAAGTAGATCGACTGATATACAAGTTAGAATTTCACTGCTACTCCTTCTGAGTAATTCCATCAGTAGGCAATTTCAGAAATGATTAAGAGAGGGTTCTTAAAATATTTGTCACAGAATAACAGGCTGAATCATTACTGTTCTTCTTAACTCTTCCCTTCCAGTATTTTATCACACTACAGTGCAGTCCAAAAGTTCATGCAAGTTTATAATCACATCTTAGCCCTAGTACTTGCTAGGACAGACTGCAGACTAATTCTGAGATGTTGTACTCAAGGCAGGGCACAATTTTTCCAAGGTTATATTCTAGCCAAGAGTGGAATCTCCAACAGAATGCTGCATCTTTCAAAACCAAATCAAGTTTTTCACAAAATGTGTTCTGCAATACCTCTTAGAAATAGAAATTATTATCTTAAATAACAGTAGCACCAGTTGAGAGAAACAAAATTATTTCAAAGGGCCCTAAAAAATGAAGAATGGAAAATAAAATAAGAAATATATCAAGGACAATGAGTGCTATTTTTCTTTAGACAAATAAAGTAACTAGCACTCAAATATTTACCACAGGGCTATAGCAGCATGAAGAAGAAAGAAAAGAAAGAAAGAAAGAAAGAAAGAAAGAAAGAAAGAAAGAAAGAAAGAAAGAAAGAAAGAAAGAAAGAAAGAAAGAAAGGAAGGAAGGAAGGAAGGAAGGAAGGAAGGAAGGAAGGAAGGAAGGAAGGAAGGAAGGAAGGAAGGAAGGAAGGAAGTTTCTTTTTCTCTCTTTTATTAGACTATTTCAAGCCTCAAATATGCATTTTCCTAAATTATCTGGACTTTCTTCTGCCAGTTCTAATCTAAGAAGATGACTCGAAAAATTCTGGAGTATTCAATGAAGGGAAAATGTCTACAGCAAAGCCCTCGAGACTTCTGAAAGAGAATTTTAGTCTTAGAAAGTGATAAGAATAATGAGAAAGGATTACATAAAAGCCATCTGAAATCAGATTTTAAGGAAATGTAAGCCAGAATGTATTCTATTTTAGTATTGCCTTCAGGTTTATATCTAGAATGTTCATGTTTAATATAAAATTGAAATGTTAGACCACACAACAAAAATTATCAAATCTCTTTCTGTTGATAGTCAAAAGAAAAAAGTTCAGATTTTGGTGTAAACTGTCTTTTCAACATGGATACTCTATGTTAGAAAGCAATCACATTGATATCATCAATGCATTTTATTCTGGGTTAAAATTTTTGGGTTTAGTTTCTTATCTGAGAAATATTTTTAATCAAACTAATTTAACTAATGAATAGTAGAAACTGAATAAAGGCAAAGTGTATAATAGAAATCAGATACAAGAGCCTTTCTTCATTATAATGATGCTTTATTTAGAAATCTATCTTTAGTACTGCTGTATCAAAGTCCTCAGGCAAAGCTGATGTGCAAATTTACTTGGGATGGACAGAATTTCCATCTAAAGTCTGGAAATCAGCTAGAGAACATTTATGTTCAGGGCCCACATGTTAACTGAGAGCTGAAATGAAAAACAAGTAAGTCCATGCTAATCACCTGAAAAACATTGCCATCATTTTCTTAGAAGAGAGATCTTTGAAATGAAAGCTAAAAATACATCCATGCAATCAACTGACAAGGTGAAAAACACATTTGTTATCTAAATGTATAAGAGAAACCTATTTTTGTCTTTATAAATTAAAAATAAGTAAGAAAATATTGTGTCCTGATGAAAACAAGATTAAAATATATTAAAAAAATAGAGGTTAATAAAGGAAATTTTGAATATATATACATATGTGTATATATATATATATATTTATGTATGTATATATGTTTTGCAGTTGAGTTAGTGGAAGCATATAATTCTGCACAATCTTACTGAAATCCTGCTTCTATATTAGTATAAGAAATCTACTTCTTAATGCAAATTGGAATTTATAAATTGCTAAATCATGCATGACAATATTACAGAATTGAAAATTTATAGAGATTAAAAAAGTCAGTTCTGGTTTTCAGCCCTGGTGCTTTCACCACAGAGTATGAAAGCCATAAAAATTGCTCGCACAATGAAAAGAGAAATCCACTGAAATAAAGCTTCTGCTGAGAGTAGAAAACCTTAAAAACATTCTTATTTTTCCAACATTCCTCTCAAGTTTAAACCAGCATACCCAGTTCTGCCTTGATTTTATCTGATAAAGTGATTATATTAATTATATTGTAATTGTTATCATTTTACAATCAGGATAAGACTATTAGCCAATATTTCAAATGTGATATTTTACAAAATACAGCAACATGTGTAGGAAAAAAATGCCAAGAACCATATGTGCAAGACTTAAGTAATTCATTTAATGTACTTAGTTTTATTTATTCAATGTAGACTTGAAATTTATTTACAGACAGGAATTATATTTGGGTTTCCATAGCAGAGTTATGCATATAAGAGAGGCTACTCCATTGGTGTTCTAGGTGGGCTGCACTTTTGACTCTTATTTTGCAAACATCTCTGACCTGATGCCCATTGATTTATCCTTATGGATAAAAATAAAGTGGAAGATGCACTGCAGGAGTCCATCTTAATAGACTGTACATGCAAAAGGGTATTTAAACTGAAACTAATCCGAATTTTAAAACTCTGAAATGCTTACATTACAAATTCAAGGAACAGCACTCAACTAATGTGAAAGAGAGACACAATTTCCAGTTCAAATTTGATCATTTTTTTCTTGAATCCTGAATTTTCCTATTCCATCTCTGTGGTTCACATTACGCAAACTGAGACATATAAACAGGTTTCCTTTCAGAGGAAAGTAAACTGGAAGATACACTACAGAAATTAATTTTTTGTGCTTCAATTCCTGGTAAATCCAATGGGCCCAACAGGCACCGTGGATTTTGGATCCTCAACACCAACAGCTTCACTCTACAGCTTTGCTCCTGTTACTCTCCAATATTTATTATAAGGATGCAGTCAGAGTCACAAATATCCCTTTCTTTCATTCTTAAGAACCAGGTCTCACCTCTGCCCTCTACTATCACAGATCACAGAATCAATTAGGCTGGAAAAGACCTTTGAGATCAAGTCCAAGCTATGACCTAATACAAGCAACCAATGTCGACTAGACCATGGCACTAAGTGCCAGATTCTAACTTTGGTAGATGCCATCAGAATTACCTGATGTTTTTAACTTCATATTAGCACTAAACTCAAAAATTCAAGTTTAGAGATTACAGAGAGTAGCAAATAAAAATAAATGTGCACTGACACCACATAAATACACAATTTTGCTTTTGGCACTAAACCTAAGTGATTACCAACTTTTCCACAGCCAGAAATCTCCAGTCTTTCAATTACTTCTGCTTTTGAAAGCTTTATCAGAACTTTTTTTGTTACTTACTTCTAGTCAAGTTAAAAAAAAAAAAAGAAACAACAAACCCATCAAAAAATATGCTTTCAGAATCCTAAAAATGTAAAAGTCAAGATGAAGTGGCATCTGAGAAAAGAGGTGACACCAGCCCCTAAAAGCCGATAACACTATACATAGAACACTTCAGTTTACTTTTTTGCAAGTAAATGTAAATAATAACTTCAATTTCAGCTTTATCAAGTGCCTTCTACCTGCTTGAAGCCTTTATTTAACATTTGCCAAAATTAACTATTTACCTTCTAGATTTTGGGCTTACAGGATGCTCTCTGGACATGTATGAGTACTTTTTTCCCAGATGCCTGGTTTGTTACAGTGATACAAATGCAAAGCAATTTCTATCCTCATTGACTTTTAACATTGATAACACCTCCTTATTTTACACTCTTAGACAGCAGTTTTATTTTATAATTGTGTTCTTAACGATGAATTGGACAATTACCTCCTGAACAATTTGTATCATTTTAGTCCTAATTCCCATTCCAGAAAAGCAAGGTCAAGCACTAACCCTCAAATAATGAAAAGAAACAGCTGAGGATGAAAGTCCATTTGAAAGCACAAACCTTAGGCTAACATATTCGTTTCCCCTCAAAGGAAGTTTTATGGGTTTGAAAATTGCCGTGTGGCAGTATCTAGTTGCTTGTAAATCCAAGCCTCAGAGACAAGGCATGTCAAAGAAAAGGAATTTCCAATATGGGGACAAGAAGTAGATGTCAGGCTGTGCCTTTTTTTTTTTCCCTCAAATATATTTCTAAAAGAAGATAAATCCTTTGAAGTTTAGGCTGATTTGAAAAATTAAGCTGTCAAAGTTCAAACTGCTCCTTAATTTTGCAAACCTCACTGTTGCATAACCTCAAATACTTTGATCTTTTTTAGCTGCTTTACACTGGGACTTTGAGATTCTACTTCTTTTTATAAAACTAAAATGTCACATAAAAGTGCATGGTTTGAAATGGGGTTTTTTTCCAAATTGCATACATACAAATGTATGGGAAAGGTCTACATTTCCACAATGTAGCATTTTGCCCATTTTTTTAATGTGTGGGTGTTTGTGCTCTGAATTTCGCCCTTTTTGAGAGTTCTTCACACTACCTAAGAAAACCACATTAAGGGCTGCTCTTTCAGACAAATTGGTGTCCTGGCCATTATGGCTATTATATGTCCCAATGCATATTTTCAGTTGGATGCTCTGTGCCTCATGCACTCAAACAGAATGTTCCTAATTGCATTGTGCCCCTCATTATTAACTCTCTGCATAATTGTCTAATAGTGAAGGGAATATTTTGCCACTAAAGTGGCTGTGCATTACTGCTATGTTGTTGTGCACAATTAAACAGCTGTTGCATAAGGAATGTTGCAAAGGTGACTGCGTTTTATTATGCTCAGTGAATACATTTTGTTGTATGCTTCTATGATAAGGACAACCATGAGACAAATTGTGTTCATCATGTGTGTCTCCTAACCTTCACTCTGCCCACCAATCCATCTCCTTAGACCTACGTCTAGTTTATGTGAACTTTCCAACAAGCCTCAAAAAAGTCTTTTGGAGAAGTATTCCTGTGCACAAAAACTTCCTCTCCATCTGTAGTCTTACTTGAGAAGAATACTAGATAGGCAAAATTCAGATGCTTTTCAGTCTACCTTCTGAAACTACACTAAACCAAAACAAAAACACACACAAAAAGCAAACAAACAAAAAAACTCCATTCAACCAAACACAGAATGATGACATAAATCAAATTATATGTAGCTTATCCTGGTGGAAACATTTCTTCCTTTACTGATTTTTGTCAGAAAGAAACATTTCATATGAAATGAAAAAATCTAAACAAGTACAGATACACTTGGAAATTCTGCGCAGAATGAAAAACACACAGATTTTTGTAGTAGAAACAACCTCTGCTTCATCCAATAATGTACCAGTTCTCTTCTTAGTGATAAATTGTTATCAACCATTAGTTAAGATAATCACCCAAGACTATGCCAAAGACAAAACTGAAATCAAGGATGATGAGACAAGCATCTCTACTATCTGCTCTTCAGGAGGTGGACTAGTATGCAGAATGAAAATTAAAATAAATACATGATCAATGTAAATTGTTCTAGGCTCTCCCTATCACATGTGCAATAGAAAAGTCTATTTACTGATCATTATAAATATCTTCAACTGAGCTTCACAGACAGAGCTTTCTGTTTAAAAAATAGTCCTTTACGTATAAAATATATCCATAGTCATTGAAATAGAATGATCCTACAGGTCAGTAAAATCACTTTGAAGATATAGTCTGTTTTTCAACAGAAGACAGAATGGTAGTTAAATTCCTTTTTCCTAGATGAGGACTCTTACTGCCTCCTGGAGTTAGACAAAACCATATATCAACATACATTCCAAAAATCTGGTGAGTAAATCCAATCTACAACAAATCATTGTGGCAACAAAGCTTTCAGAAACTCATAAATATTATTTAGGGTCTTTAAGCCTTGTTGAATATAAGATTAAGAGTCCTAAGGCTTGGTTTGGCTTGCAAAGCCATCAGAATAGCATCTCAAATTAATTATTTTGTATCAGTCAACCTGTTTGGTGTTTCAAAAATTGATGTTTGAAAATAAACAGACTAAAATAAAAAATGTAACTCTTCCTTTAAACCGTAGTATTTTTCCCATCTATTAAATATTTTCCACATCATTCATTTCCTTTCTTTGCAAAACGTGCCATAGCTGGAATACATGATGGTGTAAGTGGTGGGTTTGAAAGGTCGTTGACTGGAGTAAGCCAATAATAAGCCCTTGTGCTGTATGTCACTGGAAGAAGATGAAAATTCTTGAGCTCTAGTACACTAAGAGTGAAGGAGGCTTACTGAATTATATATGCAAATGAGTAACATAATCAGCACAGCACTCGATTTAATTTCTTATTAAATTCTGCTTACTAAAGACTGTCCCCAAACCCTTACTTTTGATGTGTTGCATAACTTTGCATTGAAAATACTCACTGCTCTGTTAAGGGGCAATTTATCACTCAGAGGCATCATTCTGGCTTCTGAGAGACATACTATGAGAAGGATTTTTAGGAGTGATGGGAGATGTGATGGAGGAAATGCATGCACAGCTCATTTTTCATAATGAGACATTAGAAGTAGGCATCCTTTTTAAAGGTGTTTCTACCTTTAACAACAGTAGCTCTGCCCAAGCTGTGTGTGCCAAGGACTGAAAGAATAGGTTACACTCATGGAATTCACCGACGTTCAGGAACCCAAAGAAGTGTTTGTCTGTCTTCCACGCTGTTATAGGCATTTATGAGGTCTTTACACAGAATGAGGCTATGTCCTGAACACCCAAGTGTGGCCAAGGTACAAATAGTCCTCACATAAACCTTTGCCTCTCTAGCTAATGTTCTGTCTCATGAGAAGAATGCTAACTAGTCTGAAAAACCCTTTGAAAAAATGGAGTATGCAATGAAAGTGAAATAATGATAACACAACTATCACATTATTTAATTTATCTGAAATATTTTATGGGCTCCTTATTTGGATCTCATTCCATCAAAATATTTTCTTTTATGTGAAGAAAAGAAGACTGTTGTCCGAATCATAATAACATATGTTCGTGTTTTCTGTAAAATTTTTTGAAAACTGTATTTTATTTTATTTCAAAGTTTCAGGGTTTTTCCCCAAAAGAAACTTACTTATTTTGTTAATAAATACATGCCTAAAGAAACAGAAATATTGACAGATGGAAGAAGTTGCAAGTAAGGCACATCTTCTTTCAATAACACTGATGTCTTCTCACTTTTTTATTTACTAAGTTTCCAATCTCTTCATAAATCACATATGGGCTTAGCAGTTCAAGAGCTGTCTCGTATATGAAAAAAAGACAAAATAAAATCACAATCATGCACATTAATAGACTTCAATGTTATCATAAATCTAGCTGTTCAAATGTTGGTTCAAACGAAAAGCAACAACATTCACAAATAAAATTCCATTAGGTAAAATAATCTGTTGTACTATATGACATCACTTTAATCAGTCCAAAATAATCCATAGAAATGTTCAACCACCTGTAAATACTGCTCAGCTCAAGAATCTTAGAACAAAAGACAGCATTTCAACTGAAATATCTCACTTACCCTCACTAACTGCCTGTTATACATAATTTATCTGTAATTTAATATAAGAACTATTCAAAGGCTAATACAAAGCAGAGACATCTTTAGGGGGCAGATTAACCATATGAAGAGGTAATTTATAGATTAGGACCCTTTTCTGTAAATTTTCCAAAGAGTATGCTTATTGCAAATATAAGAAAATCTAAATAAGCCAGTGGAAACACCTACTGGATAAAAATTTAAACAGCTTGAGCCCAGCTACAGATAAAAGGATTTTCTCCCTAAAGGTATGAGCCTTTTTACCTTTATAAATGCAGCATTAGAGAGAAAAAAAACAGAATGCACTTCAATTATTTTTGGCTACATTATTTGCATGTCTAGCTTTTCTCATATGAGCAGTTTCTTTGAATTTAAGAGCACTGTAGTTAAAATATATGTATACATCCAGTTTTTACACCATTATTTTTATAGGTAATTTGGGTGTATATACATACAGATATCACTGAATCCAAAGGATCTACATTCCAGCTGAAATCAAAATAGAGTGTGCATTATGCAGAAGATGAAGAATTTATAGTGAATAAATAAATGGCTAACAAATATGAGAATTCAGAACTCTGAAGATGCCAGAGTCAGTAAATAATTTCTTTCTGGTTGATTGTTTCTCTTTCCCTTGCCTTATGTAATATAATGTATTGCTGTACTTTAACATTCTCTCCAGTGTGCCAGTAGGCTTCTTCTGGACCATCCTTATTGTCCTATCTAATATTATCTAAACATATTTGCTAAATTTGTTAGAAGAGAGCATTTCCTGGCCTCCCGAATTACCTCTGAATTTCTTTACACTTAGAAAGCACAGGACTTCTTAAACTAACCATAGAATAATTATCCTGCTGTTTGAAATAACAATGAAGATTTCTGGACAGAAAAATACAATGCTACATTTTCACAATCAGTGTCAATTAGAGGAAATCAAGTTATCAAGCTATCAAGTTATTTCTTGCTGAAGAGTGATTTCAAGGCAGACTAGTAGAAAATTAACTGACATCAATGGGAAATGAAAACTACCTCCCATGTCTGATATAGTCCTTGTGACTTAAAAGGTTAGCAGAGATTCATAGAATTATAGAATTCATAGAATGGTTTTGTTGGAAAGTAACTTTAAAAATTGCCTTGTTCCAAGCCCCCTGCCATAGACAAGGGATAACTTCTATTAGAACAAATTGCTGAAAGCTCCATCCAACCTGGCCTTCAACACTTCCAGAGATGGGACATCGACATTTTCTCTGGGCAGCCTGTTCCAATACTTCACCAGTGCCTCAGTGAAGAATTTCCCTTTGATATCTCATAAAAATCTACCCTCTTTCAGCTTAAAGCCATTCCCATCTCTTCATACCCTTGTAAAAGGTCCTTCTCCACCTCTCTTGCAGGCCCCCTTCAGGTACTGGGAGGCTGCTATAAGGTGTTCCAAAGGTCTTCTCTTCTCCAGGCTGAACAACCCCAGCTCTCTCAGCCTGTCTTCATAGCAGAGGCACTCCATCCCTCTGATCATCTTGCTGGGCTCTTCTCTACTCACTCCAATAGATCAATGTCTTTGTGCTGGGGACCCCAGAGCTCAGTGCAACATTCCAGGTGGGATCTCACCAGAGCAGAGGGGCAGAATGCCCTCTCTCACCCTGCTGGCCACACTGCTTTTGGTGCAGGCCAGGACACCACTGGCTGGGCCACGTGGAGCTTCTCATCAGCCAACATTTCCTTCTCTTCAGGGCTCCTCTCGATCCATTCTCTGCCCAGCCTCTGTTTGTACTTGGGTTTTGCAACCAGGTGCAGGACCTCAAATTTGGCCTTGTTGAGGTTTGCACGGGCCCCCTTCTCAAGATTGTCAATGTCTCTGATGCTAAGGCTTATACATTATAAAGCTGTTGTTGCAATACAGCACTAAAACATTATGTACTCATCTTTACAAATGGATTAGAACTTCACTTGTGCTTTGCATACTGTAAAATTTAGTAGACATCAAATTGGAACAGGGATCAAAGTACATATATGTAGGCAAAACTGAATATTTTTGTTCCACTTTCCACCCCATTTCTTATACATTTCTTAGCAATTCTTAGGTCTGCAGCATGTTTTTTGGCTTGGGCTTGTTTAGTCTCATATTTCAGGAAGAAGATAATTTCAGAAATACTAAATAGAGTAAAGCAGAACTCTTGAAGACAGGAAGACTTCATAATGAATTAGACTGTTTATAATTATTTTTAGAAATAAGGAAACAAAAACCTGAGAGGTTTTTCTAAATCTGTGGTATACAGTATAGCTACTGACAAAAAGAAAGGGTTCTTAATTGATTTTTTGAGTCAAGGTAATAATTTAGCCTCTTCAGGCAGATCTCACGCTTGAAGGATGACCCAAAAAAAGTAAAATCCCTGGTGTGCCATATTTAGGAAAAAAACCCCTAAGCAATTGCACAGAGACTGTTTTCCAGATTTAAAATATAGTAACTTCAGAACCGTTTATGTGTTTGCAGATAATTTAGAGTAACTGTTAAGCTTCTGTAACTCATCAGGGACTTACGTTAAGGCTGTTTCATTGCAATTGTTATTATGAAGCACTCAACAACATTTTACTTGTGCCTGCTACTCTTCTGATTATTGACATTCTCCCCCTAAACTAAGGAGCCACAAACAACCCTTGAAGAGCTCATACTTTTCTAGACAGCATAGGGTTTAAGCTGCACCACCTGTCCATTTTTTCATTTCCACAGCTTACTCTGAAAACCACTAAATAAATTATACTGGGGGAAAAAAACACCTCAAATGTTATGTACCCTTTTCAGAATCTTATGAACCAGGAGCAGCATATCAGACACCAATCTTTCTTTCATCTAACATCCATCTAGACACCTTTTCTGCACTATGCTCTAGTCTAGTCAAAAGCAGTATTTACTGCACTAACCCCATCATGACATACTCCATGTATCATGAAAGAAAGTAGCATTTCATAACATAATGCCAAAAAATTAAAAAAATTAATAGCAATAATAATAAAACAGCCAGAATAACCCTTTATATTATTGCCTTGTTTGCATTCAGAAAACTGAAAATTCTTACCTATTTCCTAAATTCATAAATTATTCTACTGCTAAAATTCATATTTTGATCACAACTGATTAAAACAAGAGTACTTAAATAGCATTTGTACATTGGGTATACTGTCCAATTTACCAAATCTCTTTGTCAGGACAGTCTAACCCTGTCATCTTGATCAAACATCAGAGTAATAAGCAATAGGTCTTTGTGTAGAGAAAGTAATGTAAGCTTTGTTGCTCAGTATCCTGAAAATATTGCATTGTTTCAAGGAGTTTGAATGTTGGATTCTCATTGTTGAAGTCGTTAATCATACATACACATCAATCAGATGGATAAAGTGCTTAGAATTTTGATTACTTTCTCAGAAGTTTACAAATTGTGGGGTTTTTTAAGCCTAAGTCCATAATATCAATGTCCACAAGGGATGTTTTGGATATTATGTCAAAGTTATTACACCTGGTCACATGCTTTGGGATGCATACCCTCAGAGGCAAAAGGCTCCTGGAAAAACCCAAGACTTGACAGTGGCTGCAAATCCTGATTATAGGACCTTCTCTTATCTTCATCTCTGATCATCACAGTGTAAGGAGAGGCTATTATTGTAGGTTGCTCTCTTAATTCCTTATAATTAAGCCTTAACTTAAAAATTTCTTTGCTTTCTTCTTCAGTTTTGTCCAGCCCATTCAGATCTTATCTCAGTGTTTCACTAGGTCATTCAGCTGTTCTTAACAAGAACATTAACAACATGAATATTTTTCAAGGAGATCAAACCAGGGTTTTTTGCTGGCCCTTGTTTGTTTCAGATATTTGCTTTCTTTGTATATAATTCAGTACATGCAAAAAATTGAAATTTTGTGTCATTCACTTTCCTAACATATACTAGAGAAGTGGCGTTTACTACATGTTCTCATGGGAGTAATGTAATAAAAAATCCACTTTGGGGCTAACCTATTTGAATTGGTCCTTAGAGCCTCTAGATATATTCCTGCCATTTGTATCTATAGACTTTCCATCCTTACCTTCTAAATGAAATTGAAAATATAACTTGTTTAATTTAGCTGAAGGCGAATTTAATGCTGCAAAACTATTGACCTGAGAATTTAAATTTAAACCCTCTCATCAGAGAATGAGTACAAGAATTTTAGCAAAATCTTGCCTGCAGATTTAGCACGTGATAAATGGAGCAGAGTGTTCCAATCACTTTTTATTTTATGTGGATAATAATTCTCTGTGATCAATTTCCCCTCATTTATCTGTCTCCCTAATATATGCATCCTGACTACTCTTTTTCTTGCATCTTTTACTTAGATTCTTCATCTTCTCTATAGCACTTGGTTTCAGCACTATTAAAATTTATGGACTAGAGAAAATTATTTCAGATTACACCCTTTACTCAGTTTGCCACAACGATGTGCATGAATATACATTCCAATGATTTATACTAAAAGGTTTCCTAAAATATCAGATTATGTTCCCTACTCTGAAGCATTATCCCCCATTAATTTTTAAGGGAGGTTTTTTCTTGAAGATGTGACTATGATGTAGAGGTTGTTTCTCTGCTGTCAAATTTACAACATCAAAAAGAAAAAAATTCATTATGACAACATAACTAAGGTGAAGAGGAAGAAAAAAAAGCCAGCAGGTATAGATTTACTAAACTGAAGTACTATAACATTCATTATTAAGGATGAAGGAGAAACCTAAGTATGTATCTAAAATGATCACTAATAACATCTTATGATTCTAATAAAAATGTAGGTCTCTAAAAGCTTACTCATCCAGTATCTTATGTACTCTAAATTACAAATATTTCTACACATCTGAGAGCTGGAGAGCACTTTGCTTACCATTATGGTAAGAAAAGCTAAAGAAATATCAGGAATTTGTCTTTTCTCTCACCAAAAAGAGCAAACCATCTGGAGCAGGACACTTATATGAATGAGGGAATTAGGTACATAACTAAGAAACTTGTTTTCTTCGACTATGTTCTCACACTGACCTTCAAAGTAAGTGTGGCTCATGCCACAAGAGAATCATCAGCTAATTTTATGAGGCTACACCCCATTCCACCCTATTCCATTGTCAAGCCATTAACCAAGAATATTCAATAAAACTGAAAGACATTTTCAGAATATATTATCTCCCCATTTGGTCCTACTAAAGTGCTATTTCAGTTTTGTAATTACTTGAGGTTTTCTCTTTCCTGGCTATATTTAATCTTTACATGAAACTGTTTATAAGAGGACTCTTTCTTGGGAACTCTAAGCATGAAGCTCCTTACAAAATCAGTTTTGCAAAGTC
This sequence comes from Ammodramus savannarum pratensis, assembly GCA_020466415.1. NCBI lineage: Eukaryota > Metazoa > Chordata > Aves > Passeriformes > Passerellidae > Ammodramus > Ammodramus savannarum. Next base: position 45,055,679 of record JAHXMQ010000807.1, read on the forward strand.
GCCAAGGTCTTCTTGGCATACTAATTGGTGGCTTTATGGGTATCTGCACCCCTGCTAGGAGCAGAAAAATACCCATAAATATCTCTGCAAAGCAAGAACCTGTACCTGCATTAATAAATAAAGACTTCACCCACTTGTTTCAGGCCAGTTACAAAAAAATCAATTTGCCATTTTGCTTCAGATTTTGGTATTCAATCACAGATTCATTACATGAATTCCTAATACATTAAATCTCACTGTATATGGAAAGGGCTCTACTAAAAATGAAAGTAACATTGCTGGAAGGCAACAGAAGAAAACCATTAGGAGAGCAAGATGTTAATGAGAAAACTCTAGTCCAAGTAAAAAATAGCTTTTCTTTTTAAAAAATAAATTATTCTTATTAATTATTTAAAAAATCACCAGTGAGATACAGCGGTACCAAAGATACAATAAGATTCAACAGAATCTTCTCTATAGACCAAGATGTTCATTACAAGTGTTATGTCCTCATATCACAAGAAGAAAGACAAGTTTGTGTTGTTTGCAAAACAACCAATTGCACGTGAGCAGCAGGCTGGGCTTTGCTTCAAAAGTCAATTTACTTGAATTAATAGCTGAATTAGTCATTATATGGGTATTAACTGGAATTACCATTGACATGTAATAAATTCACTACGTGAACAACTATTCACTACATATTTAATAGTAGCACTTTTTTATCGCTTTCAGAAAAGACTTCAAGCACCATAACTTTGTTGAGAGCTATTACAGTTAGGCCAGTTTTTGCTAGCTTTCAAATTCCCTTTCTCCACTTCCTTTTTAATTTATCATTTCTTCTAACACCTGGTCAATTTTTAAGTAGTCTTTTTATAACCGAATATAGGAGATAGTCATTCTGACTGGATGTTCAGAGAATCAGGTCAAACTTGTTGCCTTTATTTCATCTTGAACTACATTAGCTTGCTTCATGAACAGGATACATAATACGTTTTCACAGGTAAGAATACAAAGCTAGATGAAAGTACAATTTGTCTTTGGCATAAGTTGTTTGGTTTTTTCTTTATGTGTGGGTGCATTTTGGTTTGCTTGTCACTTGTTTTAACCTTCCTCAATTGGACAGCGTGGCTGGCCAAAGACAAGTTTTTTTCAGTTCAATTGCAGCAGGTTTCCAGTGATTCAGAAATATGAGTTTACTCTGTGGTAATGAACAGTTCTCAGTCTTGTTCTTCGTATTGCTTCCTGCTAAAAAAGATGCTTTATGACAGATTATGGGAACCTTTTTCCTCTTCATGTATATTGAAGCTTTTTAGCTTCACTTTTGAAGTTGCAGCTGCTTCCCTCATCTTGGATACTTTTGTAAGGTGCCTTTATACTTTTTATTAAGTCAACCTTCAAATTACCTTTGCCTTCAAAGTTTTGAAACTTTCATAGAACAGGCAGCCCACTTTTGAAATTTTCCATAGAGGACAAAAAAGCAGGAGCAAAATCATTAAAAATATTGTCATTGGGAAGCTCAAAGGAAGCCATTATTCAATGGCATCAAGTAAATGCTACATTTGTTTCAGAAGATGGATGATGATCAGACTTCAAAAGGTTTTTTGAAGATAAAACCCTCTAACTCTTCAAAAGACAGATTTTAAAATGCAGACTTCATGAGGTGATTCAAAAATCAAAACCCTCAGATTTTAAAAACTTTTATCATCTGAACTGTCCCTAAATTAGTTCCTAGTGCAATTCCAATGGACATGGGTTAGATGGAGTGTATCTTTTCCAGAATAAATTCCAAAAAATGTTTTTAACATTTTTTTAGTCCATTAACATCTATGTGACTCTGTGATACTGTATCATCCAGTTTTCCAAATCAAGATTGTTATGCATCACAAATATTAGAAGAAGCATGTCTAATAACAGTTTGTTATCACCAGTGTTTCATCACCAAGCTATTTAATTCCCACAGAAAGATACCAGACTATTTTTACAACATTTATTTTATGTAAAACATATGACATTATGTTTTGCTCCTTAAGTTTTCATTAACTTAATTTCTACAGCCATTTCATATCTGCATGCATTAATACCGATGGTGCACAGGGTAATTCTCCTCCACACTTTCAAAATTTTGGCAAAATATCTGTATATTTTGTAGTCACACTTTTCTATTTGAATCCAGGAATACTTAAAGCAAGTAAGTCTGAGTAGGAAAAAGCAAGAGACCATAAGGGTGTAAACATGAAAGAACAAGTGAGTGAAAGAAGAATAACGAGACTAAGATAACCTTCATAGCATGGTCAAAGACTCCTTTACATCTGAGCCTGAGTTTTTGACATCTCTAAAATAATCTAGAAGTCAAATCTGGTTCTAAACAGCTCTCACCTTCCAAAGTTTAAGGGATCTAGAAGCTTAGCTCTTATGTTATCCTGTCCTGAACTTTTAAGGACTATAATATCACTTTTAGTATTGCTAATTCTTAAAGTCAAAATGAATCTGAAGTGTGTGGTCCATACACACAACTCTAAATCTGGCACTCCAGATTTGTATTTGCTGCCAACCTTCATAGGATTTATGTTACAATCCTTTCAAGAGCAATGAGGGATTAAAACAATAAAATAGAGAGCTGCAATAAAAGCAGCCATCTTGAACCAGTGTATCATTATAGCATAAATGAAGGTGCTTGAAAGATTTCTCTGCTTTTTTTTTTTTCCCAAGCAAGATAGTCTTAATGAAATTATATTCCAATTTTCAAATGAAAAGTGAAACAAATTGAATTTTAGGGAAAGCAATCGGTGTCTCAGTATTGGTGACACTTTTCTTTTTTTTTCAATTACACATTAGCTGAACCAAATTTCATAGGAGTGACAGTTGTCCTTTTATCCCTGCATTTGATTCTATGGGTTGGTCAACTCTACATCCCAAGTATCAAAATTTCCTGGTTAAATTTTTACAATGTACTGTTACAATGTTGATTTGGAAACAGAGAAATGGAAATGTGGTAGAAATATTTTGCAAAGTTTTAGGGCTTTTTCAGTCACCTGTGCTTTCTACAATCTGAAATAGATCAGCAATTACTGTGATGTAAAAAAAAACAAAAATCGCAAAAAGAAATAAAGGATGCACTGAATACTTTGCTCAATTCACTGAAAAGTACACCACAAATAAAGATAAGATTCATAGAAACTCAAGTCTTAATCATCATAAATATTTTCTTCATCTAAATTAGCCTGAAGGCACACACATCTTTACATGTTTTAAGCATCATACTAATTATAATACTCATAGTCCTCAAGATTCATTAAATAATTCTGTGTATACATTACACATATTGGTTACATATAATAGTTAAAAAATCTTTGAAATTCCTTTTTTGATATATCAGTTCTTATTAAAAATTTTTGAAAGGTGTTTTTTCTTCAGAAAAACAAAAACCCAAACCAACAATGTATTGTCAAATTATAGTTTTCTGTTTCCCAGCTTCCCAGTTGAAGAGCTGTTTAAAACAAAGCTGAAAAAATATTTATATTCTTCCAAGAGTAAATAGACATCTAGACTTCCTGCCAAGTGAAAGGAATATTCAGTGTATTTAGTGATTGTCTACATTTGCAGGAGCCTCCATCATCTTGTGCAAGCACCACACAAGCAGAATTTTACACGTAGATGAAAAACTAAAGCTAGACAACCATTAAACCTAATCCCATCAAAGCTAGGAAACAGAGCATGACTTTTTGCTGAGTTTTGGTTTTGCACTGAAGGAACCTATTCAGGTATCTATCTGACAGATTCCTTGTTACTTGAACTCTAAAATCAAGAACAGTGCATCCTCTTGATAAATTTCCTATTTCTGCAGGAAAAAAAAATCCAACTTTTTAAAGTTAGCTAGTAAAATTAGGGGTACTGTAGAAGGCAAGGGCAGAGATTTCTTCAGGCAGGGTATCTCTATCCAAAGTTAAAGACACATAATCAGCCTGGGCAACTCAGTATTAAAAGAACATGGGAAATAAAGGTGTTATATTTCTGTTTCCATGGTAAACCCTAACATATAAATGCATAAAAATAATATATGTCTTTCCTTATCAAATTTTACATTAATCCTTCAGTCAAAAAATGAAATATCATTAGTCAAATACATTTCCTGGTGTACTTCCATGGCTGTATTCTTTATGCATCTCTTCTCCTTTATTGGTTGTACTTCTCTTCAGACTCTACTTCTCTTGTACAGACAGACTTCCCTGGACCACCGCAGTGATGCAGTATAAATATGTTACCTGGTATCCTCTTCACCAATTCAAAGTCATAGCACTTCCACTGCATCTTTACTTTTCTCCCACAGGTTTTCCTCTAAATCATGCTGGGTTTATTTATTCTATCTCATTTATTCTTAATACTATTTTACAACAGTGTTTGGGTTGTTCTATCTGCTAGGAAGCCCTAGAGGAAAGAGAACAAAATAGCTCAATTTTACTGCAATTCTTGCACATTAAAAATAAAAGAAATCTTTATTTAGTTGTATCAGACAGAAGAATTGTTTTCTTCGACATCTAGAAATTGGAAATCATCCAATCTTGAGGAATTTTGATTTCTTTCTACATTTTAATTAATTGACAACAAAAATTTTTACTACACTATTTTTATGTAATGGCAGGTAGCTGCAACAAGATAATTGAGTAATCAATTGGTGGTGAGCTGCTTCTGAAAAGCAAAAAAAAAAAAAAAACAGCCAAAATTTTCACCAATGCCTAATGCTTCTGAGGACAAAATGTAGACTTGAATACTTCTTATCTCCTACTGTGACAATACACCTGGGACAGGCATCCTATGGATGGGGCATTTCCCTTTTATTAATCTTTAAGTAATTTCAAAGAATGTTACTAATATTCAGGCTCATATACTCTTATTTCTGTACTACTTGATAAAGCCCTAAGAGCCTTTTCCTGGCCTTCTTTGTAAGCCTTTGAAGGTCCTTCTGCTGCTTGCTGCTCTGTTAAACCCTCCACTGAGTTTCACTAAATAGTGAATTTAAACTTCTGGTGTACTTTGGCACAGAGCACAAAATGTCCTCAGTGACCTTTCATTTTCCTGACAACTACAACAGCCAACAAAATTCCAACAAGAAGCAAAGAGCAGTGCAGAAGTCAGCTTTCTTGACACAAACACAATGAATAAGGCCAGAAGAGCATAAAGTAAAATGTTGGCATTGACTTTCCAGAAGAGCTACTATTTGTAAAACCAGAAATTTCAAGTTTGCTCTAAGGGGAAGGAGGTGAGATTTTGGGTGTGTGGTGGTGAAAACTCTGATGTTTATAAAGACAGAGTGACATAAGCAAGGCTTAGAGACAGATATGCAGCAGACCCTGAGGAGACGGGTAATCATGCCAAATGTCCTCCCTTACACCCCACCCCCTGGGAAGGTCACATTCACACCAGACATCAGGACATTCATATTCACACGTAGGCTTAACAATGAAACCCAAAAAAGGTCTTATTCCTGCTTTGCATTGCAATCAAATTGTTCTAAAATAAAACCTACATATATTAATTTATTTATTTATTCATTTAGAAACACTGATCTATTTAAAAACACTGATATATTTATAAACACTGAAAAAACTTCTGAGTTGTTTCACTCTCATCCACCCCAAAGGATGTATATACAAGAACCTGAGTTTCCCTTTGTCCTTAAGGGTGGATCATAGCAAAGAGACATCCACCCATGTATTGTGTTAAAATGTGCTGAGCCAGCCTAATAGAGACATGGCCTGTGCACGCTCTTCCTATAACATTTTGTATATTTCTTTTCATATGTGACACAGCAACAATGTCAAAGTCGTTCAAGGTCTATCTTTGTTGTAGCTACTGGGTCTGAGACTAGACTGCCACCACCTTCCACCCACTCCATCCCCTCCAAGAGCCTGCCAGCTGGACAATCTCAGCTCTCCCAGCAGCCCACAAGCACCCCTTTGCCAGCTTGGCAGAAAGCTCCTGAAAAGCCTGCTCGATACTCAGCATCCAAGAGCAAAGCAGTGCACTCAGTTTCAACAAGAGCAACTGCAGCCACTGCAAGACATGCTCTACCTCAGGGACCTCCCAGACACGGTGTTTGGCAGTGACAAATCTGTTGAGATCACAAGTGGTCTATATGTAAGGGCTTCTTGTATTAGCTCTGCTATAAATTTACTACTTCTTTCTTCACTTTTGCAGATATAGGATACTTGTTAATAGTAAAAGACACTTTCTGTGGCTGATACCACTTTTTTGAAATTTGTTTTCCATGAGCAAAAACCCCCCAGAACAAATCAAACCACTATTATTACAGGCTCTGCATTTTTTTCAATGAGCATGTGTCTCAATGGAATTAGGGGATGAAGATTCATGTGGCAGCAAAGATGCAAGGGGTTTTGATGTGCTAGAAATCACAGAACTGTCTGTGAATTGTCCCACAGAAATTAAGTCTTTTCCCCTTCTGACAACAGTCATTCATACAAGTTATGTATCCACATCTCACTGTTGGAGTCATCCCCGCTCAATATCTTTATCAATGATGTGGACCAGGAGATCAAGCATACCTGCAACAAGTTTGCAAACTGTGAAGGAATGTTGATCTGCTTGGAGGGTAGGAAGGCTCAAAAGAGGGATCTGGACAGGCTGGATCAATGGCCTGAGGTCAATTGTACATGTTTTAACAGGCAGAGTCTGGTTCTTGGGTCATAACAATTCCATGCAGCACAACAGGCTGGGGGCAGAGTAGCTGGAAAGCTGCCCCGCAGAAAAGGATCTGGGGTGCTGCGGCGGTGCGGTGTCAAGCCTTCGCCCGGCTAGCATGAGGAAAGTTCAGGGCCGACACCCCGCTGCTCTCCGACCGCCAGCCCCCTTTGGCGTCTATGGCCGTAGGCTGAGCTGGCGGGTGGGTTCTTGCTGGACCCTGACGGTCGCGAAGGTGGACGAAGGGAAAGGAGCATACGGCACACCCACTGGGGGTCAACGTTGGT
>JAHXMQ010000807.1:45070055-45196829 GCA_020466415.1 Ammodramus savannarum pratensis
TGCCACTAAGTTCTATGGCATTGTACAAATAGATGTAATGACACAATCAGTATGTAAAATGATGCACTTATTTTCCCCTTAAAAAGAAGTTGTTTGCCCATGCAGTATCTTTCCCAGTTGAAATCAGGATTCAAACCAGCAGGAATTGAATTTGCACCATGGGCAGTTTTCTCTGCTCTTGGTGGATTGGATGAATCCACTATCTCAGGCAGTCTGTTGTCTCTCACAGACTTTGAGAATCACAGGAAAAAATGGAGGAAACAAATGTAACACTATGAGGTTAATTTAAAATCGGAATAATAGGGAAATAAAGACACAAGTCTCTCTCCACAGCATATGAAAAAGAGCAGGAGGGCACCACATGGGCTGCAAAAACATTTTGTAGAATGATTTAATTAAAATAAAGTATCTGCTCTAAGCTCTAATGCTTCTGTGAGTTTTGTCAGATAGTCCATATAGTGTTTGCAATGAAATGTAAGACAAAAGGCCAACAATAAGCATGAGTCATTATCTATTTATGTGTTGGGTATGCTAATATCCCCATCTGTTACCTTAGTGGGCAAAATCCATTTGCTGAAACCAAGGAAGAATTTATTTCTTACGGTTAAGACTATCAAATATGAATGAAGTGAAAGTGGAAAAGCTTGTCCTGAATGTACTGGATAACATCAAAGCTTTGGAAATTCTCTTGCACGTGGTACCTGTAGTACTGAAATTTTCAGTAAACAGTCTGGGATACATGCTACAGGAGTCAGGAGTTAGTCTTTACAGACCAGTTCACAATCCAATGTGAAGTTCAATGGAAAAATATCTCTTAATGCAAATGTAAGAGGTATTGTCTCTCTTAGTTTCAACACGGTGTCAATGATTCTCTGCAATGTATGCACCTACAAAATATTATTTTCTAAGTGTGATGGAAAGGGATTTGATAAATGGCAAAAAAAGAGAAAATACAGAATAATCTTCACATTTCATTTTGCCAGACAGAAGAAAACGCCAGTCTTTTTTGTTTTAGGCCATAGCTCCCCATATCTTCTCTTACTTCTCACTCTTACTTTGCAGAAATAAAAATGCTTATAATGAAACAGTACCAAGTAACTCTGTTACGCTTCCTCCTTTACAGGACAGATTAAAAAATGCTATGTAAAGCTCATGGGTTGAGATAAGGATAGGGAAATACCTTACCAGTTATTGTCATGGCAAAACAGTCATGTCTTGGAGAAAACACAGTGAAACACTGGAACAGGTGGCCCTGGGAAGTGGTGGATGCCCCATTCTCAGGAACAACCAAGGTAAGGCTGAACAGGACTCTGACCAACCTGATCTATTCAACATCACCCTGTTCATTTTAGGGGTCCCTTCCAACACAAATAATTCTATAATTACATGACAAGATTAATGTAATCAATTGCCATTTTTAAAAGGTATGATAACAAGAACTAAGATAAAAACTAAAAACACTTTCTCCCCCTCTTTACTTCTTTCCAAGCTCAAATTCTGTCCAAGAATTCCTAACTCCTCTCCCCCGGCAATGCAGAGGGATGGGGAACTGTGTCTATGGTCAGTTTATAATGTTTTCCCAGCCACTCTTTTCTTCTCCTACTCTTCTCCTGCAGTGTGGGGTCCCAGCCACAGGAGACAGTCCTTCACAAACTGCTCTCATGTGGGTCCTCTCCTAGGGGTGCAACCTTTCAGGAACAGTCCACTCCAGAATGACTACTCACAGCGTCACAGGTCCTGCCAGCAACCTTCTCCAGCATGGGCTCTTCATCACAGGGCTGCAGGTCCTGCCAGGACCCTGCTCCATCACTGGCTTCCTCAGGCATCCCCCTGCTCCAGTGTGGCAGGATGCACGTGGATATATTGCTGCAGCATGGACCTCCATGGGCTCAGGGGCACAGCTGCCTCACCATGGGCTGCAGGGGAATCTCTGCTCCATGCCTGAAGAAGGTCCTCAACCTCCTTCTTCACTGATCTTGTCTGCAGGGCTGTTTCTCACATGTTCTCTCTCCTCTTTTCCATTTGCTGTTTCACAGCAGTTTTTACCCTTTCTTATCTATGTTATTACAGTGACACTATTCCCATCACTGAGGGGCTCAGCTCTGGCTGGTGTGGGTCTGTCTTGGGGCTTGAGGCAACTACAAGAGGTTCTGTCCAACACAAGAGCAGCTCCTGGTGCCTTCTCACCCCTGAAGCCTTTTGGTATCAAAACCTTGCCACACAAAAAAAAAAGCCAGTTAATGTGGCACAACTCAGTGACACTCATTAGCTGGAGAGAAACTGAATTTTCATCTGGGTTAAAATATTGAGAGAAAAAATCAAACAGTGATTCTTGTGCCACTCTGCTCTTCAGTGGTGTGCCCTCACCTTCAGTCCTCTGTGCAGTTTTGGCCACCACAAATAAGAAAGACATTAAACTATTAGACAGTATCCGAAGGAGGACAGCAAATATGGTGAAGGGCCTTGAGGGAAGCCATATGAGGAATGACTTAACTTGGTCTGTTCAGTCTGGATTAGAGGAGACTGAAGAGAGACTTCATTGCACACTAAAGCTGCCTTGCAAGGGGAGAAGGAGAGGCAGACGCTGATTTTTTTCTCTGTGGTGCCCAGGGGTAAAATTCATGGGAATGGCCTGAAGTGTCAGGAGAGGTTTAGTTGGGTTATTAGGCAAAGATTCTTCACCAGGAGTGGGGTTGGGTGCAGAAGAAGGTTCCCTAAGGAATTGGTCACACCAAGCCTGACAGAGTTCAAGAAGTGTTTGGCAATGTCCTCAGGCACATGGTGTGCCTCTTGGGGATGGTGTTGTGCAGGGCCAGGAGCTGGGACTCAATAGTGCCTTCCAATTAGTAATTTTCTGAGATTCTGTGATTCTGAATGTCAGACAGCAAGTACATGTGTAAATTCATTCCACATTGAAATACATTCTTATTCCATTTCTAAACTTCTGATTTTCAAAGCAGAGACAATTTTTAGATAAAATTTTATCATTATGACAGAAATTAAGAGAGAGAAAAAAAAAGCAATAAGAAATTGGTTATTCAAATTCCTTTGCTTCTACTGAGAAATCAATATTCTTTAAAATCAGTTTTAATATTGTATGCCAACACATTACCCCATCCAAAAATGGGAATAAAAATAAAAATTGCCTGTATCTTTTATATATATTTAACAGTGTCAGATTGACCTAGTCTAACATTATTTTGAAACACTAGGCAAATAAAAATGAATGTTTAATCAATTAACGTGATTTGTTCTATTTAATTGCACCACTGATGGTCCTCAGTATTTCCTGCTGTGCTGGTACAGACATTTTACACATTTTCCATTAAATCAATTTAAGGAGTGTAGGGTTATGGTGAGTTCATGAGCTGCCTTCTTAGCCCCTTGGCTTGTTGTGACTCATTCTTTTGTGACTATAAAACTTGTTTGTAATGGTGTGCAAAAATCTATTGGTTTGCTGGTCAAGGTGATTTAAAGTATTGCCTAGCAGTAGAATTACCCTCTAAGGAAACAAGAAGAGGTGAAATGGCAACAAACTCTTTCTTTTTAAATACTTCCATCAAAGAAATTTTGCTTGGCTGCAAGGAGAGTATGAAAAGATGTAAAACTGAATCTGTACATAAAAACCAAAGACAAAGACTAGGCATATTACTTTGTTCCAGCCACAATGTTTCAGAGGAAAATTTAAAAGCAGCTATTTAAATGAACTGAAAATTAGAAATGTTTGCTCGATGCATTTCCAATGCAATCAAAATTAAGTGTACTGTATCTGATGCTCTTCCAGCTTTTATGTGCTCAAACACTAATTTTCCAGAAGCAGTGATTGCTTCTTCATTCAACACTTAGATTGGACTGTGCTTTGGGGTGGAACTATGTCACCAAAGGTGGCAAGAGCATACAGAATGAAGCAGGAATTACAAGTAAAGAAGTCATAGTCTTACACATAATTAAGTGCTGCCCTGAAAAACTGCATGTTTTTCTCTAAATCTTCCACTGAGATAAACTGTGTTATTGGACAAAAAGATCACCTAAAACCGGATGCTTGATAATTTTATGCTTATGGTAAGAATTCTGAACCCAGGCCCTTAAAATAATTGTGCATTGGGAAGAAAAATGGTCTTGATCAGTCAATTTTGAAAAATATTTCAGGTTACTTAAATTAGCCCAAATTAATGGCTAATATTGTTTTTAATTTCTTTTTTGTTTGCCCTTTTTAAAATGATGATGTAACAGCAAATACTTGGAAACTGAAAATAAAGTCACCGGTCCATAAAGTATACCAGTATAATTCAATATCTCCCCATTTCTTGTGGGAAATTCATGCTTAATCTTACACAGATTGTCTCCATACTTGCTACCCTTGTGTTTATTACATTGAAGCATTTACCTGCTTGGACAGACAGGCAGATATCCCACTGCCATCACTCATCAGCAATAATTTCAATGTGAAGTACCTATTTGTGCCATTGACAAAACCATCTGTTTCCTTTTGCTAAGAAAGTGACAGTGATCCCTCTCTGCTGACCAGGGTACCCTCTGAAATTTTATTTACAAATTCAGACCCTGGTTTCTGACACAAAGAGCTATATATATATCACTCTCATCTGAAATTCCTGATTTGTGACTTCACAAAGTCAACACTCCCAGAGAGGGTAGTGGCTAAGGTGATCTATCCTTGTTGCTGTAAAATAGAGGCTTGCAGCTGCCAAGTATTTAGAGCCAGCCTTCTACAAGTACCCTGGTATCTAACTATCCCTCATTTCAACATTAAAATCCTTTGGTAATTTGAGACATGAATGGGAAGAAAACTGCACAGGGATCAGTGCAAGCATATGTCTCCATTTTGTAGAAGATTTCATAGTAAGTAACACAGAACAGAAAAGCAGATTTTTTCTGTTTGGCACTGAGAAGATGAGTCTAATAGTCACCACAGTTGTCAGATTTTAATACTAAGATTATTTTGTACATATGCTAAATTACTAATGAAATTCAGATTGAAAATTACTAAAAATGTCTTAGTTTCCTAAGTAAATATCTAAATTTCAGGATCTTCAGAGCACTTGAAAGAGCTTAAAAAATATCTAGGTTTTTTCTTTAAAGGCTATCTTGGAGAAGGGAACAAAAAGAACATGAGAAATTGAGTATTTGGTAGAAAAAAACTGAAACAGGAATTGTTGCATTTTGTTAGTAGTGAAAGCATAAGACATTTTCCAAGCACATTAACACCTTTGGCATTTTATGTTCTAAATGCCTAAGAAAACAATAAATTGATTTCATGTTGTATTATGCTGCTCAGCTGTAGGGGATTGCATTAAATCTCATTAAAGGTAAAATAAAATCGAAGTAATCTGTTTAAAATGTGGACCACTTAGTTGAAAGGGGAAAGAAAAATAAGTCCTAGAAGGCCACGATGTCAGACACAAATCCTGCACCAGACATTTTACTATAAATTTGTTGTTGATGTAAACAATCTCTTTTCAATGCTGCTCAGTTGGAAAACTATGTTCAGGGTCCAGTGAGACAGAAGTATGCTTTTTAGTCAACCATTTTAGTGGAGAAAATGGGCAGTGTACCCATATTCAATCCCTGACATCTTGATTTCTGCACATACTAATCAAAAATGGGACATCTGTTTCTGTATTTTTTCCAATATTGTTCACAGGTAAATACAATGTCCATGGTAATGAACTGCTTTGGAATAACTACCATGCCTTTGAATTTGTACATGACAGTTACGTTGGTGATATGTTGTTTCAAGATTAAGTCCATCCAGGATGAAATTTTCAATCTGAATTTCAACATAAAGCAGAAAAAGCCAATGGAGACTCCAATATAAGGTTCTGATTTTTCATTATATAAAAGACCAAATGACAGATACTTGGAACTTTAGTTTCAAAGTATTAACTGGTTTACTTGCTTGGAGGAAGAATCTCGACTGACCTCTAATGCCTTAAACTAAGAACTGTCATCTACAACCTGCCTTGGACCAATCCCATTTAGTGCCTTATTAAGAACCTAGATAATGTAATAAAGGGTCAACTAGAAGGACATTTCTTGATACTCAACTGAGTGATCAATGAGATAAACTCAGCTTTATAAAACTGCATTTTACCTTAGGTAGGAGGTAAAAACCAAAGCACAGATATGGAGGAAGAAACACAGCAGGGAAGAATCTATTGTAATGAATAACAGACAAGGGAATGTCACTACCATCCCCTTTTCTAAACCTGCTAATTAATACTTTAGCTGAGAACTTCACATACACTTAAAGGAAGGTCTAGAGGAGGTGAGAAAAATCTATGAGCCACAAAAATGTAAGAGAAAAAAGTGCAGGGATATTATAGGTTATATGATTTTTACTGATGGTTATTTCAAAAGCTGTCTAGCAAAAAAAGAGAGGACTATAATTTCACAAAAAAAAAAAAAAAAGATAGGAAGAGCTGTTATTTCTTTTCCATATGTTTATGTCCTGTAGTAAATGAATTTTGCATTAAGTAATTCTATGGTAAAGATTTCATTAGATATTTTAATAACTTCCCAATTATTAAAATAAGATTAAATAATAGAGAACTGTGGAATTCCCTTTACTGCAGAGTTGTTGCTTTTATTTTTTTTCCTAAGGAATATCTTGTTTATTTGAAGAACTTAATTACAAGCCATCCAGACAAATAAAATAATTTAAGAATAACCCCAGAAGCTTCTGAAATGCTGTCAAACTTCTCAAAAGTAAAAATGAGAATCTGACTAGCAGCAGACTCATTTTTGTCATCTGTACTTTAAAGTAAATAGCTATTAAACTAATCTTCCTATCTTCATGGACAAAGATATGCATCCATAGTCTTTGATTTCATTATTCAACTCTATTGGAAGAGAGCGTTGGACTGACATAATGCCTAAGAATAATTTTTTGCTACTTGCATATATTTTTAAGAGGACAGTTTAAATAAGTTAAGTGAAGCTGTATGTCCAAACAAAGAAAAGTAAATTATTTATTCACTACTGCACATTGGCAGAAAGATGCTCAACCACTTTCTGCAGAGCAGGACCTCAGCATACGTCATGGTTACTTGCAAAGACAAACTTCATTTCTTCAAATGCCTTCGCTTCCTCATCCTGTGCCCAAGCCTGTGTCATGAAATACATCATGTGATTTGGAATATCCCTTTGGTCAGTTCAAGCTGGCTGTACTGAAGGTGTACTTTGAGCCTTTGTGATGCTGGGACTGCCTACCTGATGTTGGGACAGAGTGGGGAAAACAAATAAATAAACAAAGACTGCCTTGATGCTGTGCAAGCACTACTCAGCAAGAGCCAAAACAGCAGTGTGCTATCAATACTGTATTAGTCACAAATCAAAACCACAGCACCATACAGACCACTATGAAGAAAATCCACTTCTCCCCAGACAGAATCAGTAGACTGTAACAAATAAATTTTAAAGCACTTGGACTTTAAAACTCACAAAGTATACTTGGGCTTTCATCAAGATCTAGCATTCTTAAAATTTCCAATGGTCTTAAATTTCCACAAAAAAATATGAGTAAAATGAACTCCAAGTAAGATATCTAGCTTGTATAATGAGATGCCTCTAGCTCATTCTAACTTAGCTAGGGGACATATTTGTTCATAAAAAAATTGGGCCCCAAACATTGAACAATTTCATATTCTGTTAAACATTAAGTGAAAGAGGCATACATGAAATCCAGCTATAAAAAAGTCTCACATCAAAGAGATTTGTGAATTATATTTTCGGTATTGACATTCATCACGTGCTTTTTGGGACAGAATAACTCATTAGCAGTGTGGCTGTGTGTTAATGGCCTGGAGCAACATGTCCAAGGACTTGTCAGCAGTATTTCAGTAGTGTACACTGATGGTCAGATTGTAATGCAGCCTGCATGCTTGCATATCCTATTCATGTTGTTGTCTTATTCATGGTCAGAAACATGTGTTTTCTTCATCATTAAAGTGAAATATTGCCTCTTAACCAGGGAAAAGGGAAATCATGGTTCCAGTGTGTAGGCTGGACTTAATTCTCTTACTAAATATGCAATAGTTAATGCCTATAATCTCAAATATATAGAATTAATCACAGAAAAGTATAGACAAGAACACAGAAAAAAAAGCCAGGAGAATCAGAATGTTAAATATTCTTTGGTTAGATAAAATATAAATTATTCACCACCATGCATCATATTTCATAATATAGCTTATTTTTTATTCTATTCTTTTCCTAAATTTAAGCAGCTGTTTTCTTTCTGATAATGGTAAAATCAGATCTACAGAAAGGGAAGTCTGCAACATATTTGACAATCTACTGCAATTGCTATAAAGGTCATCTGGTACCACATATATTGAACCCCAGATACCCTGCAGTAGACTGATATTTAGAAGAAAAAAAAAATATATAAGCCCAGTTATATTCCAAAAACAAAATAAATCAGCGCAGCAATGAAAGTCAAAAAACATATGATAAGTTCTTATGAGGATAATTTCTGTTGTTTTACTTCTTTCAGAAGTTTCATATTGCTATCATTTTTAACAAGTTGATGCATGAAGTTACCAGATGTGATTAAAGTCCACTTTTTCAGAAAAAGTGTTAGTAATTACAGTTCTAATCTAGAGCCTAAACTGAAAGTACAATTTTTTAGTCAAAAAAAAAGGCAATAAAACGGCAATTTCTTTTTTTCCCTTTTTCTAATTCTACCATTTGTCTTCTGGGGTTTTTTTGGTTCTTTTACAATTACTGCAATTGTCAGATCCCTCACTTCAGAACATTCCTATAATTCAGAAAATTACTCTTCACTGTAGAGGCAATAATTCTTCTCTGGTTGATATCTTCTCATTTTAGTAAATTCTAGCAGGTCAGTAAAGTTTCAGATTTCAGAAATTATGAATGATATAAACACCATTTGCTATCATCATATTTGAAGACATTGACTCATCCAGGCAAACATACACCATGAATAGCAGCTCCACGACACTGGATTGAGCAGTTCACAACCACAGTAAAGATTGGAAACACTGCCTTTAAGATACACTGCATGTATTGTGAAAACCTGTGTTTCTAGACAGTAAGCTTTTTAATTCAAGAGAATATATATGTGTAAATCACAAGTTATTACAATTATAATCATATATAAAAACTAAATCCATTTATTTTCAGAAATGTGTTCATCCAAAAGACCTCAGCAAAGGAAATAGTTACTGTTAACAAAACATAATGAGAAGCATTCTGTAAGCTCAGGAGTTTCATGATATATCCCACTCAGCCTTCTGATGTATGGCAATTTTCTTGTCACAATGATTGTTCACAGCTGTGCTGTGAGTTTTGTACTCCACAAAAGTATGATCCTTTCTTTCTTACACTACTCTTCAACATGCAAATTTGGATCATATATAAATCTTTCAGTTTTTGCCTTGGAAACCATCTAATTTCTATATATTTCCCAAACACATATTTACTCTTCATCTGTTGATATATTTACAACATTATTTATGAAAGTATGAAGCTTTTAATCATTTTAATATTACACTGAATGCATGGTTTTTCAAACATTTTAATGAAAATATAAATTACCAGTGATAGACCTGTGTGAAACACCATCTAAATTTCCCCATTTCACATCAGTGATGACACTCAGTCATTATGAATCATATTGCTGGAGGATGAATTTAATAGAAAATCCAAGGAAACAGTAGGTCTGGAATAGAAGATAAAAGACTGTGGGAAGCTATATAGTTGGAAACCAAGCATACAGAAAAGTAAAGCATCTGGAACTATTAAATCACAGATTTACTTTAAAATATGGTAAATGCACTTTGGAATATGAATTCCTCTTTTTACTTTTAGCAATGTCATAATTATTTGTACAGCTCTAGAAGGGAAAAACTGAAAGTTCTCAAAAGAAGGTATACTGGCATAAATACAAACCAGAACTGACACCAAGTCTTGCTGCATTTTTTTTTCCTAATAGTTCTTTTTCCACTTTATTCACATCACAAATCCCATTTTTTCAGTCCCAGCCACTTAGATCTGTTATCATCAATCCAGGAGCCCTATGTAGGGAATACATAGTCATGCCTATAGAAGATTCTCTTGTCCCAAACTATGCTCCCAATACTAGGACAGACTCTCCAGGGACAGGATACACCTTTATTGAGTAACACATGGAGAAAGATCTCAAATGTTTCTCTCTTCCCCTACATTTCCAGAATTACTGGCCATAGCAAATATATGATCCAATATGAAATTCTTTTAAATCACTGCTTTCAAGATCCAAAATGTCCAATTCATTGCAAATGCAATCCTTTATGACCTGCAGACATGTGAGTTCACATCTGTGAAATGTATTTCCCTATTCTGAAAGTTCTAGTTTTGTCACAGACATCATTTGCGGAAAATCCTTTCTCTAGGATTTTCCCTCTTCTGGGAAGCTGAGGCCCCAGAAGAAGAATGTAAACACTGGTTGTCTGCTGCTGTGGAATGTAACAGGTGCACCTGTGATTGGCCCATGTTCCATGTTTACAATAAAGGGCCAGTCAGGGACCAAGTTCTCTGGGACAGATTCACAGAGAGCTCCCTTGTTTTTTGATTCCTATTCTATTCTTAGCTGAGCAGCTTCTGAACTTTTCTCTTTATTCCTTTTAGTATAGTCTTAATGTATTATATATCATAAATTAATAAATCCAGCCTTCTGATCATGAAGCAAGATTCCCATCTATCTCTCTCACCCTGAGGAACCCTTGCAAAGCCATGTAACACTAGTTTCCTGTTTCTACCAGAATGAAGGACCTGGTCATGCTGCAATGGCTCATCTAACTAGGTCTTGAAGAGTGAGACACAACTGAAACCATTTGTAATTTGCAATCTCATGAGGAGGAGGCTGGAAAGGCTTGTGACTGACTCACAAACATTACAGATGGCAATCCATTATGCATAGCTCATATACTACTTCTTCACTGCAATACTTTTTGTTAAAACAGAGGCAGTGATGGACTTGGTACAATCAGGGTGTGTTCCCTGGGGAACATGTTAGTTGGTGCATTCCAGAAATGGCTAGCCTGGAGCAAAAGGAGCACGTGTCAGAAACTAGGACTGGTGCCTCTAAAATGTAGACTTAATAAGATAAACCCAATAAAGGGCAGAAAACTGTTTGCAACTGTGTCCAAAGTAGCTGATATTGCTTTGTTTGCAGTATGTCTAAAGATAAGAACCTCAACTGCCTAAGGAAGATTTAAGAGAATACAAACAAGGAGATAAAGATCTCAGTCAAGCAATATTTCTAGTCTGTATTAGAATTAGAAAGAGTGAAATGGAACTGCCCTGAAGGCAGTAAAAAATGAGATCTTTAGATATCAACAGATGTTAGAACATGTAATGTTTTTTTTTTATGATGCGTTCTTTAACACACATTAAATACTTCTATATACCATTCAATTAAAAGAGTGGAAAACTGAATATGCCAAAGCATGGGGTAATTACCCTGATGTATCTAAATGTCATTATTCTGCCTGTAATAACTTTGAAACCAGCACCAATTTAGGAAAAAGTTAGTCAAAATATAGTTGAGGCTCTTTTTCATTTGGTAAAACCAAACAGTTTCAAACTCTATTTTTATTTCTCAACAGCTGACAGCAAGAATTTGCAGCCTACCAATCTATGTCTAAAGCAAAAGTGATAGAGCCTAATAAGAACCTGGGATGAGACAGTAACAGATAACAAGGGGATGTGTGATATGTAAATTACAAGGATGACTGGAATTAAGATGTGTTCTCCAACCAGCACTCAGATTTTGTTTTGAGAGATAGTGTAATAACAACTTTATGCATAACCAGAACAGAAATAGAAGCTATTTGGAAGCGATAAAGTAAATTCCTACAAATGAAAAAATAATACAGTAATACAGGCAGTCTTTGGCCTTGATAAGACATAGGTGATACCTAATTTAGGATTTTAAAAATAAGAAATAGAGATACTTCCAAAATATATTTCAAGGGGCTAGAAGAACGCTGTACTACATCATTAATACAACATCAGAAAAGATAGCTTGAACTAGAAGGAAACTTCCACTTCTCTGCACACTTGTGATTAATCTTTTGTCAGTCAGAGAGAAAAACCCATTAAAATGCTGCCAATTTTGAGATGGCAAATATCTCTTCATTTCTTTATTTTCTCCCTAACTCAGGTAACAAAGAATTCAGCAGCAGAGATGAAAATATAACTTGGATGATCAAACAAAAACTAGTTATGAGACACCAGAGCTATGTCATGAGCTATCTAGGAAAACAGATTTGTAATATGCCCTTTAAAGAAAAAAAAGGAAAAGGAACAGAAATGGTTAAGGTAACCTCCAGAGGTTTTTATGGGTTTATTATTTCTTAGAACTGCCACATATTCTTTGGTGGAAGAAGAATTGACCGAAAATGCAAATGAGGAAAAAGACTAAAGGTTTGGTAGGAGCAAGAGGATGGGGAAAAGGTTGAATGATGCAAGATGCTGACACAGGGTGGCAAAAAAGAGAAGCTTCATAGACCTGAAGCAACTCATAAGATTCAAAAAATTATCTGTCACTGAAAAGGGCTTTTTGAAATCCCCAGGATCATATCTGTACAGTGCTCCTCAGAAAGTGTTCTTTATATAGCATTTTAGCAGAATTTTGTCTTTAGGAGACTAAGCTACAAATGGGCCTTCAGTCCCACTAGTTTTTGAGGAAAATCTGCATTGTTCCTGAAAAAGGAAGAAGGTGAAGCTCTTAAAACTGAAGTCCTCACAGTGCCAAGATTTTTGCATCCACTAAATGACATTGCAACTCAATAGTATTCATATGAGATATAAATTTATTAAAAGGTTGGAGGAAATGTGATTGCTTCATGTAGATCTCGCACTGAAAAAAAGTCCTCATGGCTAAATATGTAGCGTTCTGAGCAGACTCCAATTCCTTTCTGCTGCCCTGTATTCTAAAAAAAAAACAAAGTAGCAATATTTACATTTTCTATTATAATTTCGATTGCATAGTATCTATTAAGTATGTTACACTGCTTATTCTACTATAGAAATAGACTCTGAACCCAGAAACTGAAGGAAATTGTGAAACTTCATGCCAGGATGCTATAATGTTAATTTTTGCAGTATAGTGCTATTTAAAGCAAAATTCTCTTTTTTTCCTGTAAAGATATTACAGGTGAATTATCTCTATCTCTTCCCTGAAAAAATCAGTTACAGAAGCCTTATTGATCTATGAGATTTTTTTTGTATTTCTCTGTTGCTAAGAGACTATGTCATCCTGATGTTATTTAATTAATGATCTTTTTATCATGACAGGTGTTACTCCTAATTTCTCAAATAGAAATAGGAACACTCAGCCAATCTTTCAATTCTGAAATAGCAGCTGTCACAACTGGGTAACACTACTTCAGGTTTTTTAGAGAAGCATTAAGTAAACCTGATAAATATTAAGTCAATACTTAATAAAAGCCTACTTCCCCACTGGTCAGAAGTGACTGGGGTAAGGTACTTTCTGTATAAGAATGGTTTAATAACAAAATCTTTGTACATCCATAGCATTTAATTTACAGCTACATAATTTAATGTTTCTTGTTGATGATGTGAGTTCTATGTTTAAGAAGTGAACAGCCTCTGTTAGCTATCCATACATGTCAACTGATTTTACTGTGTAACAGGTAAACCACTAAAGGAAGAAAAAGGACCTGATGAGTACTTTAGAAAATGACAGAAACACTGAGCTGGGTGTGTTGTCATAGGAACAGCAAGAGCCCTAAATCTCAGTCTGTGTCTCTGAATGGGCGAAATGCAAATCTGTATTTTACACTAAAAATAATAGCTGAAAAAAAAAGGTTTAAAAGAATGCAGAGTTCAAAATTAAGACCTTAGTTAAGAATTGTCAGAACTGATATGGATGGAGTTCTTCAATTCATGTTTTTGAAACATTTCCAACTGTAGCCTGAAATTCTATTTTGCTCACTTCCAATTTTTCTTCTGTTGTTCAGTGCTAGGAGCAGCAAAGTGTAGATATAATCAGTTGTGCATTCAGTTCTGGGTTTTGAAGGTAAATTTTCTGCAGCAATCAACAATGCTTTGACCTACCCCACAGCCTCCTGCACTGCTCTTTGTCCCTGCTCTGTCCCTGGCATTTGCCCTCACAGCACATTTGCTCACCTCCTCCTAAAACCCCACCCAAGGCCCCGAGTCTTTTTGGCTTTAGGTCTGGTCAGCTCTCAGCCTTGTGCTGTTTTATACCACACTTCACCATTTATGCTCACTTACTTCCTGACTCTTTTCCTTGCAATTTTTTCCCCCCTTTTACTCACAAATCTATCCATTACTCCTTTATAACCTTTCCTATCACATCCATCCTCTTATTCCTCATGCTCACCAGCTACCAACAGCAGATGTAATGCTTAACAAAGACTCTTACCAAGCTTTTTCAGCTCTTTTCCTCCCCAACTCAGATGTTAGTAGGTTAGAGGAAGAACTAGAAGGAAAATGCAGGAATAAAAAGGCCTGGAAATACCATGCAAGTCTTCTACAGTCCTATCAACACTTACAAAATTATATTTTCTTGTAATTTAGATAAGTTATAAAAAGATCTCTGTATGGGTAACAAATAAATATTATATTTCATAATGTGACTAAAAGCTAGGTAAATCACATAAAAAACAGTATTCAATTTTGAGTTGAAAAAACTTTTAAAATGGAAATGT
The DNA here is from genome assembly GCA_020466415.1 of Ammodramus savannarum pratensis. Classification (NCBI taxonomy): domain Eukaryota; kingdom Metazoa; phylum Chordata; class Aves; order Passeriformes; family Passerellidae; genus Ammodramus; species Ammodramus savannarum. Next base: position 45,084,779 of record JAHXMQ010000807.1, read on the forward strand.
TAATTTGACAGTGAACTATGTTTTTTCAAACTTGGATATGAGAACACTTTTCTCCTAACCTGCTCCTCGGAAATGTACATTATTTTAATCTGACCTATTCCTTGAAACGTTTGGCATATTTTAGTAATGTCTTCTTGAAAATGTCTGCTTGAATTGATTAAACTGTAACAAAGTTGTATGGAACTAAAAACAGAAATCCATAGAACGTATCAGAAAAATTCAGATGTAGACTTTTAAAAATTCATATACACTTCAATATATTATGAATGGTCATATAACTAACAAATATCAACTTGGGAGTTACTGTCCCGATATACTAGTTAGAAATATGATCAACAGCAAATAATAAACTTTGTCCAAAATTTTTGCATGTTAAGAATTTATTAAAACTGAGAATTTTCCATCAGTCAAGAGGAGAAAGAAAACAACATTATGCATTTGTTGTCTATACAAATGCATAATGCTGTCTATATAAACTTTCCATGAAGGCAAAGCAACACCTGAGAATTTATTAAAAATGAAGAAGGTAGACTGCAGTGGTATATTTCAAATCTGAGCAAAGTTCATGTATGAACTAAACTGACTGCCTCTTACAACTAGAATATTCTCACATTGACATAGACTGAGGTGGTAAAGTATTGCTGAATCTTAGTGTTTGGTGTTACACAGATGTCCTGTCTATCTTTGCTATTCAATATTGATAATTTTCCTATTGATTCCTTCTCTGGGATTACTGCTGCACATCTGCCCATTACTTTATTGGGTTCCTTCCCCCAGCTCCTGCTCAGCCCTAGACTTTCATGTATCTGGGAAGAATAAAACAGGTTATACTAAAATGGTTTGGAAGGGCAGATTATCCCCTGCTTCAGCTGAGGGCCAGAGAACTTTGTCTTTATGCCCACAGATTTAGAGTGACCTGCTTCTGAGTAAAGCCTCCAGGGTAGGAAATTCAATTCTCTAAGCTGAGAATCCCATGCTCATTCCATCCCTCCTAACTAGAGGTGGAGCACTAACTGATGTCCCACATGCTGGAAGTAATCAGGCTGTTACCAAAAGCACTGAAAATTTTCAGCATTTGGAGAGATTAGAATTGATAAGGAAAAGTCACGTAACAATGTGGTCATTTGGAAGGTAACACGTCTCGCTTCAAACTACATAAATGATTACCAACACATGCACGTCATCCACTCTCTATTATGGTTCATTTAGCTAATGAAATGCTTTGGCAGCTAGTCATAGATTTGAAAGACAGAACGCACTAACAGAATATATATTATGAAATAATTGGACATTTTAGCACATAACAGATCAGCTGCACATTGCCTTTAATCCACAGGGGTTTCTTTTTACTATAATCTTATCTTATTGAGAGGCAGAGGGTTCTATAAATATCTAAATGTCATCACTGCTAATTCTTTTATTGACAACCATTTTGCTAAGAAACACCACAGGTATTTCTAAACTAATTTACAAAATAGCAAATGCCAGAGACACCATGTGGTGTTTATAATGTACTGTTATGAAAGCAGAACAAATTTGATTTCTTTAGTAGATGAAAAGCTGGCAGTGATAAGCAACTTTTGAAAACAAGAACCCCAAAAATGCTAGTTTAAGTAATGAAAGATTTAAGGAAATACAGCTGCTATAAAATCTAGCCTTTCTGGTGCAGAAAACTATTAAACTATAAATAGATGCAATCACATGGAAAACAGAACTCCCTTGTCCATTTTCTATATTCTAAACCCTCACTGTACCTGTGAAAATGAGCACAGGAACAGAGAGGGTTCTTCAGGAATCGGAAGTACGATTAAATGAGAGTTATTCCATGAGAGCATGGTAGTTGGCCTTCATATGAGGAATGAGTTACAGTCTGCTCCTGAACATCTGCAGCAGTTCAACTCCCCTTTTAAAGTTTTACAGCCTTTTAGGTGATGTTTACCAGATCTGAGAGCCCTGGAGTGAGGAGCTGTGTTGACAAGCTAATGTAAAGCCTTCAGTTAGTCAGTGGAGGCAGTGACTCTTGGGAGTAGGTTTATGGATCAAAAACTTAATATAGATGTTGTGAATCTCCCTATGGATGAAACTACAGTTGCTCTGACCTGTGCCATTATCCTATATTTATTTGTATCTGTCACCAACAAGTCTCAACACCCTTTAAAGGAAGATCTATGGTGATTTCTGAATGGGTAGATCAGGAATTTATATTTAAGACCTTCTTAGCCCAGAAGCTGAAGGTGCAGAGCCATGTAGCCAAAGAAAGAATAATAAATACAACTTGCCTGTAGGTATACTATTAATTTTTTAATTATATAAAAAATCATTGATATAACTTTTCAGTAAGGTATTTTGCCATCAAAGTTGAAATTAGCCATTTCGAAACTGTTTCTGTGTTGAATCTGTGTTGCCTTGTAATGAGATGCACAATCTCATGTGGCCTGTCCCTTTATCATCCAAACTCCTCGCATGGGAACTCAAAAGATCTTGGAGGAAGTCCAGGTTAAAGCTAGTGAAATCTGCAGAGCATCTTTTTATTAAAGTTCAAATTTTCCAAGTGAAGTCCACACTAATTTTTTCCTTGTTTGGAGTCTAAATCCTTGCAGGAATAGAGGAGCTAAGAAAACATGCTCACTCTTCTGAGTCCAAGAAAGATTAGAAAGTTTAATATTTCTATAAATTGAAAAAAAAAAAAAAAGAGTAAACCTATGGTTAAAAAAATGTAAACAAAAGGTAGATATATTTAGTTCACAGAGGTTACACCGCAGTGTAACTGTTTTCAAATGAATGAAGATACAATACTTAAATACAAATTATCAGAAAATCATGGGCCAGTCTGTGTCCTAAGAGCACACCATTGCCACTGTTGCCCATTTAAGTAGTTGTTACTGGGGAAATGTTACCACATTTATGGGACAGTACGTACAGTGGTATAAAGACAACTTCTGGGGAAAAAAACTAACTAAAATAATCTATTGTTTTCATAGTCAATGTATGACTTTAAAAAGAAATATTTTTTGCCACCTTTATTTAATAATACCACGTTTATTTCACATATCAAAACCTGTTATATGCTAGTATTGTCATCTCAAATAAAAGTGTTTCTATGATATCATCCTCTACTACTTCATGTTTCATTTCACTTGAAAGGTAATTAGTTATTATTTCAAGTAAAATTTTGGCTTAGCTTGTTTTGCTCAAGAGATAGCAAAACTGGGTACTATTCATGCAATGATCTAGCTTTGAAAATCTTGTAAGATCCCTGCATTCTCAAGTAGAATAGATAGATAGATAGATAGATAGATAGATCTCTCTAGATGTTTCTGAGAAGAGAAAATTAAATCTAAAACCACATTTAAATTTCAAAATACTTTGAAATTTAAAGATCTGACTACCAGTTTAAAATATTTTTGTCCCATGCATTTTTCTCCATTCTGTGGAGTGAATAGAGTTGTACCCCTGCTCCCTGTTAAAACCATGGATGAAAATGAAAAGTGGGAGTGGTCCAGCCTTTCAAACAAATTCTGCAATATTTGCAAGGCAACTCTTTAAATGCTACTGATTCTTACACCAAGAAGTAATAATATGATTTTGACTCAGCATTTAAAATTTCAAAGGTTAAAAAAGATCAGAGAAACTTTGTTTTTCCTCCAGAAATGGATACATATCTGATTTAGCATAGGTTCCAAGAAGTGGAAGAAAACATCTAAGGAGCCCTGTTAATATACTAGCAGGAGTGTTTGAAGGACAGTGTGCCAAAATGGAAATGGAGGATTTTTGGATGCCAGACACAAAGCTTGAAAATCTGTTCTGTGCTAGAAGCTGATCAAGAGATTGCATTTGAGGCAAAAATACATTAAAGGTAATTCTGCACATAAAGAGCTGTGTGAAAGTCACTTCAGAGAAATAAAAAGCATCTGTTGGTAGAGAGAGAGACTTTGTACCTATATTCCTCATAGCATCTTCTCTATCTCATTCTTTAGTTAAAGAGTGTTCCACTATTTTAGGTCGCTACTGACACAACTGTCTTCCAGCTCTAAAAAATTTAAAATTATTGGTTTTATACTGAAAGAAAGAAGATACATTCCTATTCTACTTTTGACTAAGTTAGCAAAAGTTAACCAAATTTTGGCTGCCTTGTTGAACTATACTTCTTATGGACTTTGTTATGTGCCTAACTATTTGTTTTAGAAAGGTGATGCCAAAAGATTGGGGGTTTTTTTGCCATAAAAATATGATTCTGTCTTCATAGAACAAAGAATATTTTGTTTATTTTGTGGGATTTTGAAATCAGTTAGAGGAAAAATAAAACAAAATCTGAGGAATCCAACACACCTTCTTCATACTTTAAAAATATCAAACAGGTTTTGCAAAATTCTTAGTAAATTTGAGTTCTATTTTGTACATAGAAACATCAAAGAAATGTAACAGCGGAATCCCTTATTATGTGGCTATGGCCTTGAGCATCCCAATTTAGCTTTGAAGTTAGACGAGTTTGGACTAGATGATCTATAACATCTCTTTTTCCTCTTTGAACTCTTCCTATGAATGGGAGCAGCAAAGAATATAACCAGAGATGGAAGAAAACTTTCAAATTTACAATATCTGAAAATATTTTAATCTCAAAGAGTCATTTTTATTGCATAGGTGATTTAATAGAGTAAGGTTACTTTTTTCAGGTGGTACAAAATATTTGGTATTATTATTTTACAAATATGTGGGGATATGTTTAGGGGTGATTAGGATGGTGTTAGGTTGACAGCTGGATTAGATGACTTTGGAGGTATTTTCTAAGCCTGATGATTTGGTGATACTTAAAAGAAAATTAGGTCTTTTTAAAGTGGGTAACACAGACCCTATCAGCCATAGGCTCTAAAACTTTCATTCATCTCCCTACAGGAAATAGTTTGATTGTAAGGAATTTCTGTAAGATTGCAGGGAGAACATACCCCAAAACCCAAGTGAAAGTATGTATTTCACTGAGATTAATATTATCCTTGCACCTCATCTTAAAGCTAAAGACATGTCCAAAGTAAATTCATTAGGATATATTTATTTGAAATCAGAACTTAATGCAAAAATTCTAGGCTTCTGAGATTACAGTTATTTGAGAGTTTGCAGGGGGCAGAAATGTTTGCAGAAATTCTTAAGTTTCTTCATCTATCTCATGATTCCACACATACAAACATATTTACAGCTACAGAAAACTCACTGGCAAGTGAAGTTTGTTCAATAGTACAGAACAAATGACTGGGGATAAAAACATCATATAGTCAACCCAGGACAACATGCAATCTATGTTATTCCAAACATGCAAAATATTTTTCCCTCTTTACACAGCATGACATGACCTACATTGTCCCAAGACATTTATTTGTCTTTCTGATGCTGAGCACCTCAGAATACCCACAAGCCTCAAATAGAGCAATGACACTTCATGTTTGTGTACAAACTTGTGTCTCATCTCCTTTGGACTTTGTATAGTTTAAAGCTTTAGACTTTGGACATTTTAAATCACTTCTAGCTTTTCTTGATTAGCATTTATCAGAAATGAAGCATTATGTCCAGTGTGACTAACCATTAATTTAAAAACCTAAAATTAGTTGGGCATGCTTGCCCTCTGGAAGTTTTCAATGGCATTCCAGTCTATTAACTACTTGGGTAATGTCAGCATTATTTTGGATACAATACCAAATTTCACTGGATCCTTTAAATTCATGATGACATATTTTTACTTGAGCTATGTAGACTAGATTTCCACTATAAATGTCTGAATAATATTTTTAAAAACCTCTTCTTGTTCCATTTGGCAGATTAGCTCTATAACCCTGATTCCTTTAAGTTTGGCAGTGGGATTGTTCCTCCATTATTTTCAGAGTGTCTGTAATCATGATCTCAGATTAATTGAGAAATAACCAATGCCACCTCATAGATTGTCATTGGTAGGGCCAGAGTGTGGGATCCTTACTATTCTAAAAATGCAAGGCCTCAAAAATCAGTGAGAAAAACTTTCAGCTATAAAGTCTGAGACAGAGACTAGCTCAGTACAGTACTCAATGTCTGTAAACACATGTGCAACTCCAAACAACTGCAGGCAAACCTTCCCTGAGGAATGAAACTTCTTGAGATTCAAAATTGTGGGATTTAGTATATTTCGGGAGCGCTGCCTGATGAACTTCACATTCTGATAATATGTCCTTCACATTTAACTCAAAGCAGTAAAACCTTCGCATCTAAATGCAATAATTTTATTCAGTGAATAAAAATTGAACAGGTGGCAAAATCCTTTGTGCAATATCAGCACAGATGAATAACACATCAGAATGCTTGGTTGGTAATGGCCACCAGATGTCCAGCCAAGGAAAAGAGACAAAAAATTTCAGCTCTCTGGTAGTGAAGTTCTGTAAAAAAAACCCTTACCATTATATATAATAACATCAATCTTAAAAAAAAAAAAAAAAAAAAAAAAAAAAAAAAAAAAAAAAAAAAAAAAAAAAAAAAAAAAAAAAAAAAGAAGACGAAAAAAGTAAAAATCTAATATCTAACAGGATCATAACAGTTGCTCAGTCTCATCAATTTTTGAATTAGGGGTAAAGAGAATTTTCCAATGCTGTAGGAAACAATCATGTATATGTTTCACTCATAATGAGAAACAAGTAATTTGCAGTCAGTTGGATGGACAAGGAACCATTGAAAGGCAGAGAATTAATCCTTATTTACTATTCTTTCTAAATATCTGAGTGATATGTGAAACAATCAACAAATATTGAGAGTGAAAAAAGTTTAAAACGTGATTTTTAAACTTAAATCAGACAGAAATACTCTGAAACAACTGGTGATATTTATATTCAGCATCCACATTTCATGATAACATCCCAACAGGTTGTGTGTATAGGACACACTGAAATGATGTGACACAGAACATCATTCAGATGAAAGCTTTTCTTTTCATTTTGCCTCACAGATATACAAAAAAAAATCATGTCTAATATATTCAGTTTTTTTCCAGATGTCTAGTTATCTAGCTCTTAATAACTAAAATACTCTCTAGAAACTGATATTCTGAAACTGAGAAATTTGCTTTATCTACAGAATTCCAAATTAAATAGTTAGGAGGCTATAACAGGGATGTCCTAATAGGCTGAAACCACTGATTTTCACTTTTTCCTCAAGTAAAAATCTGAAAGCCTCCAGAGAATACCAAAACCCTGTGTGCTATATAACATTAATATCTACACTTACATACAAATCAGATAGAGGCAACACTTCAGTAGTCTCCTCTGAGCAGCTCCTCTATTTAATTATAAGTGTTTGTAACCACTGATGTGAAGCTGAATAGGTCCAGCTGTGTGGACTCTCAGTGTTTTCCCAAAAAAGAGCTAGAGAATAGTGTCATTTGGATCTCTGTAACAGTGTATGTAAAACAGGGTCAGCTCTTTGTAGAAAACAATACAATATCACCTTAATTTCACTGGACATTTGCCCAGAACCAATATTTAAGTAGAGCATCTTTACCAACAGATACTTCATATTCCTTCCTTTTTGATATTTTATATATATATAATATTATATATATAATATTATATATTATATATTATATATTATATATTATATATTATATATTATATATTATATATTATATATTATATATTATATATTATATATTATATATTATATATTATATATTGGGTTTGCTCAGGAATTCAGAATCAAACAGGATTAAAAATATTTAAGATGGCATGGTTTCCAGATACCCAGTAGGTTAACAACTCTCTTTACTCTTCTCTCCTTCTGCAAAAAAACAGAATTGATTGGAACTCTTGTTTTGTTTCAGTAGCTCTCAGAGTTTAACTACAGGAGTGCATGAACTTTACATGAGAGGGATAACTCAAAAGATCCAAAATTTTAAATGTAGTTTATTCCTTTATAATTATTAATTAATAAATGCTTTTATATTCTGAAAGATTATGACAGCTGCAAGCAATAGGAGAAAAATCCACTGTTTAAAATTACTTTGTAACAAGAAGCAATAAAGTAAGTTTTCTTCTTGAATGCAGTTCAGTTCTCAATCATCTAAAAATACTTTTATATCAATAAATAAATCCTTCATACTCATAAAGTTACAATTCTCCCATGAGTTGAATAGCATTTATTCCACACTCAGTTTCAGTATGTTTATATCATAACAGTCATCTAATATATACAAGTAATGAAAAAATGAAGTGTAATTTTAGGCTTTCTAACAAACAACTTCCTCTGATTTAGAATTACATGTATGGAACTGATTTTCAAAAATTGTATTGCTGGATATGTGATTGGTGATAGGTCATCATTTTAACTATAAAAGGTTTTTTTTTTTTTAATATACATCAAAGAAATATGGAAAGAAGACTATGAGAAGGAAAATAAAATGCAGACCTTGCTTTCATAGCAATGTTGCTGTGGTAATAAAGGTATTTTAAGCTCTTTGTTATGTTCAGATTTCTCTACTGTTTGCAAGTTTAAATGACTATTTACGCAAACTCTGCTATTGAAAGTAAATGGTGTCTCTTCTGTAGTAGATAAGCGCTGAGGCACCACAATGCTGCTGTGGCTAAAGATTGTTATCCTTAAAAACATAATTAAATTACTTGTGAATAGAGCATTTGGATAGCCAGATAAGCAATGAAGATAAATCAGATAAAAATTAACAGATAAAACTCTGCCTTTCCTGAGACACTTAGCTGAAACCAAGTACCTGAGCATTCTGTGGTTTGAATTGTTCTTTACTCTCTTTTCTGCCTGACATTAGTGAAAAGAAAGACCTTTCTTTAAAGACATAATTTTAAAAATACCCAGTGGGAGTAAACAGACTGTCTAGAATGGAAAAATCACAATGACTGCAATGGTATCTTATCTTTACAGAAGCAAAATAAAGTGTCAACAACAGTGAGAAGGAGGAAAAAGGTGACACACAAAGACAGCGGGATTTTTGTCTTCCCTGATCCAAGTCCAATCAAGCAAGTGTGGAGGGGAAAAACTGACAGTGCAGAACATAGACAGTCTAGAATTAAAGAAAAAAATTTAAATATCTATAGTAGTCAAAATATATCCAGCTTTATCCAAACCAGCATGAATTATACACAATACAGCCATTTTTCCTCTTGCCTTTGGAGATTCACTTGAAAGAGAATCTGGACACAGCTAAAGGTACCAACTGCCTAAATTCAAGCAAGTTTGAAAAGAAATGACTTGTCTGTCTTCCTTTTCTGTCCTTTCACATCTAATTAAAAATCTTTCACATAAGTACCTTTTCTTTGTGAACAGGTTGACTTTGACACTACAAGGATTTAATTTTTTGACTTCAAAGGACTTCACATGCTGAATTGTAATGCAAAGGCCTGTTTTATCTATAAACTATTAATATATCTTATCCACTCAACTTTGAGGATTTATACTTCTTTGTCTTTTGTTATACAAACAGGTGTTTTTGAAATGGATCATGACCTGCTTTAGATTAATCTAATTGGGTACATTTTCAATTATTGTAGACTAATTTAAAGGGACTTCAAGGGTCCAGTTTCTCGGCTGCTTAATATCAGAGAGTTTTCAATTGAAATACACAGATTTTAAAGATCTGTGTCTCTCTCTATATATATGTACAATATAATTTGATTTTCACAACAGAAAGATTTTAAAGTAGTCATTTATTATACAAATGTTTTTAAAATAGACCACAGTTAAAATGAATAAGATTTAAGTTGCAAAATATGTTATAAATTAGAAAGCATTTATCTCAACATTCATGTAGGTTTTTATATTTCAAACTTGAATAGCATTAGCTTGTTCTTCACTGTGTTTAGGGCTTATGTTGATTATTAGAACAAACTTCACTGTAAATAAGGCTTATGTGAAAGTGCTATAAGTAGCAATACACACAGAAGTATTTCTTGTATGCAAACACAAATTAAAGTTGAAAAAGTACATTTTGTACTGCTTTAGTCTCATTTTCCTTATCATAGGTTTTTTTATATATATGTTCACTTACCATTTTCCAAAATTCTGTAAAGAAGGAGGAATGCAGTAAGTAGTATGAATATCTCTTTTAACTATATAATTAAGCAAAAGTGTAAAAAAAAAAAAAAAAAAAAAAAAAAAAAAGAAGAGCCTTGCATTTTTTCTGATGGGTTTAAAGGGTAGGTCTACCTTTGTACCAGGATCACAGAACAACAGAATTTCCTGAGCTGGAAGAGACCCACAAGGATAACCATGTCCAACTTCTAACTTCAAAAAGGATAACATAAAAGTTAAAACATATGTCTAAGAGCATTTTCCAATTGCTTCTTGAACACTGACAGCTCGGGGCTGTAACCACCCTCCAGAGGAATTTGTTCCAGTGTTTGACCATCCTCTCAGTAAAAAAAATTTATCTAGTATATAATCTAAACTCCAAACTGCAAATCTAAGTCATTCCACCTGACAGTAGAGATCAGCAGTAGGACCAACTCTGTACCCATCATGAGGAAATTGTCAACAACACGGTCAACTCCTGTCCCTCAGTCTCTACTTATATTCATATAAATATACTTATATCCTTATATCCATATAAGTATACCTTCATACTTATATATTACACAGTTCCAGGTGCAGAATCCAGTATTTGTCCTTGTTTCACGTGGTTATACCATGAGGAAAAAAGCTAATGCTGCTTTTAATTAAGGATAAAACTGAGAGAAAAGTATTTTCAATTACAGGTCATTCAAAACTATTATAACAAAGCAATTAAAAGCAAATTCTTTGAGTTATTTCATGCACATGTCAATGTAAAATATTTCTCCACTGAAATCAAAGCTGAGGATTGCATTATTTTGTCAGCCAGACAATTTCCTCTCCCAGAGGAAAACTAAGTAGCAGATAAAAAAAAGGTAATAACACAGGATACATGGCTGCTTAGAGTGGGAAGCCTTCAGAAAATTTTAGAGTCATACCCCTTTTAATGCAATGAATAATTTGCTGTCCAACAAAGCCTTGTTACTCCTGTGGATACGTTAGGAACTTGGGGCATTCTCTGGCTGCAGTTAACCATCCTACTTCCTGGCAACAAAATGGCAACCAAAAGATATCTGTAGTACTCTTGAGAGATATTTTTTAAAGGAGCTAGTGAATTAACTGTGTTATGAAAAACAGCCTGAAAATTGCTGTGAGTTAAAAATACAATAAATAAAACCCTGACCAAACCAAACCAACCAATCAAGCAAAAAACCCCAAACATAAGAAGCTGAAAAATTCCTTATGTTCCTGGCTAAAGCTCTTGCTTTCACAGTCTTTGTCAGGAAATTACTACAGTTTAGACAGCACCTATGTCCATAAATGTGAAAGGGGTTACTGTTCAAAGGAATTAGTTAAGTATCTAAAGGAAATAAGGTCTATAGGGGCTGAACCCCAAATGAATCTTTAGACTACAGCATAAACACTACAAAAAACAATAACAGAAGAAGGAATTACTTTTTCACTGGGGAGGAAATGGGTTTTAGGTTTTACACCTTGCTACAAAACCCAAGTCCATGAAGAAAGCAGGAAATGGTAACATTCTGGCTACTGAAAACTGAAATGGCCCTTAGTCCCACACATGCATCTTCTGTCAGCATTGAAATCCAGATGAAGTAGGCCAGATATAAGTGAAGATAAGCAAGTTATTGCTTACATGTTCTTTAGGAATATATCTTTCTAACAATTCATTTTTTGAAACTGAAAGAGTAATTTGAAGCATAATATGAGGGTTTGGAAGATCTTGAGATGTCAAATATGACAGAAAGCTCTCGACAGAATGTTATTTTCATTCCTTTTTATATTTTGCTTTTTGTTAAAGACAAAAGAAGGCTCTTTTCTACAACCGGGTTCTTATGCTGTGTGTAACTATTGAGTTCATCTGTAATTTTAGAAAAATTATGCACCTCTGAGATTACCCAGGCATTAAATTTTTAAAAACACTGAAGAAACTTACATAGTGACTTACATTTCTTCACTCTTTTAGGATGAACATTAGAGGGCTTCATATATCACCTTAAGATTCATAAACACCTAGTAATTTTTGCCCAAAATGTCTTTTTTGGCAGACAACATGGGACTGTACCTTCATTTGAGAAGCAGTTGAGAGGAGAGTTTGATGGAAATAGTGTAATACTTTGCAAGGATTCTGCTGAGCAGAATCTCAACCCAAGGGCACTCAGACTCATTTTATCATCCTCTTATGATTGTCCTAGATGATTCTTCCACTAAAATTCGGCTGTACTAAAAAAAAAAAAAAAAAAAAAAAAAAAAAAAAAATAATAATAAAAAAAAATTGAAAAAGTGTATAGGGATAATTATTGTATCAGAGAAAAAGAATACAAGGCTTTGTTTTTCAGTCTCATTTTCTATCTAGCCTGATTACACACTAGATTCCCATAGAGCACACCCATACTAGCATGTAGTGCTGTATCAAGGTTTTGGCTGTGAAGTGAAACCCTTCACTGACTCCTTCAGTGCGTGGGTCATCCCTGGAGCTGTCCCTGGCACACAAGCTGGGTTCCTCCTGACTCACTTCAGATCTACTCCTGTTCCGCTGTGCTGCTTGCTAATGAAGACATAGGAAAATGCAGCTCAAAAACCTGATTAAATATTTATTTGGAGAATAGCTTTAATTCCAGCCTTTTAGGGAGGAAATCCCCTTAGAGATGGAAGGTGTGTGTTTGAACTTCTCAAGATGAGGCAGTGCTTAACCTGAATTCCTTTCCAGCCTTACTCACTCTTACACTTCCCTCGTAAAAGGAAAGCAGCACTTCTTCAAAGGAAAGCAGTGGGGAATATTGTGTTTCAGTGAAATTTAACCCTGCTGGTTCACCCTGCAATCATACTCCTCCCTCCACAACAGACACAGCAGAGCCAAAGCACTGCCATACCAGGCCACATCAAAGGTCCTCACAGCCCAGCATCCTGTCCCCAACGGAGGCCCATAGGAAATGCCTTGGGAAGGGTATAATTACAGGACAGAATGTAGTTCTTTACTCACTTGAAACTATTTCATTTCTTTGATCATTATTACTGGCCTTTCCTGAACCCTTTGAAGGTGTAATACTTTTCAGGAGATAAAAATACAAGAATGACACAGAGTTTAATAGATTTTAGTGATTTAAAATTAGGGCATAGGGTTTTTTTATCATTATTCTTTTCCTAATAATTTAAATATCCTATCTCTTTCCAGCTGCTACTGGACATGGAGTTTTTCAAAAAATATTGCAATTCTAAGATCAGATTCCCTAATGGCTGGTTAAACTGCATCCCTGCACAGGTGAAGTCAGGTTTTGGGATGTGAATTCTCTTTACATCATTTCACACTCATCTACATCGATTTCCTTTTGCCATTTTGTCTCCAGCTAACTCAGGCAGAGCTTTCACTGGGTCTCACGGTCTTACTCTCACTTTGAATACTTTAGGTTGTTAAGACACCTTTTCACTTTGCTTCCCATATTATTTCCCAAATAATAGCTGAATATTCTAGCATAAGCTCCCTGCAAATCTCTCTGGGAAAACATGAACATTTATTCCTATGCTAATATTACAGATTTGTACACTATTACTCACACAGGTAAGAATCTTCACTTTCAATCCAAAAATCTCATGTTTGTAGGTGTTAGTAGCTCCCACCAAGACAACATTTCATTGTTTTAACTTCTTTCTAATAATTAATCCATTCTTAAGCTTTATGCATAGAAGCAGAATTTTGGGCATTTAAAATACTTTCAGGACTGGCTGTAAACACAGCTGAAGTAACAAACTGTGCTTGTCACCAGATCTAACTCACTTTTACTGAGGGAAAAAAACCTGGAAACACAGCAGGTGGTGGCTGCCATCACAGGCTGCTGTGGGAGCAAGAGAACAGAACAGAAACTGTGTTGGGCTAGAAGCAAGCAGAATTGTCTCTCAGTGGCAGTAAAATTCATGCCAGGGACACATTGCTCTGAGATTTCTTGTGATTCATCTTTAGAGGTCCCACTAGCAGCTGGACTGGATGATCCTTGTAGGTTTCTTCCAACTGAAATTATTCTATTCTATTCTATTCTATTCTATTCTATTCTATTCTATTCTATTCCATTCCATTCCATTCCATTCCATTCTATTCCACTCTTCCTTATGGTCGCACCACACCTCTCTGTGTTAACACAGCAAAACACCGAGGCCAAATTCTTTAATGGTAACATTTAATTTTACTCAACCTGCCTATGACTTTCAAGCTACTTCTCAGTCCATAGAAAAAAAAAAAAAAAAAGGAAAGATTGACTCTGTGTTCACTTTTGGCATTTGTACAAACCTGTCTGTCTAGACATCTCGTGTCAGCCTTTGCAAAAGACTAACAGTGTCTCTCAGTTTATCTAGACAGCCCAGTATTATCAGCACAAACCCCATTTCCTACCTGTGCTTTTGAAATTTCATTTCCCTTGACCAGAAATCCTTTTCTGCAAGAGTACACATCTGAAAATGAAAGGCATAGGAAAAGCCAGAATCTCTGGAGAATTAAGTTTGGCTCAAACATCAAATAATACTTTGGATCTCAATATGGTCTTAAACTAAAAATGATTTTTCATTTCTACATGCAGAAATGATTTTTTTTTTTATTTCAGAGAGAAATACAGCTTTTTGTCACGTAATCTTCCAGAGCATCCAGACTCATCAGTAGCATAGTTTGTGAGTATCTAACTTGCCTGTCAGTCTGTATCATACTCAAGAGCATCTGCTACCACACTGCGCAGAGAGAGCTACAGATTTCATGAACAGGTGTTTATTCAATACTGAATTTATTTAAAAGGTGTTCTGTTGTCAATTGATATGCTTCCAGCAACACCAAGATGTTTCAGGAATAAAAATATCAGGCACTTAATGAGAATTCTGTCTGTAACAGGTGAGAAGACTATGAAACAGGTCAAATTCACTCGTTGGCAACACTGGTTAAAAAGTTTTCCTAGCAAATACCCAAAATCAAGGCAGAAAAAGTTGTATCTGCTAAAAACAATAACCCTTTCTTGCACATAGTCTCAGTGTATCTCTTGCACTAAGAATGCTGATGAAAAAATCTGAAGCCTTTCAAGGGTGTAGGAGAACTACAGGAAGCCAAAACTATTATCATTAACCTTTATGTAACACTCCTTATGACTGACAGTAGTGAATATGCAAGAGGTGTATAACTGGATGAAATTTGCAGGTTAAATGACTCAAAATAAAAAGGGAAAACAAATTGTACACATGAAATTTTGATGCAGGTATCTTCAGAATCCTACATGATTCCCTATTTTTAAGACAGAGTTCACTTTATACCTCTCTTGACTTGATGAAGCTTTAAAAGGCATCTCATGTAATACAATTACAAGAAAATGTGTAATTTTTGCCAGGATGGTTAGAAAAGTGGGGGTTTTTTTAGCACAGCAGGTCATATTTATATGAATGACATGCAAAATAAGTGGAATATTATTCCTTTTTTACATATACTGTAGAGCTCAAACCTAAACTATGAAATCTCCACCTTATATGGATCTCTGCAAAAATCTGCAATCATGGTGATTCACAAAGATCCTGAATAAAAGGCAAGAGTAAAAATCTTCAAATATTTAAATTTCCTTCAATGTGTAAAACAACAGCCATTTTTTTCTGGCAAAAGACTGATACCTGTGGCAATGAAAGAAACATGAGGTTACTACAATTTATAGAATCTCATGGAATTCTTGAGCAATTGTTCAATGAAAATATGGACATGAAGGTCTGTGTGTTAATTATAACTGTAATGAATATGCATTCCATAAATTCCTGTTGTGTCCTAACAACATATTTGTAACAGAGAAGAGGTAAGGAGGAGAGCAAAGGCAGAAATCATTTTAATATGCCCACTTTTTGCATCTTCCTCTTTTTCTAACAGTATTTCTTCTTCACCTTTTGTTTCCTTCACATTCATTTCCTTTTATAAGTTTTCTCCCTGCCAGCCCAGAAGATATGCAGTAGCTGGATTCCTTGAAGCAGGAATATTGTTCATAATTTATAATCCATTGCCACTGAAAGGTACAGGGAGAAAGAGAAGAGGAAGGGAAGAGAGAAAGAGAGAGAGAGAACAGAAGCACAGAAAAATGAATGGTAGCCTGCAATAAAACCAGTCATTCTTCTCAAGCCAAGGGAGAAAACACAAGCCATGAAATAATGATGGGTTTTGCAGCCCATTTGTTGACTTTTTGAAATAGGATTTAGTAAGCACAAGCAGGATAATTTAAAATATCAATTGTAAATTGGAGCTTGGAGCAGAGGAGAGAATGGAGGAGAGAGAGGGGCTCAGGTGTGACTGGTGGTACTGACAACTGACATGGGGACTGAGAACTACCCGAGCCACATCAGGGCAGGCAACTCCAAAATGAAACTCCTGTCAACTCCATTTCATCTCCACCAGCTTCAACACTGCACTCCATCCATTATTACAGTAGCCTTCTGTCTCTTTTCTGATTGCTATTGCAGTTTATACCTCAGGGAATAATGCCACATTATTTTTCACTTTGTGGATAATCACCTGTCTCTTTAAATCAACATCAGGTGTCAGCTCAGGACCTTCACAACTTAAAAAACCTCTTACTGAGTTGGTGGGAAGTAAGACTCCTATCCTAGTGCCTAATCAGTTTTTTTAGCAGCTGCTTTATGAAAGCAGCCTCATAGAAGAATCACATTTTCACCTGTTTTTATTGTCCTGACACCATTGTTTTGGTTGTGGAAGCATGCTCCTCTGGCTCAATTTGCTTTACCAGGACACACTGCACTGGGGCTTTCACAGCCACTCCTGATTTGCAAAAGAAATACCATTACAGCAGTGCCATATTTCTGTGAGGTTTTCTTTCCCCAAATGATATATGGATAATTCTGATTGGGATAATCCCAACATTTTATGGCTGAATATGTTGAATTAGAAACCCAAAAAATCCAACAAAAAGCCAAAAACAGGTGAAAATCACATCACTTCATTTTAAAAAAGTATTTACATGGTTGTGATTCCTTCTAAGAAGCAAAGTCTAGGAAGATGAAATCTGACCATTGAGGAAATACAGAATGAAACTCTGTAGATGCAGCTAGGTAATTAGAGGGTAGACACAAGTTCTGCTCGTTGGAGAGTGTAATGGTTTAAGCCAAAACCATTGGCTTGAGAGAGAGTGTTAGTCTTCAGGCACTGCCCCTGCCTGAGGCAACTCAGTGAGACCCAGGAACTGGCCACAGCAACAGAAGTTCATCCAAGAAGACACGTATGCATGCAAGTGACTAATCAAGGTCAAAATGTTAATTTTCTCCGGGAAGCAGACAGTGGAACCTCCTCTAGATCTGTATTTTGCATCCTTATTCCATCTGATGTTATTGGCTGACAGGTACTTTGCATATTAAAATCCTTCTATTCAACCCAGATAGGTAAGAAAGGTGTGTGTGATTTTTGCCTTTATTTCTTTAGAAATCCCAGAGATTCACTGGTACAAAGAAAGAGAAGGAGAAAAAAGAGGGAATAAGGAGCAAGACAAATTATTAAGAGCAGGTTCAGCAATCACTGTATCCCTTTTGAATGGCTCATGATGAGCTGCACCTGTCCCATTTTCAGCTAAGAACTATTTGAGATGTCTGAGAAGATAAAAAGACTGATAGTGAAGGTATTAAAAAAAAAAAAAAATAGGGGTATCATTTCTGCAGATATAAGAGGAATTGGTGTCCAAGCTGCAAAAGGAAGGAAAGGTTATATGTGATACAGATCAAGGAGTTGAAATCTGCAGATAGAGAACTGAGGATAAAAAACACATAAAAAAGAAATGACAGAAGAAATAAGCTAAATGGTAAGAAATGAGAAAGGAGTAGCAAAATTAGGAGATTATGTCTCCACATGCCTTTGCTGGAGAGAAAAACATCTGTTGAGGTAAGCAGAGCAGTTGTTGGCCACCAACACCCTCTTCTGTCAGGTGCTAGGATGGCTCCATGGGTCTGTGGTAACAGAGAAGAGGCTCATGAGGGTCAAAGTGCCCTTAGAGAAAGCACACTTGATCCTGCTTCATCACAAGGACAGATAAAACCAAATAGACAAATTAACTCGGCTTTTTGGATGGAGAAATTATTGGCATCTTTTGTGGCTTTTTTTTTTTCTTTGGGTCCTATCTTTTCAATAGTCTTTAGAGACAACAAGAGAAATTTACTTAATTTAATATACTTACAGTTAGAACAAACTTTTAAAGATTGATTTTGGTATTAAGAAAAAAAAAGGCAACTTAAACAATTAAACAAATGCTTAGGGAAAAATCCTTTGTCTGCCCTCCCCATGCTAACTTCATTCCAACACCTTTTGTGGTGTACAAAAATCGTCTACTTTTCACAGTCAAATTTGAAATGAAGAAGCCTCTTATATTCCTATACATAGTCTGCTGTTAATTACAGGACTAAAATTGTTATTGATGAAAAGACTCATTAATTCCAACAATACAGACTAAATGGAATGTTTTGCTATATATAAGCAATAAATATCTCTACTGTTGCAGACCATAACATACTTCTGTCCTATGTTAAACCTGCCAATTAACTACAGTAGTTATGATTGATTTCAACACCCACCTTTCCTCTACAATTAAAATTAATCCTTCTACTTTATGCACATTAAGTTAATAACTTAGTGTGCTTGGAAATGATTCCCTTTTTGCTTACCTGTGTCCATCTTGAGAGTCAAGAAGTGAATTCCTTGTAACTTTTTTAAATATAAAACTATACTTTTTGCCATATAGGTCAGTTTTGGAGGTGTTGCTTTGGGGGATTAATACATCATCATTAAATTCCCTTTGGCACAAACAGCCTCAAAAACATTTTAGACCTTTCACCTGTGCATTTATTTCCCAGAGTTTTAGGACTGACAATAATGAGAAAATAGATGTTTTTGTAAGATATATATAAGGAAAAAATGTCCAAACTACTGACTTTAATTTATACACTTACTAAATAATTGAAGAGGAGAAGGTAATACTAGACCTGCAAAAGCATATGCTCTGAGAAGAAATTAGATCATTTTGGATGCTTAACAAGAGCATGAGAGCCATTAAAGAAAGAAAATGTCACCCAAGTAGATGCTTTTATGTCAGTAGAAGTCCAGCTGATGTGCTTTCCAAATTTCATATGAAATATTGAATTTCATTGAATTAGCTCAATTTCTTTCCCTTTACTTTTTGATTTCCATAGGTGTTAATGCACAGCAAGAGAGGGCAGAGTTGAAAGGGGAGAGTGTGCACTGCAATCGTGATTTCTGAGGAAACACTTTTAAATGCTGTGCAGTGCAGTTCAGTGCAATGTATGAGCTTGTTTTCTTATCCAGGAAAATAAGACATCTGAATAGTAACTGAAAGGTAGAAAAGCAAACAAACAGACAAACAAGTAACAAAACTACTCCCTGCTATCGTGGGGCCCAGCTAGCATCTGGAAAAAATGGATTTCTCTGAAAAAAACATTGATGAACTTCCTCAGAAACAGACACCTGAGCTGAGAGGGAAGGGATTATATATAAACCAGAGCAAAGGAGGTGAAGAAGAAGAATTAGCAGAACTAAGTGTAAGCAAAGCAATTTACCCCTCACTGAATTTACTTTGAGCTACTTAGGAGAGAAACGCTCTTGTGCTAACATTTGAGCCTTAAAGGGACAAGGTGCTCTTTAAAGCTAAAGTATTGTACAGATGCGCTTAAAGGCTGTTTGCCAGTCAATTGCTGTTCAAACAGTTTGTTCCCTACATCACACACAATGTAGAAGAACTGACATATTGACACGAAAGGGCAGCCAGGCATTCTCTGGATATAACCAACATAAAACATAACCTTGGCTATAGAAACAATAGTATTGTCTATTGGTACATAGCTTCTACTATTAGCAGTCTTTTTGGTATCAGAATCACTCCTTGATGCACTGTTTTGAAAAGGTTTATTTACCCACACACAGAACATATAGTTAGAAAAAAATTCTTTAAAGTTTTATGATGTCCTTCTGACTAACAGTACAAGTCATCCTTATTTGCTAAATGGCCAGGTTAGCTGCTAAATAACCAGCTGATGGAACTAGTTATAATTTTGTTTTAAAAGCTGACATGCCACTGTCCTGTGGCATTAAGACAATTACATTGCCCTGTAATTGTCTTAACACAAATCGCAGATGTTTTAATTACAAATTTCATAACAGCTGTCCTTCACCTTAGCTGCCCTACATTTGCTTGAATATCAGCAGCCACCAAGTAGTGAAATTCCTCACAGCCTCCTTTGATTTTCTGACTCTTTACCATTTCCTCCAGTCCTCCAATTCTCCATTAACAGTCACTTTGACTACCTTAAAATGAGTCTAGGTTCTGCATTTTCATACTTAACAACTTATTTATAATAACATGCCACCTTCTGCATGAGTTAAAGCCTTTCATTTCTATTTAGAGCATGATTACAGAACTAAACCCATACTTTTCAGTGTTGATAAGAAGGACCAAAAAGAAGACAAATAAGAAAGAGGGGAGAGGTTTTTAGGTGTTTGTTTGTTTGGTTTTTGGTAGGGAAACACATTCTGTGCTGCATGTTTACAACCAAGACCTGATAAACAACAAAACTGAAAAAAGATAAAAACATCTCACACACACGTACACAGACAGACTCACACCCAATTTTAATAACAGGTGCTCTGCTCCCATACATTGGTCCTGGCTTTTCTTGAATGCACAACACTGATTGTCCATCTTAAGTCATTCGTCATGAAGAAGAAATTACACAACTTATTTGTCATAGGCTTTCAGAGTCTGCAGTGCTATTTTCAGAGAGCATTTGTAAGTGCTTTCAGCTACAATCTAGGCTTTGATTCCTCATCCTTTTGGCAGTAGGGAAATTTCTAACTCAGGCTTCATGAGCACCTGCATGCCTGGCTTTCACAAAGTATGGTGCATTTTGGAAATTTCAACTGATAAAAAAAAAGTTAACACTACACAAAAGAATATTGTTCTACATCTTTCCACTGAGATGGCTTTGGTCTACTATAGCCATCTCTGGAAAATTTTAAAGTTACAATATTACTTTCAAAGACTACTGGAGAACTTTTCTATTATTTGTTTTTCAGCTCAGATTTTCAGCAGAAGCACGTCTTAGTAAGAAGAATTGGTGCAATCACATTTATGACAAACACTGAAATCTAGATTTTCAAGTAGCTAATGCCTTTGATTTCAGATTATCAACTTGAAAGCCAAGAAACAAATTTTCACAATTCTCCCTTAAAAATTTTTCCTTAAAGTCACTCTAAGGTATATAGTCAGATCTTTGGAGCTCCACATGAGCTTGCAGAAATTTGAGCTCAAAAATTCAGATGAAATTACAACATATAATATCTCAGCACTATTTTTTCCTTCTATAATATATCTTCATAAACTACAAATATATATACAAATATATATACAAAATTATGTAACATTGTCTTTACTCATGGTATGAATATCCCCTAAGAATGTGTATTCACAAAAATAATTGTGATCTGCTAGGAACTCATGGAACATAGACTTTTCATTCCTTACTAGAGTAAAAAAAAATGCTCATTTTTTTTTTCTTGAGTAACTCTAAAAATTAGTTTGCATGAAACTATTTATGCATTTTATTACTTATTTTCTATGGCTATTCTTACTCATCATGGGCAGAATGTTTTAATTGTTTCCTAATTCCTTTTTTCTTATGATTTGTCTGATAAATCATACAAATAGAATATCAAGCATTCTTTACATCTGTTCTCTCCCTGCCTGTATTTTATTTACCACAGTCCTTTAAAGAACAGTTGAAATATAACTTTCATAGACACTTATTACCAAGAGACAAAAATTACAAAAATCTCTTCTCTAGTGAATTATAATTAGTGTAAAAATACTTTTATTTTCTATTGAGGTTTTTTTTTTTTTTTGAAGGCTTGGACCTACCTACTTTGCATCAGATGGATTCTGCTGAAGCCTGATGTCTGAAAATATCATCATTGTTAAACCAAGCACACATATCCCCAAAATTCAGTAACTGTCAAAGTTTTGCCTCATTACAAAGGACCATCCAGATGCCAAAGAACTGGAACAGAGTCTACAAGAGGCAGCATCTGGCACTTTGGCAAACTAGGCTGGCAGATGGCTTTACATTTGCTGTTGCTACTATTTTTTTTTTACTGCCATATCCTCTTCTTTTTTTTTTTTTTTTGTTCTTGACAGAACTTCATTTTAGAAAACTAGACACTATTTGAGTAACTGTTCTATTCTATACAAATATTTCCTTGCTTTCAAATAAGTGATAAAAATAAAAGAAAGAATAAAATTAAAGACTGTGGCTCTGCATCTGTATTATAATTACAGTGAACTCACTCGTATAGTATGCATTTAGTTGTGTGTAGACATTGAATTCTGAATTCAGACATCATGTTGATTTTTTGAAACAGATGAGATATGTGCATCTTTTTACAAACAGCCTCACAGTAAATTTGTATCTGAGAAGCATGAGTAAGCTTCTTAAATAGGGACATTTTATAAACTCCTGTTTTCACAACAATTATCAAAAAGACCCACTTCAATCTTGACTTTTAAAATTAATCTCATTAATAGCTATGATGAACAACTCCACACCACTGAGTTTAAATTTCTCTTCTTTTTTAGAGCGAAAATACCACATACTTCAGTTATTTATTTCCCTGAGCAAAAAGCTTAGGCCTTGCTACTGACTAAAGAAAAAAAAATAAAATTATTGGATCTGGATTTGAAATCCAAAGCTTCACAATGAATTTCTACCTTTTCTAAGGAAGAAACAGCTAAGAAAGACTCCAGGGAGGTAGAAAGTCTATTTAAGTGATTCCAGGTTCATGTCAATATCTGAGATTTGCAAGAATCTTTAATACCTACCAGTTGCTAACAGTGTTTGGCATCTGCAGTGCGATGTGACATTTGCTGGTGGACATTGGTTCATCAAAAGTCATTTCATGATGCCTAAACACACAACTTTCCTACTCAAATAGTAGTTACGTGCTCTACCAGCTATGTCATTGAATGTGTGTGTCTCTACTGCCACCTACCAGTGCCAGCACATTTTAAAAAACGTGTAGAAACTATGAAGGCAGCAATAAAAGAAATGCCAGAGATCATCCAAAACTGCACAAAAAGACAACATTTTTTTATTTCCTGCCAGGCAAAAAAAGATCTGAATCTATTCATATTGTTGCAGAAAGGTAAAATTTTCTGTACTGGGTTAGCCTAAGTCTTCAGTGGTTTTCATCTCAAGTCTTCATCTCATTTACTTCTCAGTCTTTCACCAAAATCACAGCAGTATACTTTAAAAAGATGAGTTTTTTATACATAGAATTGATGCACTTATGAGTAAAAGATGATCTTAAAAGCAATGTAAAACAAAAAATGAAAACACTAAGTGCAATTAATGATGAATCAAGTGAAAGGTGTAGGTAATTCTTGTCCTTTTTTGAAAACAGAAATCTTGAAATAACACAGCGAACTCTTCCAATAAGGGCAATACGGAGAAGGAAGCAATATGAGAAGGTAAAGTAAAATTCAGGACACAATGTGGCACATAAGTGGAGAAAACAAGTGAGGAAGCCCTCAAACTTAAGAGGGGTTACTGCCCTGATAATGATAGGACTTGGATTCACTACGGGACTGATTCACTTTGACTCATAAAGTCATTGCCAAGAGGCTAAGCACTGGAGCACTACAGTCTGAATTATGTGGTAAGGTCTACAAATGTAACCTGGTAATTTGCCAAGTCCAATGTCAGTACATTATGTTTGCTCACTGATTGCAGAATAGACATTTTGTTGCCTTCAGGATTTTAACTTTTTCTGTACTTTGATGAACTCTTGGTCCTGAAAAGTTGAATATGTGTGAGAGTTTTGCCACCACTGTCCAAACATAATGACTAATACACTGAGGTTTCTCTTGGTATTTTTCTTGTAAATAGCATACAGAAAATGTACTATTTCAAAGTACAGCAAGAACAACAGCTAGAGTAACTATTTTTTTTCCTTTACAAAGGTTTTTTTTCCAGTGTCTTTTCATTTCAGTGGGGAACCAATTCAAGCATTGTGCTAAAGAACAAAGAAAACATGAATGATAAAACATAAAAGGTCCTGAGAACATTGCAAGTGGCTGTAGACTTTTCTACGCATGTATGAGGCCCTACAATCTTCATGTCATCAGATAGGTGCCACATTTGAAAAAAATATTCCTGTATTACTCAGCATATTATAATAATGTTGGCTGCAATTTACTTCCCAATGTACTTGCAATTGAGGTGTGAAAGGCCCCTGGCAAATGCATGTATTTGTTTGTGTGCACTGAAATTACGATGCAGATTTTGTCCGAGAAGACTGATATGAGGAAGGGGAAGAAAACCTCTTGGTCTCCCGCCTAGAACACATTGACAGTGAATGTCAATGACACAGACAGGACTGTGAGGTTTTACTATAACAAATTATTGACAACTTATTGGACAAAAATGACCTCCATTAGCTGGGAGAGTGGCACTGCTTGGCAAGGACCACCAGACAGGCGCTGTAAGGAGTGTCAGAGAGCACTCCAACCAACACGGATCTGAGACAGAGCCCTGCTTCTCATGGCAGAGACTCACCGTCAGAAAGAGATTGGATAATGCCTGTGTAAAACTGAGTTTCTGGCAGACATAATCCCTATGGAATATAGACAGCCAGCAGTTCAGCTGAATAGGATGAAGAGAAATAAATGCAGCCTTTCCAGGACACATTCCCAAAGCAAGGCCAGAGGTACCCCATCTCCATGGATGTATCGGGTTTGCGTGGTAAAATTTCAGTAGTGGGAGTGAGGAGGGCTAAACAGCTGGCTTCTGTGGGAAACTGACAGAAGTTTCCATTCCCAATGGAAGCAATGCCTGGCTCCAAGATGGGCCCACCACTTGGCAAGGCCAGTCAACATCAGCAGTAGTGTCTCTGGGGTAACAGAGATAAGAAGGGGAAAAAAGATGTTGTGCCAGCAATAAATGGGGCCAGAGAAGAAAAGAATCAGGATATGTGAGAGGAGCAGCCTTGCAGACACTATAGTCAGTGAAGACGGAGGAGTAGGAGCTGCTCCAGGCACAACAGCAGAGATTCCCCTCCAGCCCACGGAGACGATGGTGAGGAAGCTGTGTCCCTGCAGCCCATGGAGGACAACAGGGATGCAAAGATACACCTGTAGCCCGTGGATGACCCCACACCAGAGCAGGTGCATGTCAGGAGGTTGTAGCCTCATGGGAAGCCTGGACTGTAGAAGACCTGCTAGGACCTCGGCCTCTTGGAGAGAGGAGCCATGCTGGACCAGGTTTAGTGGCAGGGATTGTGACCCCATGGAGAGTCCACGCTATTCTTGAAGGACTGCATCCCACAAAAGGGACCCACATCAGAGCAGCTCATGGAGGTAATTGTCTCATGGGAATGGCCCCCTGTTGGAGCAGGAGAGAAGTGTGAGGAGTCCTCCCTAAGGAGGGAGGAAGAGCAAAACCAATGTGTGATGAACTGACCAGAACCCCCACTCCCTTTTCATCTGCACCATTCAGATGTTCCAAGGTTACAGCTGTAGTGGCTTCAAACTCCCTAAGGGGTTTTGGGAGTGGTTGCAGAGGCAGGGACCGCAAAAGAAGGACATTACAGACCATTCAGGGTAATTAGAACCTCCACTCCCTCCAAACTCTGACAGTTGATATTACCTTATATATTTACAGGTAAGTGTGGGGACAGAGGTGGAAATCACAAGACATGTGCAGTGCCGTCAAGGTAGGGTGAACTGATTGCTGTGAGATCTTTGGGGATACATGTGGATTTCTGCACAGTCAGGTGTCAGGTGATTCCCTCTCTAGGCTGGACATGGTTAGGGTATTTAGGATGTTGCAGTTTGAACAAAAAAACATTTTCCAGAATGAGCTTCTACTGACAACACCATTTGGAAAATGCACATGGCATAATAGGTGAATAAGAGCAGCTAACTGTGCAGAGGTGTAGGGTAAGCTAGTTCTCTTATTGTCTTCTTCTTGGGGAAAAAAACTCCTGAAAACTTAAAAAGAAAACAACTATGCATCCATATGGTTTAAAAAATCTCATTTGAGATATGAAATACAGCATACAAATTCATAAAGTTTCATTTAGGATATGCCTGTTCCTCAAGGTATTTCTGTAGCGTTACTTTCTTATACTCCTGGTTAGCCAAGTGTGGTACCCTGTAAAAGTCAGACATGATATTTGTGATTCTTTTTTGTGGGCTACACTGTGTGGAAATCCTGCCTCCAAAAGCCTCATCCAAGAATTTCTGAGGAAAATGTTTATATCTGTTCTCAGTCCTTCACCTCAGGAGGTACACCCTGGTACCAGCAGGGACACTGCAAACATGGCCATCTGGTGCAATTGAATGTTAGAGTTAATCCCTAAGGGAAAAAGTCAAGTTATCCGCAGTATCCCTATGAGTTACATGTAATATGATATATCTCTAAAAATTCAGAAACTAAATGGTATACACAGAGAATGTAAGATTTTTAGAAAAGTGTAAAAGACCTCACCTTTAATACCCTACTATTAAAGCAACATACTTTAGAGTGTTGTGTGTCTCTAAAATAAAAAATCATTTGAGCATTTTACAAGGTTTGAAAGTCCAGTTAGCTTTGACTTACAATTATTCTGTTAGGTGTGACTTAGCTTCCTCACCCCACTGAACTATCTAGAAAAGACAGAATGAAAGGATCTAACATTACAATTTCTGGATTCTATATGAAATACTATATCAGCTTAAACAATAGTCTTATTCAGTACAACAAAAAAGCTCTTGCCTACTACTTCATTATACAGTCAACTGTCAGAAATTCCAAGCTGCGGAATCAAATAAGACTCCCACAAACCACAGTATCATAAAAACACCATCATCATTAAAAACACCTAGGTTAAATCAGCCATTTCAATTCCATTATTAGCTATATTCCACCAAGGCATTCCCTTCACGCCAAATGTGCAGAAATCCCAACACAGTGAACACTGGGACTATCGTACTTTGAAAAACTCAACTAAACCTTGAATAACCATCTGAGCAGATGTTCTTGTTTATCTCACAGTATTTTGCTGGTTTAAAGCTGCACAGGGCTAGAAATCTGTTGATTAAGGCCACTCTGAGTGCCCCCAGCAAGGATGGGGGGGAGAGAATCTTAACAGACGCAGCAAAACTCATCTGACCTCCTAATTACAAGTGATCCATGGATAATACTGCAAGTGTATTGGAGAATGGAAGTATGGACTTCAGGCTTTCTCTAGCTGATGAGCAGTGCCTTGCAGAAGCTGCCAGCTGGCATGAGCTATAGTCATTGGAACCTGAAATGTCCTAAACAACTCTGCAGATCTTCCGTCAGAACTGGAGAACCTCAACAGACTCTAAAGACCTTCTTGTGAGATTTCTTTTAGTCCTAATTAAATGTTTTTGGAATACAAATCCAGAACTTCTAGTACTTCTCTGAATCTCTTTTTATTTTCCCCATCTGCAACAATTTGTTTGTACATTTGTCCTACATTTGGCCAATCATGCAATTTTTGGCTGAGAATGGCATGGCAGCTGTGGCTAAAAAGACAAACTCCCCTGCTAACCTGTAGTATATGAAGTGTACAGACATTACGGGGGAAAGAGTGATGTATTGTCACCTAACCCACTTTAATATGAGCCAATATTCAGCAAAAAGTTCCCATCTAGTGTCAAGAGGAATGTACTCCCACCTTGTTGAACAGCTAGATATATAAAGTTGTTACAGATGGAAGGTAAACATCTGTCATGACGCCTTACCTACCCATTGTCCCGGCTCAACCACTCTTTTCCTTTCTGTTCACATAGCAGCATTTGTCAGCATGAGAAGATAAAGTGCACAGAAGAAAAGGACTGCAGAAGCAAATTTAATCTGTTCCTTCATCAGAGGAAAAGGAAATTTTAGGAGCAGAATTATAGCAGGGAAGTTTCCATAGTTAAAGCTTCCATAATTAAAAGTTTCCATAGTAAAAGCTGGGTATTTATATGCTGATATTTGGAGGGTTCTGTCAGTTACAGAACCCAGGAACCCTTTTTGATCTCGACCAACAGCCTGGCTTATGTAAAAATCGGATCTACATTTTCTCATTATTGGATAAGCTGAAAGATCAAGTCCTGTGTGTTTACAAGGTGGAGTTGCTTTTCGAAATTAGCATATATTCTTGAAATGAAACCAATTTATAGCACTACAAAAGGAACACGTACAGACTGCAGTTGTGCACTGTGTGGTGTGTAAACCCCATTTCTCACAAACCACAAGAGAAAAGCAAATTCCAGAGCTCACAGCTGGGTCCCCACTCCCTCGGGCGACCTTGTTAGCAGCCTCCCTGCCAACTCAGTCCCACACTGCACACTCCCCAGTCCCTCTCCCTCTGTTAAATACCAGGTATCCTAATGAAACACGGATTGCCCGTCAGCAGGGAATGTGAAGCATTGCTTGTCTTCATTTCATGCTTTAAACACATCATTTGTTTCGTTGCTTTCCTTCCCCTTCCCAGTCATTACCTGCTGTCATGTCATCCTGTCTCAATTCTTCCCTGATGCTTTATGTTTCATTGCTTTTCTTTCGCCTTCTCTCCATGCTCTGCTAAGCACCTTGGCTGCAGACAGCTAGAGGAGATGCTCTCCCTCGTTTTGTAGCTTAACAATCACCATGCCAAACCCTGTTCAGTTTCACTGGGTGCATTGGAATTAATAACCATTTGTTGTCTCCATGCCTTTTTTACTCTGTCACTGATTTAATGGAGAAAAAAAAATGTTTTAACTGGACAAAAAAATCTACAGCAAATTACATAATTTTGAGGTATATCAAATCCACTTTACTCCATTAATTTAAAAATATATTTTCATATCATTTCGCATCTGTGCAAGCCGCTCAGTGTAAATGTGCCTTAAAATCTACATTGGTCTTAGATGAAATATCTAGAAAATCAGGAATGAACATGATAAATGTGGGAACTGTTTTGAGAGGATAGGAAATAGATTTTGCCTATATACATGGAGAGGAAAAAAAGTGAGGAAAGGGCTTGTTTATCACCTTTTATCCTTCCACCATGCTTCCACCCTCACCTTCCCTTGGCATGACATTATACTCAAAGCAGGACATGCATAGGCTCAGTTTCTCTGCAATTGTAGACGATCTCCTGTTTGATGATTCAACTCAGCTCCCAGTTTCAGTGGTATTTACATTCCAAAACATAACACTCTTAATGTATGTCATGTCCATAAAATGGAAGTATTTAGCGTGATGCTACACCCTGTAATTCCTGATGCTTATAAGCTTGCCTGGGAAAGCTATATTAACTCCAGCTGTGCCTTTCTGGTGAAGCATGAAGGGTATTTTTGGCATGGATTGTTTATGTGTTGACAGGGAGTTCCCAGTGACTTAGATATCTGATCTTGACCTTAATAGTTTTTTGACCTAATTATATAGGGTTAAGTGGTAAAAAAATGTAAGCTACATGGTTTTTTTCAGGTTTGCAGTAAAATGGTGTATATATGAAATCCATAGGCTATTTCAGGTTCTTTCTCCTAAAATTCAATTTAGAGTAAGGGATTAATCTTGAAAAAATCATACAGGTTTGTGTGACTCATGAATTATTGTGATTGATAGGCCCTTAACTTGACTGAAATTATCTTTTCTCACTGGAGTGTGAGTTCAATGCATGGCATATGCAGTATTTCCAGTTTGTGAATGAATAAGTTTGTATCATTTTTCCAGAGCACGCTGAGAGGACGCAGCATGACACAGCCTGCTATATGAGGAATTGATAAGGAAAAATCATGCCTATTCAAGCAATCACAAACAACTGCTTCTGCAGCTGCAGTCAGGGGAAGAACCTAGAAAGCATTCATGGAAAGATATATTTCATTCACCTCGTCTTTTACCACAACGTGAAAGTGACAGCGAAACCAAGTACAGAAAAAGAACAGATCAGCTGACTGGGCAGGGGCCTTCAGAAATTAACTGCTCCGGAGTGAACACAATGCTCACTGGTACAAGATCACTGCATGACACATACAATACATACACTTATGTTTATAATGTGTGCATCTGCACTAGAATTACAGGACAGAGGTGTTCTTTTAAAGCTTAACCTCTCAAATCTCCATTGTGTGCTTTGCTTTATACTTCAAAGTCATCTCAAAACACACAAAACAGCATTTCTTTTGTGCAAGACAACCTGGAAAATCAGCTCCACCCATTCACATGTACTACTGAAACAGATATTCTTGAGATATTGGATTCTCAGCATCAGCTGCTCAATATTACCACTTCACTCGCCTTTCCATGTAAACACACTTTTATGAACCAAGGGGAAAGTTAGTGGACACAAAATATTGTATATATATATATATATATATATATATACTGTACTCAGTGAAGCTTTTTCAGAAGTAGAGAGCCTAGTCTACCTCTAAGAAGGTATCTCCTATTTCCTGATACTCCAGGACAGGTCTACCTGGAAAGGGAACAATGTAAAGCATCAGTCACTTTACTCATTGGGGTTTTTTTAAATTCAAAATGTCATAAACATGTTTCAGTAGAATAGTTAATTTTGAATAATTTTTCTTACTGTTTTGTGTATTCTTCATTTGTCTTAATTAAATAGCATTTTTCCTGTACTGGATGAGTGCAATTTTTATTAGCAGAGGAAGGAGATTGGAAAGAGTTGAAGATGGACACACAGACATCTGGACTAAGTTCTTAATGACAGGGACATTCACAAACAAGTCCTTCTTAAAAACAGTGGGGATTAAAATTTGCCTGCACTAATTTTTTTTTTCCTTCTTTCTGTATTTGTTTAAGGAAAATGATTGTAAATGTTATCCAAGTGACTCAGACTCACTCATTCAAATAAACATTTGCAAATACTTCCTGCTCTCACTTGTTCTATGCATTTTATTAGCAAAAGCATTCAGATTATTCTGACTACTTGCCTGAACACAGAAAAACTAAACATTTCTGAGATAGTTTTTGATGGTTTTGTACATTCGATGCAGTGAAACAAGTATATAAGTTTACATATTCATATTTGCAATGAAACCACTGATTTGTAACTCCTTGAGGAGGAGTATGGCTTTGTATTTCTTTTCTTTTTTTTTTTTTTTTTTTGGTAAAGAAATCTCCTGTACTGTTTGGGTAAAAATAAGTAGACTCAGAGGAATGTTCAAATACATGTCATGGTGCTAAACGCATTCTGTAGACTCTCCAAAGAACAGAACAGGCACTACCAACAAAATGGTCTTCATGAAGAGGGACTGTAACTATCTCCATAAGTATCCTGCTGGAAATAAATTAAAGGTCTAAGTTTGAATGAGAAGTGAAGTCACAGAAATCAAAAGAGTACAAATATTTACCCTCCTGAGTTTCATTTTGTTGCATCTCCTCATGTTTATTTACCAAAATCCATTCAGAAGTAAGTAATAGTGGGAACATTTTAGTAGCAACTATGTTCATCTAACTGCTTTCCCATTCTTTTCCTGTCTTTACTCATTACTACTATGTAAATTATAGAACTTACAGAGAATTTCTATAAATTATAGAGAAAGACCCTATCAGAGCTTTACACTGCAGTTTCATAACCAGTTTAAGACGACATAAGCCAGCTCAATCATCAAAGAGTCATCCCACCACCCCCTCATTCCTGGGTGATTATTTCTCCACCCATAACTGCAGGCAAATGAAGTCATATGGCCTTGCAATGAACTACCTCAGGGAAGTCATCTGAGATAATTAACCTGGGGAAAAAAAAGCCAACAGAAAAAAAAAAAAAACAAAAAAAAACAACTATATTTAAATCTCCTTCTTCCAGCTGGATGTTTTTTTAAAGAACATCTCTTCAGCTGTTTCATGGTGTTGGTTTTTTTTTTATTTTTACATCGCAAGGGACAATGCTTGGGTCAAGAAAACACTGCCATGAATTTCAGGTAGTAGAGCCACCTTATGCAGACCTAAACTAACATGAAATGATGTCATCTTCATGTAGTGCACTTCAAAGAGCTATTAGCTAAAACGAGTACAATGCTACTTAAAGCAAAATGAAAATAACCTGCTTAAAGAAAACCAATGAAATATGAAGTAAAAATCACATTTTTAGACTGCATATCATGAAGAAACATACAATGCCAGCATATATATCTATGGCTTAAAAAAAGAAGCAGGAAATCTGTGAATTTTTCACATATTTTAAAAAAAAAATCAAATTAACTGGGTTATTTCACAACCCACCTTCTGTTTCCTGCATAAGTAAGAAAATGGGCAGGTATCTTGCATCATCAGAATTCACCTTAGCATTTGTTATTTGTTCATGAAATGAAGGTGAATTTCACAGTAGGTTAAAGTTCATAAAGTGAGATGCTGACAAATGCAGGCACGTACATGCAGAGTTCTGAGGACTTTTGCTTGGAGGCACTGTAATTCTGTACGTGGCCAGTTTGTTTCTTCAAACTCGGCAGTTTGCACATCCCACTCACTCTCTGAGCAGTGTGAGCAGCTCATTTGTACCAAAAAAACAGGTCAAGATCCACAAGTCTAACATTCCTTAGCACACTTGGCACTGATAGAATTGACATTGCCATAGAGTGCAGCTACTGTTCTCTTTCATGGGGGAGGAGATGATGTTATCTTTTGTATTCCACAGACTGTTGAATAGCTCATCCTCACAGCAGAGGGAAATACCCTTAACTAGAAGAATGGCATATCACTTCACCCTAGGCCATTTTTTGCAACATATCTAACATATCTTTCACTTCTCATTTTGAATCTGTGCTGCTGAACTGAGAGAAATGTATGGGTCAGGACATTTCTGAGCTGTAGAGAAGCAATGAGAATGCCTGAGTAGCCAAATATTTAAGGTATTAGCCTAGGAAGAGAGAATTCCTGTTTTCCTGTCTGCACTCCAAAATTATCTCCTGGTTTTGCTTTTCTTAGACACTTTATCAGGTACTGGGTAAAATATAGATGTGGTGCTTAGAATCATGTGCTCACTCCACATTAACATCAATACTGTAAAATCATCCTGTACCTCAGCCTGAGTCACCTACAGCCCTCCATGATTTTGTTCTTCTAATCCATTACTCCCTGCTGGACAGTTCCAAGATCCTTTGGCATGGTGAGCTGCATGGGATAATTTTGAGACAGGAAACTTCCTTTGTTCACTGTGTGGGAATTTATGATATTTGTTGGTGTGTTTGGTTACATTTGGGGAATCTGACCACAAAAAATTCAGCAGTGAGGCAATTTGTCCATCTGGAAAGGGTTTGCCCTTTTTCCTGCTGGTTTCTATAAATTATTTATACTGTAAATTTGGGGCCTAAAATGCAGGACCATAGTAATTAATAACAGTGCTTACTAAAAAAGGAATAATATTATTCACTATTGATGCAGCCATAACAATAGAAGTAGCAAATAATTCAAAATTTAAAAGGAAAATTTTTATTATTATAGAATAAAGCTATGGGGGAAGAGGAAACAAGGTTTATTTAAGAACATCTGCCTTTAAAGCAAATAACTTCTTCAACTGAAAATGTTTTTTTATCACACCAAGTATAAAATCAACTTTTTATTTTACCTCATTCATTCTTTCAAAAGTTCTATTATATATTTTTTTTTTTGCTTGAGACACATTTGCTCTCTCAGTATTTCTTATGAATAACATTGTGATATTTATTCTTCAGAGGCACACCTTAAGGTTGAAAATTTATTTGAGGTAGAGATGCAAACTTCGCAATATTAAGCTCTGCCTTATCCCAATTTTCCAGGGATTTTGTCAGTAATTAATATTCTTCTGTGTCAATAAATCATTTATATTTTCATTCTGAAACATAATTTCAGCCCAGAGAGAAACTGTAATAAATACTTATTATGCACATGATATATTACTAATGAAGAAGATGATAAATTGCTAATCGAGAAAAAAAAAAGTATTGTGTAAGCCTTGCTGAAATACAGGTAATAAATTACTACTAGAATACTTAGAATACAATTTTCAGGTGATCAAACATTTTTATTAGGTTTCATATGCCCTTCATACACACAGTGCTCATCCAGAAAAATTCTACAGTTTTCTTCCTGCTCCACTGAATCCATCAGGACTTTGGACATTGATATCTGTAGGAGCCACGTCAAACTGGGAATTAGCGAAGAAAGAAAGACATCTAATGTGATTTTATGCATCAGCGTGTTGTCCCATTGTCCCACATGATGTCAAGTCTGAAATAAAAGAAAATTGTCCAAGGAATATTTAGCAAAATCAGTCCTAGAAGAAAATGGGAGGAATCAGAATTCTGACTGGAGGTCAGCATGCTTGTTAGGAAGCTGCTCGATGGAGGAAGCTGAGAGCCAAGTGTGACAGTGTTGCCATCAGGGCAGGGACCTCACCAGCATGGGATCTGCTCACAAGACTCCTGAGCAGGAAGGGCAGAGCAGGGCCTGAGCAGGGTCACAGCTGCAGGATGGGCTGGCAGGGACACGGGGATGGGGATGAGCTGAAGCCAGGCTGGGGAGGTGGTCAGGGTCAGGAATGAACAAGTGGGAGGCTCAGGGATACCTCCACCCAGCTCAGGCAAGACCAAGGGAAGGAGCTGCAGCTTCAAACCAGGTCAGGGTGAAGACAGGGAGGACCTCACCTCTCTCAGGCACTTGCACACAGCTCTGCTGCATGGCTGCATGGCTCCAGGATTAGCCTACAGGTGGGTGGGTGGATGAGGCGGGATTTGCACACAGGAAGGCTTTGAAATGTTGTGCTGCTCCTTCCTGGGGTTTTAATCATACACTCATCAGCTATACGATAACATTTCCAGAGTTAAATACCAGATACCAAAGCAATTACAAGAGGTCAGACAAGTAGAACCATCTCTCATATATATAAAATACAAATTCAAATTTCTTATCATCTCAGAAAGGAGAAATGTTCCCAGTGAACTTCTGTCAAAGAAAGACTTTGACATTCAGTTCACTACTCTTGGATATAAATAACACAAAATGGAGAAAGACTCACATTTTACTGCAAAATTCTTAATCCAGTAAATTTAGAATCAAGGATTTTAACATCCTGAGAGATGTTAGGCAAGGTCAAAACTTTGAGTACAAGCTCTGCACTCCCAGAAAGCTCAAGCAGATTTCCTTAATAGTAAATCAAATATATTCAATGTAAATCTTTACTCTTTTAAGAGTATGTATATTCCACTAGATATTAGAAAGTAGATGTCAAAATTTCTTCATTAAAAGAGGATATTTTAGCATCATTATATACTGATTTTAAACACTAGGAATGTCTACAACAAGATGCCAATTATTTCCTTCCAAAAACCTTACTTCAATGTTTTGATGAGGTTCAATTTTAAGGTTTTTCACATTCAAGCTCTAAATACTTCAATATCTTAATTATCCCTCAAAATGTTTTTTAGACAAAACACACTTTTTTTTCCTGCCCTGTAAATAACTTAAACTATTGAATCAACACACAGGATTTTTTCTATTTGGAGAAAAATAAAAATACTTACATTAGTAAGTACGTTACATTACCTCTTTTTCTGATTAGTATTATTTTAATCGGACTTTCTGTCATAAAAAATGTCACTTGTGTATTATTCTTTATTGTTTTTAAACAGAACCAAGTAGTTACTTTCTTCCAATCCAATATCACAAACTACCCAGTAGTTTTCCTTCTTTTAATACCTGAGACATATGGTTTAGAATTAAAATGCTCATATTTCACTTTATTATCTTTTGGATATGGTGTTCACAGCTTATTAACTAGGGATTCATTAAGCCATATGGCGAGTAGTAGTTTCACATCAGGTACGACTCAGTCAAATAATGAAACAGTTGCTCTGTTCTAAATGCACTTTTCAGTCCCAATGAGACAGGTGAAGATAATGCTTACTTAAACATTATTCTACTTAAGTGCACTTAAAATAGATTCATATCCTGATTTGTAGTAGCAACTCAAATCCAAATAGATGGGTGCCCAATGTCATTATCTTTTAATCAAATACAAAATTGTGCTAAATAATGAAGTGGGGCTTGGACCTCTCATTAAGGAAGAGCTCCTATTGTCTTTCCAAATAATAATAGAGGTTTATCAGCTGCAATTTACACTTTAATAGTTTCTGAAAAAACTCTCCTGCTCACATAAAAGCTTAGCAAAAGCATCTTAAAATTTGTAATCCAAATTGAGTTTGCCTCTTCAAGTTTTTTTATTGATGCAAAAAAGTCTAGCTGTGTTAAGTATAGGTTGTCAAACTTTGTCTTACTCCTACCTGAATCTGAAGATGATAAACAATTTGCACTATATCCAACATGTATTGCTGAAAATTCCCATGTTCTTAGCTCTGAAGTGCTTTAAAATTAAATGATAACAAAAAAAGTACACCCTCTTTTCCATTATCTGCTTTTACATTACCACAAAAAGATGTGATGTTTTTATTCCTATTTTCAGATGTTTTCAGATTCACACAAAGAAAACCCCAGATAATGTCACAATTTAAAATACTCTTTACAAATCTAAATGGATTTTAGCTGTTTGGGAAATTATTCACTGTAGAGATGTCAAAGAATTATTTATGCTACAACTGAAAGTATAGTTTCACTTTTTAAGATTTATATACAAGAGATTTTAGATCCAGTATATCCGTGCATGTTTGTGGTACTTGTGAAAGGAAGATCAGTACCTTAGCCCTATTGTAGCTTATTTTTAAACACAAGACCAAACTGAGTAGAACTAAACTTTTTAATGAAAACATAGTTAATAAATAATGAGCTTCAAAAGTTGCAGAAAAGTATCATCCACACATTTAGTTGTTTTAGCTTACTCTTATTAGTACTATTAGCATTCATTTACTAGTACTCTTCGTATTTATAGTTGTCCTACTGAAATTAAAAAAAAAAAGGAAAAACAAGTTAAAGCTATTTAGCTGCTCTACATAACTAAAATAACACAAATGTAAACTATTTAATACTTCCACCACCTGGCCTTGAAGAGAGATTCCCAAATAATTTCAAATTTGCTTGGTCTCCAGATATGGATCCTCTCTATTCAGAATACTTGTGTGAGCTAATTCTTCAGTCATGGCATCAGCAGGCCTGGAGCTGAGGGAATCTGTACATGACTGAGATTCTACTGCATTGACTGAAAGACAGCACACTGCTGCTGTGAGAAAATTTTATACACAATTAACACTTTTTTACCTAATTTTACTTAGGAAAGTAAAATGGAGATATGCAGATGGAAATATATACATTTTGATAGGTATATTTGTAACGATAAAAACTATTTCATCTTTGAATACAGTATCTGGCACAAGTTTTTTGCAAATGCTTTCCTCTGTCAGCTTTCTAGAGCTCTGTTGGCCAAGATACAGAAGAGGAAATAAAAGATGGCATTTATAAGCAACTCAAATAATTTACATCCTTACAAATGAAATCTTCTTGTAGATAGCCACTTGCTAAAAAGCAGCACACAGGACAAGCTTTGAAAGAAAGCAACTGAGATGAATGCATTTGGAACAGAAGGAGTTGAACCAGAAATATCTACTGAGTAAACAATACCTTTTCTACATCATCTATGTTAAGACTAATGTTTAGGAGCCTTCTCCCTCATGAATACATTCATTTCCCTCTAAAAATACATGAGGAATATGATGCTATCTGGATGGCAATGTGTTAGTGGTCCAGACAAGGAGCCAGGAAATGTTAGGTAGTTTGCCTTCAGCTTTCTAGAGACACCCAAGAAAAAAACATTTAACAAAGGAGGAGGTGGAAAAAAATTATGTTATGGGGATTATGAACACCACTCAAAGCAATAGTTACATTCATCCCTCTGGGAATCAGCAGAACAAAGCTAAATCTTTCTTTTAGAGTACAACCAGCATCAAGTGCCTGGGAAATTTATATCAAGATGTAGTTTCCTATCTGATTCTCTGCTCACTGGAAATGAATAAGTCCTTTGCATCCAGAAATGCCCTTCCCAGACAAAGGAAATTACTGTCTCCTCTGTAATGGGGAACAGAAGGACAGCACCCTTCTGTTACAGATGGGAAAAAAGATTATACCGTGGGAGAAACACAAGGAAAGCAAATCCTTTGGGATATTGATATGACACTTAACTGTGCCCTAGATTTTGGGTCTAGCTTGGAACTGTACTAACATTTGATGCTAAAGATGAACATTAAAGTGTAGTTTAAATACAAATCATGAGGGCTATTTCTAAACTTTGCAGATATGTGTGTGTTAGATTCATTCTCAGCACATCAGGGATTAGACCATTTAAAGGAATTTGGCCTGGAAATACCCAGCTTCTGGACCTTGACTTGGCTAAAGAGTAATGAGAAGTACACTGGGCTCAATGCAGATCTCACTGGCACAAAAAGTTGATACATAGGGACCTCAAAACTTTAAAAAGAAGCAGCAAGGCTCCTGCAGGGTTTGAATATCAGCAGAATTAAGCAGTATCCATCACAAAAACTTCAGAATTGCAATTTTGGCATTTAGTCTCTAAATTTTGCCTTGTATGAAATCCCTCCATATCTTATTTCTGTCTGATCCATGGTCTTCAAATAAACTTCATTACTAGTTTTATATGAGCATATGAAGTTTCTCTGCAAAGTTTTTATAAACCAGGTCTCAATGAATCCTGTTTATCATTCCTTCTGCATTGATACTGTCCTTGGCAAATGGCCTCAGTCAGTGATGCAGAGAAGTGCACTTTAGTATTCAGCTAATGTACAGTTGGGACCCCTAATGACTCATGCTATTATAAAAGTGACTGAGATCACCTAAGGAAAGAAACAAGACCATTACAAAAACCTCAGTATTCTCCAAGACTTGTAATGCTTGTGCTCTGAAGACAGAATTCTCTATTAGGTACTCTGAAATGTCTAATGAAGGCTATTGCAGCAAATTTGATGATATTTGCAATTGAGGAGTCTCTAGCTATTCTAATTGTTCCACTTGTTTGGAAAAGAGATGAAGGGTAAAAAAAGGTCAAAATGAAATTAACAGATAAGCAAAAATTAGAGATGAAGATGCTCAGTCAGAATTATGGAGTATTTCTAGGTCAGGGTTAATAGCAAATGTCTCAGCTCTCTACCCAGAAACTGCTGTAGATGATGTATTAGGTTTACTGGAATATTTCAAGAGATTGGAAAAGCAAGGATTCCTGGTAATGTTTATCTCAAAGACCAGCATTTTCTTATTTCTAATGAATCTAAAGCCAACTTGACATACTGTCACAGTTTTAATGAAATTTGAGGTTTGATATTCAGAAAGAGGAATCAGAGAAACAAGAATCACAGAACAGATTTTCAAAAAGGAAATGGTAGATAGTGGTGACATTTATTCACACCATGAAGATTTTCCCTCCTTTACACATAACTCCTAGTTTTCTAGATATTTGATTTTGTAGTTTTTTTCCCACCAAATCATATGCAGCAGTGAATGCTCTTTATCCAAATGCTGCAGCAATGATCCAAAGCCTGCACTAAACATGACTTTTGGAGAAAACACCCATGCAATTTCAATGTATGATGGGTAGTGAACATACAAAAAGGTGCAGATTGCTCAAATAAACAAAGCCATCTACTGAACACCAGCAACAGCAACTTTTCTCAGGAGAGAAGAATGAAAAGTTATGATTAGTTGAAAAGTTAGGTGTGGCCAGGTAGTTACAAAACATAATTTAAAATCCAAATTAATGTGGTAGCAGACTTAATCATTTCCATAAGCAAGTAACAGAATAGTAATGTGGGCTCAGCTGTTCACATACACTGAATTTGATCCTTGGGTTGGGAACAGTTTCTGCTTTCAGCCCTGCATTAGTATCTTGTACTAAACTTCTATTCTGGTGTTACTCAGAGTCAGAAAGTTACTAAACACAAATAAGCATAAAAGCACATTATGTGCTATACCTGGCAGTTCAAAGACAAAGGAGAAGGAAGAACATATAAAGGCGAGGAAGAAATTCCTCCCATCTAAGGCATTGAAGGAAAGAAAGAGCAGGGATACCTTTAAAGTATTTGAATAAGATTTCCTTCTACAAACAAAGACTTTTTCTTAGGTCTGCAAAAACACCTCTGGAAATGCAGCATGAAGGAATCAACTTTTGAAAAGTCAGATATAATGGAAGTATACAATAGATGACATAAAATTGCTGCTTAACAAATAAATAAATCCTTGTTATCTTTTGCATTTTGAATATTTTCACATTTTCCTGGTCAGCATATTTAATTGCTTTATTTTTATACAATTCATAATATACATTCCAAAATATTTTGGCTTATTTTAACACTAAATAAAATTAATTTAACCTTTTTGTCTGACACAATATATAACATTTAATTTACCTCTATAACTAATGCTTGGTAGGAAATTTGTCCATTGAGTTATACCTTTCAACATTTTTCTTGGAGGTAATGGAATATATAAAAATAAATCACATTTCACTTCAGTATTTTATGGTATGCTGTCAGCAAATGTCCAAAGAAACACAAACCTACAACATTAAAAGTGAAACCATTAACTTGCAGATAAATCACAGAAATTTCTCATTTAAAAATGATTTGTAAAGGTCTAATGAACTGTTAGGGATAAGAACTGAAAATTACCACATATTAGAATGGTAATTTTCCTCATCTCTAAAATAAACACAACTTAATTTTAGCTGGACACAAAAGTAAATTCCACTAGTCCCATTTATACTTTTTAAACCACAGAAAGGGTAACTATAACAATGCATGAGCAAATACCTTCTTTCACATTCATCACCTAGGGAAAAAATGTGAATATATTTCCCTCACTTAAATAAAATTCATGCCTGAACTGAGATTAAAATTAGAAATTTATTCCTGAACACATAAATATGACAGTACTGTATTTAATTTCTGACAACTATAACTGTCATGCTTGAGTTGGCTTTTCATTCCCTAAAATAGACTTATTTCTGTATCATACCACATTACTGAATACTGTTAATCTTCAATATATTTAATACATTAGCAAAAACAAAAAATAGTTTATTGTGGGTTTTACTGCAAGAAAGTATATTTGAGACACTCATTTTGGTCTGACTTTGCCAGTTGTGGGGAAAAAAAAAAAGACAAACAAACCAAGCCACCACAAACACAACAGAAATTTTGTGGAAATTTAAAACATGTCTCCTGACAAAGCAACTACCTTATAAAATATAGGTTAGAGCCTTCCATTCAGAGATGCCTAAGATGAAGATAATTTAAATTCTGCTGGTTTTTGGACTTTTTGTCATTATTGGTTCGGGGGGTCTTTTTCTTTAATTGTCCACATGTTGTCCACCCCCTCTGCCCCCCAATGAGTAAGAGACTGTACAATGGACTTTGATAAGATACTATGAGATACCCTTTGTTAATATCATGTTTTATGAGACAACAACAGCCTCAATATCAGTATTAGAACAATTTTGAAGCTAAAGGATTTCTGCCTTCCCCTATGGCTCTAGTTAGAACGAACTTACTCCATTTTTCAAAAGCAATGCATGTTCAGTATACATGGCAGAAAGAGTGTGAGCTGAGGTTGCACATGCTCGCAACAACTCCAATGACCAAATCTTTGGAGCTTCTGGAATATGCAGTCAGGTTCTTTCTCAGAAATTAGGAACATCAAAGAAGTCATGCCACTACTGGGAAAAGGAATCTGAAATGTCATTTGAGAATTATGTAGCTGTCATGTACTATTGACACTTAAAAATAAAATCACAATTTTTCTTTAGGAAATACTGTCAGTATCTTATCTATCTCTTCCTCTGCCACCCAAAGGTTTGCTCATTTTGGCATTTCTGTGGATTGAAAGTTTTACAGAGCAAAGGAAAAACTGATGCAACAAGTGGAAAAGTTTATTGAGAGAAAAGAGGATGGCTTCATTTTTCTTCTAACATCAAACTGAGTATTTCAGGTAAAGTAAGAAATCTATAGATTTCCCCTAACTTCAGATCTTGTTCTGAAGCCTTGATTTCAGACCTTGAGGAAAAGAACAGGAAATTTAACAGAAATTAAGTGGAGGGAAGATATCACAAACCAGTTCAATTGCAGAGATTTAGTCTTCAACTTTTAAGCAATATTTACTGGAAAAAAAAGAAACCAAAACAATAGAATGACAGGTGGTTTTTAAATTTTTATTTTTATTGTCAGGCAAAGAAATTCTCAGCACATATCTAATGCAGACTATTGAAACTGTGTAAAAAAACAAAGTCACTGAGTTACAATCACTCTACTACAATATCCAGGCAAATCTTTCTTCTACCCTACTCAGAATTACTATGCAGTTGATAGTGTTGGCATGTTCATAGCTACCATCTGACACCACACTATCTCAAAATCCTCAGAAGGTTACTCAATCTCATCACACAGGGGTGTAAACTACAATGATACTACTGAAATACTATTGCTGCATGGCTGAAGATTCTGCAGCACCAGCAAAACTACCTTACCACAAAACCCCACTAACACTTGCTACTAAATTAATGGACTACTTTACTAAAGACAAATAATGGAGGGATGGGAGGTGTTGTCAGTAAATCCAAAATTCTTATGAGCAAATCTAAAATTCAGGGATAGTTTCATTATCTCAATGTATAATTTTAACTCCTAAAACACCTGGAGAAGGTTAGCACTGTACTAGTACCATCATCTGAAGAAGATGCAGTACATTTCATTCACTTTCTTAAAAACTTTCACCGGGGAGGACTGGATGTTGGACAGGAAAGATAACATCATACTTCCTTTTCTAAGTTCAGGTCTAGGGGCAGACTTTTCCTAGCTATACAAAAAAAAGGCACGGCTGTGGAATTAGAGCTTTTCCTAGTAACTTACATGCATACAAGGTATGTGAGAAAATTTTTGAAATATGCTCTATGAAAAACAGTCAGTTGTGAGAGCCAATATATTGTATTGATTATTCATTGAGTTTTTCAGACTTTCTAACATGACCTCTGTATTCTCGATACTAGGTCTCTAATACATCAAGAGTAGTAAAACCAAAATTACTGTTTAAAAAAGGAAAAAAAGTGCAGTTAAACTCTTCAGCTGATTTGTAACGATTTAGTTGCTCTGCGACCTCCACAGTTTTCAGTGTTACACAACTAGGGAGACAGAGTGCACGCAGAACTGACCTGAGCCACAAAAATGCTGGGGTTCAGGGGCCCAGTGTCTGCTAGGTGAGACATAAGACACGTCTGCTGTCACCTCTGCAGCATCCCAAGGACAGCACATTTCATGCAGGGAGATAGATTTGCTATGAGTGCTGTAGCCCAGGGAGATCTGAGAAATGTGCATTGCAAAAAATCAAGAGAAGAGAGAGTGAAAGCACATCATTTATAAAACAGCTTGACTGAGCAAGTAAGTCTGATTACCTGCACCGTGCCGCTATTGTCACGACGGCTCCATAGGGAG
This sequence comes from Ammodramus savannarum pratensis, assembly GCA_020466415.1. NCBI lineage: Eukaryota > Metazoa > Chordata > Aves > Passeriformes > Passerellidae > Ammodramus > Ammodramus savannarum. The sequence continues at coordinate 45,128,293 of JAHXMQ010000807.1, forward strand.
CACATTCATTTGTCATTTCCACCGTACCGTATCTCAAGACATACAAGTATTACATCGAATGCATCCCTCAGCAGTTGGCTCACAGCCTGCTTTCTGGCACATCTCAAATCCATAGATAAATGCTCAGGAGCAGCACGCTGCTCTTCATCACCCTATTTCTAACCTCTTGTAAAGCATCTGCACGCAGGTTTTATTTCACTGGCTTCAGGTTTTCCCAGGTTACTCTCCGTTACAGATATTTGCGTCTGAAATAGGTGAGAGTGCTCCTTGTGGGACTCCAGGGCCGGCGGGACCCTGCCAGAGCCAGGGTACTGCCAGTGGGGCAGGAGCCGGAGCGAGTCAGGGCGGCGTAGGCAGAGGGAGAGGGGGAGGTGGAGCGGGGTAGGGTAGCGTAGCCCGAGCGGGACAAGGTGTAGGACGAGCGGTTCAAGGAGCTGTAGGGAGGGCGTGTAAGAGTGCCGTAGGTGGCACGGGTCGAGGAGTAGCCCAAGCGCCCCTCGGGGCTCCACAACGACCGGGAGGTGGGAGCCCACGTGGAGCCAAAGCGAGAGGTGCTCTCATAGGAAGGGCCCCACTGCGAGCCACACAAGGAGCGAGAGCCAGAGGCACCCACAAGCTGGGAGAGGGAGCGAGAGGTGGGGGCACAGAGCGAGCGGGCTGTGGGACCTGCCAGGGGCCGCGGCGATGGGGAGCACGGCAGGCAGGCCGCAGCCGAGGAGTCCAAGGGCTGCGTGGCCGGCGAGCTGGCGGGGCGGGCTCCCACGGCCACCAGCGAGGCGGAGCTGGGCGAGCACAGGGAGTGGGCGGCGGGGGGCCCGACAGGGCGGGGGGCCGGAGAGCACAGCGAGTGGGAGGCCGGGGGTCCCACGGGACGCTGGGGCGCCGGGGAGCACAGCGAGCGGGATGCGGAGGCAGTGCCCACCTGCAGCACTGTCGGGGTGCTGCTGCGGTCAGCGGCGCGGGGCACCGGGGAGGCCACTGGGGAGCACAGGCCGTGCGCTACGGCGGCATTCAGGGGCTGGGAGGACAGGGTGGCCCCTGGGCCGCACTGAGGCTGGGTGCTGGGAGAGGGTGTGGAGCTGCAAACGACGTGAGAGATGGAGGCACCGGGCACTGAAAGGGGAGTTGCAGACTGGATGGGGTTGCCAATGGTGTGGATTACTGGAGAGCACATGGAGTAGGATGGCGGAGCAGACATAGGGACTGCCTGTGTTGCTCCGTTGGGACTGGGGCCACCCATGAAGTGGGTCAACAGCGCACTCACCGCGTTATTCGCAGGGACAGAGACAGAATAGGACATCGGCCCCCCTCCACCTCCAGAGGGGTGTGTGGGAGCAGGACCTGTCTCAAACACCACGTGAGGCATAGTGGTGCAAACAGGGTTGGATGCTGGGGCTGGCATGGAGCTGTACATGGATGGAGCCATTGGAGCGCACGTAGCAGGAGGTACAGTCTCGCATATGACACGAAAGCCAGGATCGCATCCCATCTCAAAACCAGGATTGATGCTTGGATTGAAGCCTTGGTTGCAGATGGTGTTGCATAAGGGATGGCCTGCAGGGAGGTACACAAAATCGTACACAGGCTGTCCCCCTGCGCTGCAGTTTGGGTTGCACACTGGGATACAGATATATTCACACATGGAGTTGAAGGCAGGGTCTGCCACAGGGACAGCCGTTCCGGCTGCCCCAGAGCCGTTCATGGGGACGGAGCCATTCTCACACACGGAGAGTGACCCGTTCTGGCCGATGGGCAGGACACCATTCTGGCCTGCTGAGCAGCACACTTCAGCTTTGGCACATCCCTTGCAGTAGGCAAACTTGTGGCATCCGAGGTTGGCCAGGAGCCGGTGGCAGCCAAGCCTGTAAGGTGTAAACTCCACGATGGTCCGTGCCTGTTGGTTGGATGCCAGCGTTCCCAAACTGGAGCAGGACAAAAAAAATAATTAGGACCCTAATCCTTAGCACTCAGAGACCTAAGCACTACAAGATGAGCACACAAATAAATTTGATTTGCTATGACATATTTTAGAAACAAACTGTTATGAAAATTTAGTTATTCTTGTCTTTTTCCAAAAAATCCATATTCGCTGTTGTGAAAAGCATGGGAAAGCTTTTGTCCCAAGAGAAGATTTGGAAGACTCCCACAGTCACTTCTGTAATGGGAATTGGAAAACCATTTGTGGTACTGACTTGAATTCTTAAAAAATGCAGCACCCTTCTGCCTCAAAGATGTATTTATTGCTTACCATTTCCAACAGTTCAACAGGGCAGCTTTGTGGAATCCAGTTCATTACTATTCAGTGAGAACAATTCTTAACTTCTTGCCCTCAAAACTAGTCATACTTTTGTCAGTTCTCCTTGTCATGAAGAGAAGCAATGCATATTAATGAACAGCTACTTTTACTAGAATGTTACAGCATCTCGAAAGCTTCCAGTTTCCTGTGATTAACGTGTTATGAGCTTAGAATGCATATTGCTATTTCTCACTGTCGTTCTCTAATTGTTCCTATATGTGGTTAGTGGCAGTTCATGAATATTTAGAAGAATTTTATTATAAATTCAATAAGATTGTAAGGGATGGGGGACCTAGCCAGTACTTCTTGTAAAGAGAAGTGTGCGGACAGATATTTGATGCACCCACTTAAATTAAATCTTGAGAAAAATGAAGCAGCAGCCTTCCTTGCCAGCTTTAAATGATCAGTTTCAAGAGGAATGAGGCTTTTAATAGAGTCTCAAAGTAACAAGAGGCAAAATGTCCTGTTCATGTGCTAAACATCAAAAATATCAGAGCTATTTTCTCTCTCAAAACCTGTTCTGAACTTGCACACTTTAGTCAAACCACAATATCCCCATTTCAAGAACTGATGAACTTACTCAATGGTCATTGGCTCTTTGAATAAACCACAGCCTTCTAATGTCATTACACAATTCTTCATATCCTCCTGGAGAGGATTACAGAAGGAGATCTCTGCAGTACATGGTACTTTCAATCTAGGCTGGCTCAGTAGCTAGTTAAAAAAGAAATAAACACATTTTATGATTTTTAATCCTTACAAAATTGACAATGAGGTAAATAAATGGAAGGGGGGAAATTAAAGTATTATTAATATGCATTTCTTTTTTACTTGCTTCTATGATCTCTATACATTACTAAGTCAACAATTTTACTTTAAAAAAATCACACCAATTCACTATCTTTAAAAAAGGCAATAATATAGAAGAAAAATGTAAAATATTTCAAGTTTATTTGCATTGTACTTAGGAAGTGGCCAATAAGAGTCCCCAGGTCTGTTCCTTGGATCTCAAATTCCATAATTAAAGTTACTTACCTTTACAATAACAGGTGGTCTATTGACCACAATATCCCTGCTCACCATCAGAATTTCTCCACACTCAGGGTCTGAGACAGCAACCACTTTCATAATGTTGTGATCACAGAGATAAGCTCCATATTGATTATATGATATGCACAGTGGAATTTTTTTCACTGTAAAACAAATTTTTTTCTTTTATTTTTCTGTATTTTTTATTAATATTTCCACTCTCCTTCCTCCTAAAGTTTAACTCATGCTGACAATGGCTTAATTAAGTATTAAGTTATCATGGTGTCTTTGAAAATAGACAGAATTTTTTCCTGACTTAGGGTGATACATTGCTATCTTCAGCAATCAGTTTCGCAGTTTTCAATTCATCTATTAGTGAATTTTCAAGATTAGTTGATGATAATTATGATGATAATTATCAAGCAAAATTTGGAATCTTTCCTCCCAGTGCAATTCTTAAATCAGTAATTCAAATATAGGCAAATTAAAGCCTCATAAAATAGAATTTTAATATCAGTATGAAATTTTGTCTTATAATGGTGTGGTTTAACAAAAGAGATTTGTTTCTTCCAGAAAAAAGACATTAACCATGAAAACAGGTGTTTATGTTTTGCTACACATTTGCACTTCCCAGCATATAGTATGCCTAGGTGCTTTAAGCAAAACATTGCTTTTCTGATAGAGAGCTGCAGCTTTGTCTTTGTATTGAGTATAGAGTCCAGAATTGAAATTTCAATGAAACAATTTTTTAAACTATCATAAGAATCTCTAAACCTTGATAAATTAAGGAAGGACTATGATTTACCCGTTACCATACATGTAGTATTGACGTGGTGTTGATTTTTGAGTGATCACCCTAAAGCTGTAAATATTTAACACTGCACATTTCACTTCCCACCACTATTGGGAAGTCTCCACAGATCCTAAAAACCAACTAGCTCTGAAAAACAGCAGAGTGTTAGACAATTTCACCCTCTTACCTTCCCTTGGACCCAATGTGACATTCACACAGTCTTTCCAAAATTGATCCATCGGGACACCACTGTAGGTTATAATTTGCGCGCACAAATTAAACTTCAGGGTTTTGTTCTCATTACGCAAATTTTCAAGCAGCCAGTTCAGCTGGACATCTTCACCATACATTGGGCAGTTGGCCATCTTTAACCTCATGTTGACTCCAGAGTCACTCAGAAATGGGTTTTTCAGAGACGATAGCTCTCGGTCGATATGACAGTTGGAAGCGTTGCAGTACCCTGGGTGAATCCTTCTGTAAGCCCGGTAATAGGCTTCTTTGTTTTTCACAGAACCTGTTGAAGAAGATATATGATAATGAATCTGCTGGAGGCACAAGAACCCTATTATTATTCTACCCAAATAATAAAGATAATTAAATATATTGCTTCTTCTTCCTAAAACCCAAAGTAACAGGTTGTTGTAGAACAAATGCACAAGATAATGAAATATGAGATACAGCAGACTGAATGCACGGAAGAAAATGAACACCTCAGGGAAAAAAAAGAAAAAATTATACACCTTATTTTACTTTTAAGTAATTAAATATAAAAAATGGTCATGTAAATCTCAAAATGTATAGTTCGACAAAACTGGAAATATAACTCTCTAAAAGGATAAGGGTGAATATGAGATGCTACCATTCTCTCAAAAGGCAAAATATGCCATTAAAACAAAGAAACTGTCAATTGTTTTCCAACCAACCAACCAACCAAAAATAAACAAAAATCCCCACAGAGCTTGCAAATGTACAATCAGCTGTGATCTACTGTTCATTCCTTTATGCAGTCTTGCTAGTTGAACTCCTCCTGTCTACTGGAATATGAAAATCAGTAACCCCAAAGTAAGAGCAGCAGAATATGCTATTAATACAGGAATTTAGTAAGTAGGCATATTTTCTGACAGACCCAGTACAAGAAGCAACAAGTAAGGTGTTAATCCTAGGTTTAGAAGAATTTGTGAGTTTTTTTAAAATTATCTCGAGTCTGCTAATATTTTAAACTACTTTCAAGGTGAGACCAAAACATATACATATAAACAGTGTCATTTAAAGGGCTGGAATGCACATCCTGTGAAGAGCAGGTAAAAGCTTTGGCTGTGTCTAGTTTGGAGAAAAGGAGGCTGAGCAGCGACCTCATTGTTCTTCCTAGCTTCCTGAGAAAATAAAGTGGAAGGAGAGGTGCTGAGCTCTTTCCTGGTGTCCAGTGACAGGAAACATGGCAATGGTTCAAAGCTGTGCCAGGGAAGGTTTAGTCTAGGCATTAGAAACATTTTGTTTATTGTGAGGCTGGTCAAACAATGGAATAGGCTTCCAAGAGAGGTGGTTGATGGACCATTGGTTGTCAGTGCCTTAAAAAGAGGTATTTAATAGTATGTTTCAACTCTCATTTAGTCCTGGCATGTGACCAGGACGAGATGGTCATTGTAGGTCCTTCCAGCTGAAATTATCCTATGCTATCCTATCCTATCCTATCCTATCTTATCCTATCCTATCCTATCCTGTCCTGTCCTGTCCTATCCATTAGTATGTGCTTTGTTTGAATCATCTAAATATATTTAGAAGTTTTAAAATCACCATCTTTGAAGAGAAAAGCATCTGCCTCTTTCTCAAAAATGAAAAGAAAATTTCAGATTGTTCTGCACATTTAAACACAGGAGAGATTACTTTGATTTTTTAATATGATTAGCCTGTATAATTTCCTCTAACCCATTCAATATGTTTTCGTCATACCTAGTTCATACTTGTAAGCTCCAGTGATATCTTCAAATTGCTCACTGCCAACACTCTTGGTGATTAGGCGTTGTCCACATGGCCACGTGTCACAGAAAAATTTTGTTCTTTTGGCATTGTTTTGGGAAAGCCAGCCAACATAGTTTGAATTTACTCGAGAAAACATGTGATGACCATCATAATCCAAGTCCAGTTCCCCTTCCCTGATGCTCCGAACCCATGTAGGACCACTGCAAGCTGAACCTAAACCAGAGAACAAAAATGTTATAATACATTGAAACCTGAATAGCAGGGAAACTCAGCAGCATAATCTGAGTGAAATTATTGCAACTATAGTAAAATTACCTCTGCCTGTTTCCAGAGGCGTTGGATCCAGACACTGCCAGTCACCACAGCACTGATTTATATCTCTGCGAGCCATCCAAGATTCATTCCAGCAGTGGTATCGCCTGTAGAATGAAGGAATATTCAATTAAAGATGTCTCTTGGATTACCAAATTTAACACCTATGACAGAGGAAAACCATGTCAATGATAATTTTTTGATCAACTGAAGATTTTGTATGTCTAAACACTGTTAATGACATTTATGATGGGAGTGGTTTTGTTCGCTTTATATCTCTCAGGCTGGAAATTTGTTCCAGAACTCCACAGACCTGATTGCAAAATGTGTTTCTTTTAGTAGATAACATGACAACACAGCTCTTTAGATTAAGTTTAACAGACATTGAAAGGTTTATAAGAATGAAACAATCCATTACAAGGAGCATCAGGAGGACAGCACAGGTATCGACCAATGATTATGACTGAAGATAAAAGTCCAAATTAGGGATAAATTTCCCCTAGCATTTAATGCTCTACTTTACACTTTTACAGCTTCTAAGCTTCATGGCCTTATTTTTTTCAGTTGAGAGTGACAAGCAAGCAGCATGGATTCTCACAAGAGGTTTTGCTTTTTTCTTTGTAAAAAATTTACATTGAATATACTGCCTCTTTAGTAATGCCATGGTTTTGAAATGCATTAATAGGAAACTGAAGAGCATTACCCAGATAAAGAAAGATATACCAAAGAGAGACACCAATCTGCTAAATTTATATAGATTTTGCTATCATGTAATTTTTAAAAGGGCAAAAGAGCTTTATATTCTTCTTACTTACCATAGTTTATCTTTGCCACATAAGTTTTTACCAGTAGAGTCAAAAATCTCATTGATACCAAGGGGATTCTCAATTGAGCAAGGAAAACAGAAGCTTGTGACAACACGGCTTGGAATTCCCAAACATCTCATCACTGTAAGAAAAAATATGAATGAATCATTACAAATCACAATTAGTCAGTCAAATCCTTCACTTATTTTATAAATTATTATCTTATATTCTAATTTGCAGTTATAGAAACACAGTGGATAGGAGGCAGTATTTGTGGTACAGTATCTTCAAAATTCTTTTTAGTTCTTGAAAAATAGTTTGAAAAAAAGCCTAGCAGAAAGGAATGTTTTTTTACTCTTCCATCTTAAACTAAAAACCAAAAACGTCCACAAAAACAGATGGTCTAAGTTCAGAAATCATTAACCTGATTCTGCACTAATAAAACAATTTTTTTTTATAAATAGTGTGGTACATATAGATTCACCTACAGGACTTCAATTTAACTTTCTTCATTCAATGTAGAAGCAGGTTCAGTAGATAAATAGTATAAAGCTGGAACTCAGATCTTCTGTCTGTAGAGTTTAGTGCACTATTATCTACACTTTTGCATTAAAAGGAGAATATAGCCAAATGCACTTGTGTTTTGGGGGAGACATTACTATAGATCTTCCTGTTCATAACTTAATGATTTTTCTTATCCTTCAAACATCACCCAAAGCATAAATTTTGGCTCTGCAATGGGGTTGTGGAAGTTGTGTTGGTTCTTTCCAACCCCAATTACTCTATGATTCAACAATGCTGCACTTGCTCTGTGTTTTAATAAAAGTTTCAGTATTGATAACTGCACAATATAAAGGTCACAGAGAAGGTGGAACTACTTTTCTTGCCCTTCAACCTGTATAGGAAAGCAAAAGGTTGATAATAAACACTTTATCAGGAGCATGAAGAAAATATTTCATTTCTTTTCTAGTAAAATTCTTACAAGTGAAATTATTCAAGTAGTTTTCAGGGTCAGAAGTTTTTGATCCTTCTTTTCTTTCTTATTTTCTCTATAAACTAGGTAAAGGCAAACTGAAATATCATACCTGTGCACATGACTGAAGCAAGAGATCCACAGTACCCATATCTGACCGGCCTGCATCTACCACTGTACCACTGCTGTAGAATAGGGACACTTCCATTCCAGGAAAATGGCTTTGTTCCTTTCAGGTAATCACTGTTTTCTGGAATCTTCATGATACTGTTAGTAGTATGGCTGCTTATCTAGAAAGAGAAAAGAAAAACAAGCTTTTCAAATGGCCGACCATGTATTTACATTCTAAGCATGTCTCAAAATCATCAGAGATTATCATTAAAAGTTTAATTTTCCTGTGAATCTGAGCACAGGAAGGATTTCCCCTGCTTGCTTGCTGCGTTAGATTACTGTGCAGTCTGTCCTTCTACAATGTAATGAAGTGTGACCTGATCTGTTCAGAGGTCTCACTCCCCCACAGATCTTACCATGTGATTCACCACCATGCTAACATGCACGGGGTCATTGCGCCAGCAGTGGTCACGATCAGAGCCGTGATGGTAACTCGCACCCATATCTAAGATCTTCAAGCAGATATCCAGAATCCCATCTTCAAACTGAGGAAAAAAAACGATAACATAGACATCATGGTATGCTGATGTTGCTAAAGTAACTTTCTTATCAATAATCCAGTCTTTTTCAATTATATGAGTTGCTTTTCACCTCTCCAGCCTTTGTTTTTTATTTTATATTTTATTTTTATTTTGTTAAATCAAGCACAGCTCCTAGTGGTATGCATGGTATTGCCTATCTGCCTGAAGGAAAACCAAAGGCCAAAACATGTCATTTTTACTTATGCTTGACCAATGGAATAATTTTCCTTCTGAAGCACGGTGTTTGTTCCACCTGTTCCCAGAACATTGTGCAATTTCCCTCATTTTATTAGATATAACTTGGTTCCAGTTATTTGGGCTACAGTGAAATTCTCAGACATTTTGGTTCATGTATGCATAGTCTGAACTGATCCTAAAAGCCTTTGCACTACAAATAGGGCATACATTTCTGAAAAAATACAAACAGCAATTCATTTATCAGTATATGGATGTCATCTATTTCTGAACAAGTATTAAAAATATACCTGTCCAAAGTGCCATGGTCGAGAGGTTATGTGCTTGTGAACTCCTTCATACAGTATGCCATGTTCATTCAGAACATATTCTTCTCTATGAGCCTGATTGTCCAAATATACAGGATCATCTGGAAAAGATGAAGAGCTTTCATTCAGACAAAATGTACCTTTCTAGTACTTCTGTGTTTCTGCATCACTGGATCCCTCTCTCCTTTACTACCAGTTTTTGATACATACTTTTATCTTGATGGTTGTGGGCTCTTTAAGCACTCATGGATAACTCATTCCTACTTACAGCTAGATAATATCTTTATTAAATCTCTCCCTGCTGTAAAACACATTAATGGAGGAGTTTGCAATTTATCTTCACACTAAGCTGTTCTACAAGTCAAACACTCAGCAACATAGAGTTGTGTATCTGATTTAGATCAAATCAACACAATGTGAATATTTGTCATGTAATGATTTTGGCGAGGTCCTACAGACTCCAGAATTGCTTGCTACCTGAGCCAGATCTAAAGAATTTGTATTTGTACTGTATTATTTTATGATGACAACACAGTATTCACAGAATTACAAAATGGTTGAAGTTGGAAAGGGGCCTCTGGAGGTGATCTGGTCCAACCTCCAGTCAGTTTCCCAGGCCATACCCGGATGGCTTTTGAATATCTCCAAGGATGCAGACTCCGCAAACTCTCTGGGCAACCTGTGCTAGTGCTCAGTCACTCTCACAGCAAAAATGTGTTTCCTGACAAACAGAGGAAACTTCTCAGTGCTTTCTGTTCTGTCAAGACACTGTAATAGTTGTGGGGAAAAAATTATACCTCATCCCTACTACCACTAAAAAAAAATTGAAACAATAGCTTGAGACAGTCTTGAACTTGGAGGAAAAAGATTTAAAAGAATCAAATTAAATCTCTCCTTGATTCTCATTGTTTCTGTTACTACGTCCTTTACGCACCAGGTAAATAATAAATATCTTCTACAGTTTTACTCATCACTAGTTTTTTTTTCTTAAAACAATCTGATTGTCATTAGAGTTCTTACCTGCACACCAAGGGTTAAAAAGGACATAAAAATCTCCAAGACACCGCTGATATGTGTGACCACAAGATGTGATTTGCATATTGAGAATATAACGGCCAATGCAGACGTTGGAAGGAGGAAACACGCTGATACTGATGCATTTTGGCTGATGAACTTTGTAGGAAGCACTCCAGCAGGTTTGATCCAGACATCTGCCCATTGGGAAGGTGCATTTTGTCTCATTTGATTCACAAGGTCTGAGGCCTTTTCAGGAAAATAAAAACCACTTCCATCAGACTACTAAACAAAGTACATGTAAAAGGCTGGTAATTTGCTTAGGCATCATTTGCAAGGCGAAGCTCCCAAGGGTGGATTTCTTTTTCACTTGTCACTTCTCTAGCAAAGTGAGAAAACTTTACATATTAGAAGAACTACCTGATTTAGAGGAAGTTAGTCTCTTCACATAGAACATGAGTAGGTTATGGGAATATGAAGACTATGAAAGAAGTCTTCTGAAGTCTATGGGAAATATTATTAATCAACAAAGGACTAGGAAAGTCTGCAGAGTGCTTGGGAGTGACTACCTGTCTCCACGGTGAAAGCAGCCTGGTCCACGGAGTCATCCCATTCTCGATTTTGGAAGCGAGCATATAAGCTAAAGGCTTGCCCTCTCCTTATTATCTGTCTGTCAGTTCCGAAGAAATGGGTATTATGTATTTGACAGTTGGAAGGACAGTTCAAGTCGACTTCTCCCAGCTCAATAACTGCAGGACAGAGAAAAGAGCACAAAGAAAAACCCCATATAATTAAGTTCCCAGCTTCGACTGTGGTTAAGATTAAGTGACATAGGAGACAACGATGAAAGAGAGATAACTCTTTCAAAATACATTCAAGACTTTGTTCAGAATTCAGTGAGACTTAAATTGAGACATACATCCATAAAAGTTCCTTTACAAGTTCACCACTTTCCTAGCTTGCAGATGGAAACTTGTCTAAGTCTTTGATTTTTGTTGCTGTCCTACAAGTTTCACTTCTTTTACATAGTGCCTGATTGTATTATAAATACCTGATGCTGAAGGCCAATTTTAGTATCTCTACTTGAAAAGCTGACTTTGCATTGTAAAAGTCTCTCCACACATTATAACATTCTGTCCACAGTTTTGCACATGCTATCATTTGAGATGTTTGAGTTTTTTATAAAAGAAATTAAAAATTAAATAGAATAAATAAAAATTTGATAACATGTATGTATTTGAAAGCTTAAGTGGCACTCCAAATTATTTATGAAAAAAATAGATATGTATAAATATCTATCCAAGACTTAAAATAATGTTAAATATGCTTGCAGATGTCTCAGTCTGCACTCCCAAAGTCATAAAAAAATTTGCAGATATCATTGAGGAACTTAATGGAAAAGGAAATATTCACAAATTGTGGCATTTTAAAATGCTGACAATCTATCCCAGGTGCTGTGATTATCTTGACAAAAATCTTGGCTGATTCCCCCTTAGGCATCCTGCTTGCATATCAGTCATTTCATAGGAGTAATTATGACACTGGTGCCAGGAGGATGGGTGGCAACATTCATCTTTACTTATTTGCATACAACTTTTTATTTTCCAAAGTTCTTCATTCTAATTAAAGATCATGGGAGCCACAGATTCTCAGCAGTTTTGGAAATTGGCTTTACTGATGTATGAAGTTTTGTATTTTATTATAATATTAAAGTGTTAAGTTTGGTCCTGCTAAGCCTACAGAAAAATCTAAAAATGCAACTTCTCTAACTACAAGGGTACCTACAGAATTAATATTTAAAGGAAAATACTTTTTCCTATCCAATACCAAGGGTGTATCCACTCAAGGGGAGACACATAGCTAAGCTCTTAGGATCAGGAAATTTTTAACACAAACTAGTAGAGTTTCCCAGGACCACATCCTGAATTAAATAATAATTTAAATTAACTGGAGAGAGGGTGGGAACGGGTGGAATAGGTAGAGAAGAGGCAAAAAAAAATTGCAGTTTTTTCTGATTTGTTTTCCTTGAATAAAAATAATCTTGTTTCTCATCTAACTATTTAAACTTAGTCATGCATTGGTCATTCAGATCTTCAACAGAGATCAGAAAAAATGCAGAGCTGCGTGCTACCCATGATAAAAATTTGCACACAATCAACAATAACCAAAAAATACAGGAGTGCACTGCATCATTATTGCTCATGAATACAACATACCTGCTGACAAGAATGAGCAACAGAAGTGAACTGAAAATCTCATCTCTTAATGAGAGTTGTCAACCATAACAAAAAGTATTCTGGTCAAACCGAAAGTACTTATGGCACACATGGCAAATTCCTGTGGTCAAGAGCACTGAAAGAACCTGATTCTTGCCTGGCCTCTGGAGGTGTTTATAAACCAAGAGAGCTACTCTTCATCCACTCAGTAATCCAGCTGAACTGGAACATCAGGGAGCTGAGGTATTACATTTCCCAGGGATGTTCTCTAAAGTCAGCCCACAGTTTGCTTATCAGATTTAAGTATCGCAACTGGATCATAAACGAGCTAATGATTACTTTCATAAGCAAAGACAGCTCAGAAAAAATACGAAAGGCAATTCAGTTTCACATTTCTTATTGGTTTTCTGCCTCTGGTCTGGGAGAAACCTGACTATCCATACCAGTCACAGGGTTTTCTCTATCTATTCATATGTCCCCTTCATTCAAGACAGAATATGTCAGGCATTCACTGGAAAATAATTGCTTCTAGCATGAGAACACTGAAAGCTAGTACTCTGTACTAATGCTAGCAATAAAGTTTATTCTTTTCCATGCTATTTCCTATTTTCAGAATTGGCTGTTGTTTCACTAAATATTTTCCATAGCTTTATCCTTCATAGTAGTTTTTTTTAAAGTAGTTTTTTTCCCTTTCTCTCTAGTTCCACCAAGAGCATCCAAACATACAAGTAATCCCTACACAAAAATATTTGCAATTTTTTAGGCCTGTACACATGATCATTTAATTATTTCTGTTTTCAGTCCAGATTTAAGGGACATTAAAGTTTCAAGACACTTACCTTCCATTTTTTCTTCTACATGTACTGGTGTCTGAAGCACAATACTGGTGGATATACCAGCTCCTCAGCAAGACGCACTGCGAGGTCTGGCTGATCTCCTCTGCCAACCAACCTAATTTCCTCTCAGTAACACTTATATTCAGAACTAAGAGGCCGTCACACGTGTTGCATCAACAAAATACCAGTTTTAAAAGAGGCCCCACCCATGTGTCTACTGATGCTCATAAATGATTCATTTTAACTTCCAGCATTATTAGGGAGAGTCCTGCGGCTGAAAGGAGGGAAGAGATCTTGGTAACCTCACCTATAGCACACTGCTCTCAGTGTCCCACAGCTTGCCCTGTCTCAAAAATACTTTAAAGCCAAGATGAATCTAAACACATTTCAGGGTAAGCCATTATTTGTAGCCCATCCAAAGTTGCCATAAATACCAGCACCTACTGTTCCCTTCTGGCTAGTCAACTTCAGACAGCTATGGAAAACAATAAGGAATACTAGACTAAAGCTGAATTTACACTCTCAGAATGTGATAAGCAGTGGACATTTTTAGCATAATGTAAGCAGGAAGGCCAGTTTTCAGACAGTCTGCACAGCACTCCCTCCAAGGAGAGGTCAGAACAAAAACAATCAGCTACAAACTTTTCCAACTAAATTGTAAAATATGCAGAGAGCATTGAAGTTGACAATAAAATTTAACCTGAAAATTACATAAATTGTTTATACTATGTATCTATTTATTTCCTAGCACACAGTTTTGCATCTTCTTAGCTTACTCCACCTCCTTTCCCCTGAAATTTTGAAAACTATTTCAAAAAATATCTGTGAACAAAAACCATGTTAATGCTTTAACACAAAATTTGTGCTATTTTATTTAGGTTCCAGGCATATGTAATAAAATAAAACAAAACAACCACAGCAGTGTTCTCTTTGTACCCTAAGTGATGAGTAGTTTAGCCTGCAAATAGGAGACATGGACTGAAATTTCTTCTGGCAAAACCAGAATAAACATGTGCTACTAGTTTCCTCCTATCCTTCTTATGCCTCTATGCCAAGCTTTACTCCATAAGCTGTCTTTTGAATCCTTCAAAGTTATTCTGTGGATTGAAAAAACCTAACGCTAAAATAAAAAAAATAAATAAAAAAACAAAACTCCAAACCAAGAAAAACTAAACACAAAAATCATTAATTGATATAGAAAGATTCAGACACAATGACTGAAGTTCAATGATTTGTATAACTGCCAGGATTCTAGACAGTGCTTTAAGAAATCATGAAATGAAAAAGCTTAACAAACAGTGAAATAACTTAGTAAGCATAACTTAACTCCTCAGGTATTGTGAAATAACTTCAGAGAAATTAAAGCAAAGAAAAAAAATCAGCGCATCAACAGTGAATTTGGAAGAGAGCAGTTAAAAAAGTTTGTATGACTGATGCATATGAAAGTGAATGTAATTTTCAATGTGTTCATATTTTGAAAATTATAAATGTTTGGCTCGTCACTAGACAGACATAAAAAGTCTGAATCCTAAGTAGTTCATTCACCTCTCAAATATCAGAAAGATTTCTTTTTCTTAGTATTTGCCATTTGAGTATTGAAATTCAACTCACCGAAAAAAGAAAAACTAAAACCACCACTTTTTCATAAGAAATAACTTAGCAGCCATACACGCATAACCAGCTTTCAATCAGCCTACAAAATCGGAATGGTAGTGGTCAAGCCAGCCACCAGAGACCTGCCTCTAAGCAGATGAACATACTTGCATCCAGATAATAGAACAGAAAAGTACTAAAGTTGTTCACAGTTTCCAAGAATATATTAAAATCCCCTCAAATACAACTAGTTCAGTCTTCTGAGTGAAATATCTCGGTAAATGAAAGCCTGTGACAAATAAAAGAAAACAAATAGCAAGCATCAGTAAGTGGCTGCACCTGTGGGTTCAAAGAGACTTAATTAAGCATTTAAAATAATAAAGACCTGAATCAGGAGAAGAACACTTTCTGTATGGATATGAGTCACTGGCTTTAGTAAGTATGCTTGCTTAGATCCTTGAAGCTGCTTTGGTGCCTATCTGTCTCTGCAGGATCATTATATAGATGCCCAGCCCCAAAGCAAAGCCTCCCAGAGACCCAAGTTCCTGCCTATCGGTGTCTGCAGAGCCATCCAATTGCTGCTGCCAACTCACAGCTATCAGACTGGTTGGTCCTCTCACTCAAGCCCGAGCCTCGTGCACCTAAAGTAAGAATCTTTAACAAGGCAGAAAATCATAGCATTCTGGCTCTCTTGATGCACTCAGTCTGTTCTTACTCCTTTTACCTACTAAGCCCTGCATCATATTCCTTGCATTCAGGCCATCCATACAGTAAGGGCCACAACACAATAAAAGAGCCATGGGAAACTGAGCACAAACAGGAAACACAGGTATGGTTCAAAGAAAGGTTTTGCCTTGCAGTTTATGGCACCTCTGATGTGTCCAGACTGCTGACTTCCAAGGCAGGCTGCTGACATCTGTCCAAAGTGTCTCCTTCTGGGTAGAAACAGTTCCCCTCCCTGCCTGACAGTGAGGTTGCCAAGCTGAGGCTGATGAGCCCTTGAGGGTGCTTTCCCCTCTGCCTCCATCTTTTTCCCTCACACTTTACTCATCATTCACACAAGCTGTCCTCAAGGTTACTACAGTATCTTGCACATCCAATATTTTCTGACATGTCCAAATCAGATGCAAGCCTGAAAATTCTGCAAGATAGCATAATTAGGAAGATATTCCAAAATTTAAGCCATTTAGGTTATTAAGTTTCGTTAATGACCTTGACATTGGCCTTACAACAGTAAGGCTAAACTTAAGTTTTGCAGTGCCTTGGTTTTCTTAAATATTACTGATGTGGCAATGGACTGACACGTGATGAGCATTTACAAAGCCAAGTGGTGGGACTGCTAAGGGTCCAAAACCCCCATAGCTTTCAATTACCCATTAAGCCACCAGGAAAGGGTGAGGATTGAACAACAGGGCATTGCAATCACAGGAAGAACATCTGTGAATGGCACTGATGCAGTTCCACTGCATCACTAATATATTTGGGAACAGTAGAGAGGTTGCAGTAATCAAGCATCCAAGCAAGGAATCCTTTCAGGAAAAAGGTGCACAAAATGACTGCTCAACAGGGGAAAAAGGGAGGAATCAGAAATTATGTGAACTGAGATTAAAGTGTTTTGGTGAAAGTGTCATCTACTGGAAAACTGGGGTTATTGCAGTTGTTAAAAAGCATTTTTCAACTTATGTATGTTTCAACCACCAGCTCTAAAGTTCATTTCTTTGTACTTGGTAATATAACTATATTACTTTGATCACTGGACCTGGAGTTGATCTTATAGCAATGACTGACAGTGTAAAAAGATACCTGTCAAGATAGTGTATTTGAAATCATTAAGTGGCATCACCCTCTGCTCCTGAGAGTTCAGGAATATTCATGTCTAACAAGGAAATGGGATAGAGAAGAAAACATCAGATGCCACAGGTTAACTCTAAAATAAGCACGTGTTAGGAATCCACATCTGACCTTCTGAAGTTTCATATTACAAGGGCTACAGGCTGGCAAACTAATAGAACTCTGTCACAGAACACACCCAGAGTTTCTTAAAATTCATAAATTAATTTGCAATGAGGTTGCCTTTCATTAAAGAGCCTGAAAGCACTGGCAGGTACTCTGCTAAGTGTAAGCAAGCATTACAACATCATATTTACAGATGAATTAGGACAAAGAAATGCTTCAAATGAAATCTTAAACAAGAAGTCTGTGTGTTTTAAGAAGTATATGGCAGCTTTGTCTTTCTAGAAGTTGGAGGAAATTAGTAGCATTAAATAATTATAGGTGGTTTCTGACACAACCAAACCACCACTCCTCATACAAAGAAACCAAAAACTCCTTCAAGGGAGCTCCCATCCCATCCAAGCTGGACCATCACTTGGAGTTCTGATGGAGCTACTTGCTCTCTTGTCTCAGCCTCTTTACTGGGTTTGCATTTACTGTGTAAGCCACTATTTTGCTCCATGCAGTAGGATGTTTTTTCAATATCTCTGGTGCTGATGAGGAGCACACACGCACACCTATAATGCTGCAGTATATGCAGAATTCAGAAAGGTCAGTTACAGGACATGTGCGTCATGACAGCAGGCAACATCGTTTGTGCTTAAGGCATATTGTCAACATATTTAGAATAGAACCTAGGTAAAATGCTAATCCATGTACCTTAGTAACAACAGTGACCAGGTTAACTGAAGAGAATATAAGCATAAACATTACATAAGTTTCAATTAGTAGGTTATAATAAAAAGAAAAAATTTATTTGTTTACCAAAAAAAAAAAAAAAAAAAAAAAAACCAACCAAAAAAACCCCAACAAACAAACCCAAAAAACCAAGGCCCCACCCCCTTTTCACAAACTAAGCTAGAACTTACAGCTGAGTAATTTGCCAGGTAACCTACTGTAAGTACTGTAAATTCACTTTCAAATGAGCTTGTTCCCAACTATATTTAAAAACGGAACTGGAATAAACTAGCACTACTGTAAATTCAAACCTCAGCTCACTGAGCAGTAACTTTCCCACAGAGGGAAACCTATAAATCACTCAGCTGTGATTATAACCCACCAGTGTAACTGCCCCAACAATCCAGCAGATACCATGGATCTGCTGCCTGCACAGACAATGTTAATTGGAAGAGACTCAGTCTGAGCAGTGGGAGTTGAAAGAATAAAACAAGGTGAGACATTTACCAGGTTGGATCATAGGAGATTTGAGGCTCTCTGGAAGAATGCAAATTTGCTCCTATTCTGTTAATGTAAAGCTTTAATTTTTAATGAAGTTGTTTGTTGTTTAAAAATACCCATTTTCTCCCCTAATGCTTTTTAGTAGATGTTTTTTTAAAATTTAGGCGTATAGGAGTAGAGTTCAACATATTGGGACACAGGTCCAAAATACAGATCTACATCCCTGTAAAAAAATTAGACCCAGGTACTATTAGTTGGAATATAAAGAGCTCTTGATTTCAGCTGGGAACTACTTAATATTAAAAACAGAGATGAGGAAATACTTTTATTCTAACAAATTGAGTTCAACACCTGACTGATGTAACTTTCCCAAGATTTTTAAAATTTTCCATGCGCTGCTTATTTTGAACTTAAAAATATGTAGTTATCATCTGGTTTTATTTTAAGCAGTCAGGAGTAGAAGATACAATAGAGTTAAAATTAAAAGTGACAGAATCTTACAATTCTTGTCCCTTTCAGATTTCTACAGTAGATATCTTACACATATACACAACATGGTTTATAAAGAAGACAGTAAAGTGTATGAAGAGTAAGGAAGACGCCTTGTATCAGAAATGCAAATCCCAAATTTCTTTTTTTTTTTTTTTTAACATGTACAGGCACACTTTCTACAATGAGAAACAGCATATTAACTCGCTTGTAGGCTCTGGTGTCACTTTGGGGTTGCTTGCTCGGCTTGTTCAGGACTAATTAGACAGCAGGTTTAAGCAGACAAACCAACACATTTGCTGGAATACCAATCAATGGCATTGCTCTAATGGTATTTGCCTCAGCTTTCAGAATCTTACCAATAGTAGGGGATTAGCAATTGATTTTAGTGCAGCATGGAGCTCTGTTTTCAGCAGTATAAACACAGCACAAGACACAGAATAGAAGTGTCAGAGGGTAAGGAGCTGGAAGTGCTGGTTTAGATGGAGACGGGCAGTAGCACAAACTAAAGCAATAGCTATTGTTCCCCCTTGATGGAAGCATTTTTATGGTTTTTCTTAGCTGTGTTATACGTTCCACTTCACTTCTGATTGCTCATCCAACTCAAACTCTGCTCCTGCAACAGATTTTTACTTCTAGTTCATTACTTTGTCATATGGGACAGACAGGTCATGTCAACCACTAATAGCAATGTGTGGAAGGAGGTCAAAACATCAGTCAGGACTGGCATGAACACAGCTGATGTCTCTCAGTATAAAGCAGCAAATACTTCCAGCTCCTGTACAAGCATGGCACACAAACATAGTCTTAGAATGATGCAGTAAATACCTCCAACTCTTTTACAAACCCAGCCATACAGACACAGATGTAATCACCTACACCTTTCTTTGAAGGCCCTTTTCTCCCTTTACTAGAAGTTCCTGAGTCAGTAGGCTTTCTTTTACTGCAATAAATGTTCTTGGCTTGATTTGAGGTGTCTGCCTTGTGGCAAGATGATCCTTGATGTCATATGTGGTGACACATGAGGTGTCATAAAGCACCTTAACATAGAGTGGCTACAATCAGATTTTTTAACACAACCATTTCGTAGTATTTTATCTTTTCCACAATAGCTTCTGATACTCACCTAATTTTATATTAAATAAATTTTCCTAAGCAAAATACTCACTAATATGTTCTATTAGACAATATAGGTGCTACCATCTTCAAAATGGAAAGACACAAGAAGTCTTACAAGATGATTTTAAGAAAGGTTTAAGAAACTACTTAAGCTTAATTTAGATTCAATACACAGATGTTATTCAGTAAGCTGTCATATGCACATAGCAGGTGTTTTGGCAAAACTTTTTGTAGTTCTTCTTGATTCAGTGTTAATTTATACCATCAAATGACATTACAGAATTCAGAGGAAAACAGCTTTTTTTTGGTTAGAGATTTTTAGCAAGATGCAGTATATATAATGTCATTATGTTCACTGGACTGAATTTTAAGTAAGTTAATAAACTGGATTTAGACAAGTGTAAGGTGTTAGTTGCATCTTGCCATGCTTTGTTTTGTCCTGAAAATTGGTATGGACAATTCATTTTCACAACTTTTAATGAAATTCCTTCACAATTTGAAAAACATTGCATAGGACTGAATATGCATTCTTTTATACCAAAATGATCAGTAATTCAGAAATTATTGCCTGTGTACTGTTCCCCTCTGTACACAGGCAACTTCTCCTAATGCAGCTGTGCAAAATTTCATGATGATGAAAGTGGAGGAATGACAACTTAATTGCATCATAAAAATAAGCAAGGAGACACCTACACACCCAGATATCACATACTTCAAGCAGCACCTTCCAGTTTTTCTAGTCAGGTTTTAAACACGACTGCATTTTAAGGACGTACTAAAATGCTTTGGGCAAGTTTGCTACCTACAAGCATGGATTCTCTGCTTGCTGAACTTACAGTAGCCATAACCTTGGTTTGCTGCATTTTAAACTAATACAGCTGCCTTCAGAAATGTCTTGGTCTAATCATGAGCTTTATTGTGTTTCAAAGCTTTTTTTTTAACATCGAGTCTCTCAGTTTCTGTGCAAAGAAACTGAATACTCACATGTTCTATGTCAAATAATTTTGCTACACTAAGGAATCAATAAGAATATCGGGTCTATTTTTTTGCTGGTTTCAAACATCACACATTAGAGAGTGCCATCCTACCAGCCCATACAATAATCTGAAATGAGTTCTTTTTCATAAGCCCACATCCAGCTGAGCAGTAATTACAGTGAAATGTCCTGTCATCTTTCCAAAGAATAGTAATTAGGGATATGAGCCTGGATGTCTTATATGGTTATGGAAACATTTGTTCTTCCCAGCTAATGATCAGCCAAACAGTAAATCATTAAAAGGAAAATGACAAAGGGTGTGGGTAGTGACTGTCATCAACCTGGTTCACCAGCCCCAAACTTTGTCATCATCCTTTGGAAGAGAAAGCCTGATGATGCCAAAGTTTCAATTCTTTGTGTTTCTTAAAGAAAACAAATATAGCTAATTAATCTTGTTATTTTTTATTGGTAACAAGTATCTTCCTCTTTACTGTTCTGGGAAAACATCTTTATATTAGACAAACTATCCCTGTTAGGGAGGGCAAAAGGAGTCAAAACCATCTCACAGAAAATGTAGCAGTGTATCTATTACTACCACAGTAATTTAAAACACCACCTAAGAGCTCAGGTATATATCTCTTTGAAACTAACTTAGAATAACCATCACCTTCCACTTTCTAGTCAGACCAATTTTTTACTGCTTACCTACTGATTGCCAGGAGGAATGGAAAAGACCTCCCAGGCTGCCTCACTCCTCCATTTTTCTGAGAACAAGAATCGTTTGTGTTACACGCACAGGTAAAAAAGTACCTAATGGACATGAAATCTGGAGCTGGTTTTGGTTTAATGTCATGGCGTCAAATAAATATTTAACGAAGTAACTATTATCAACTGTTGGTATTATAATATATTTTTTTATTATTATTTTGCAAATTACACCACCAATTGCAACTGGTACCTTCTTTGCAGTTTTTTGAGTGATACACACCAGTGTTATATGACCAACGCATCAGTACCCGTAACATTTTCTTGGGACTTGGGAGAACCAGACTCTAGATGTACAGGAAAAGCTGCTTCAAACCTAACAGAGTAGGTGTGACTTTAGCTCTTATCTTTCAAATTATGTATGACCTAATCCTAAAGCCCTTACGGCAAAGTTTTATCCTCTCCACAAATTCAGTGAAAAATCATATTGTTAATCTTGTTTATCAAAGAAGCACCTTTCTTTTTTTTTCCTTTTTCTTTCTAATGTCAAGTATGGCAAACTTAGGTGAACTTCCCTTCAATGGGTGAACACATTCCAGTGTAAATGATTTTTTTTAATCTACTGCTAATTTTGAACTTGTTCAGATTTGTGAGACCTTCAGACCAGCTGTTGGCCACCACAATAATGATTTCGCTTTGAGTTTGGAGGCAGGAATGTGATAGTTCAGAAAAAAGAATTTTTAGAACATAGGAAACATCAGCACAGAAAGAAAACAAAAATTGTGAAGATGATGACAGCAAAGCAGGATTGAGAGATGGTTTAATAAACAATGCTTTCCTCTTTTCTAAATACTCTGATCAATCCTTTATAGATTTTTTTTCCCAAAAAAGTAAATGCCATCAGATTGACTCAAAACTATTCCCCTTGCAAGTATTTGTTTTTCTTCTGCCAAGCAATAATGCATTTCAGGTTTTGCATTTCTTAAGCCAATATACTGCATACAAACCACAGGCATGTTAAGACACAAAGACACACATTGCATTTCATAACCTCACCGTGATGAAACTGGTTTGTACATATTCCTGGAGCATTTTACTGCTCACATTGAAGAAATTCCCAAAGTGTGATGGCTGCTATTCATACTCGTGATATAAAAAATTTTAAAACTGATAACAGTCCACAACAATATAATTTAAACACAACCCCACTAAGTATGATAATAGATAGGACACAGGACAAGAACAATAATGGTTTAGGATATTATGCAAGATTTACAAACAATGTAGTTACAATCTGCATTAAGCACCACAAGCAAGCTAATAACACAGAGCCATGGTTTAATCCCAACACAATAACCAGAGAGATATATTTTTTCAGATGTTTGATGACACACAAAACTGTAATTATAGGGATATTCCCATTTAGCTGTGCGTAAGGAATGGCAAACAAATTCTAAAAGCCTTGTGCACAGAAGGAACAGGCTGGCAGCACCTCAAGAGCACGTCTATCTAACATTTGTCATTTACCACCGTCAACAAATCACTCTTGCAGAACAGGTTACACATTTGTACTGAAATTCCATTGCTTTCATTATGACATCAAAGAGCTTCCAATCTAGGAAAACATCAGGGCTGATCTGGATCTCAGAGCTTTGCCATTATGGCAGTATTTTTCTTTGACCATTTTTTCAATGGATATATATGTATTATAAATTGCACATTATATTAGGCCACATATACAATTTACCAGTTTTTCTAATCCATGTTGTTGCTCAATTTTCTCCCTTTTGTGTTAAAAATTCCAGTAGATTTTCCACACTGAGAAGCAGACTTATTAGACCTTTTAAATAAGTAAATCCAATGCATCCTTCAAAGTCTACCTATACCCCAGACCAAAATATATTTTTCACATGGTTCTTCCCATACATAGTCAATTAGTATTTATGACTTGGTGGAAATCATGACAAAGTTATGAACCATTCTCATTTGTTTATAAGTCAGCTATACTTTATTTATAAAGTCATTTATAATCTGCTGAAAATTAGATAATTCTTTCCTGCACTTCAGCGTTTATGCATACGAATTTATCTTGTTCATCTATCAATCCTTGTTTATATAATGAAAAAACTGTATTAAAATCTGTATCCTGCTACTGAACTGACCTTTCAAAAGTATCTGTTCTGACAATCCATCAGTATGATTTAAAATTTACACAAGTTTGGCTATATCTAGCAAGTTGACTTTCTGAAACACTCAGCTTTGTCTTTCAAGTTCATTTAAAGATATATACAGGAATTCTTGGAGCAAAAAGAGTAGGTAAAAGTGACAGAAAAAAAAGCATTATTCCTTACTAGACATTTTGTTAAACTGAATGACGTTTCCTTGACACAAATTTAAATAGATTAAGAAGTTTCCAAAAAAACCCAAAAAAGCTCTTCCATAAAACAGAAAAAAATGCCTTCGTATTTTAAAAAATGAGTGCTTACTATAATCTAAGTTGGAATATAACTTCTCATATTTTATTAATAATCACCATAAAACACAGCTTAAAAATAATCTAAACACAACTAGAATAAAAGGCTTTTTAAAAATACCATGAAAAATACAAACTATTTGTTATATCAGAAGGGCATATATGTAGCCAAGTAAGTCATATATGGCACATTTTTTAATCATTTGATGACTTATTTGCCCATCAATAATTAGTTACTTAATTATTACAAAAGAAATAGGCAAAGTGTAATCATATCTCAGCTAGTGCACTGCTCAGTCCTCTGGGGATTTTTTCTTTTTTTTCCTATAAGTGAAACAGGCTCAGAAAGTAAGCATTAAAGTAGAAAACACTGAGGGTCACACTGAGAGTAAAAGTTTTAATTGTCTTGCCACGAGTTCCTACACAAAAATCATCCAGAGTTTATGGTCAGATTGCCAAAGTAGCTAACATTTATGTAGTATCAGCATAATGCAGACCTAAGACATGTTTATGAAGAGCATTCACTTACATGGATGAGGCTCTTGGCTTCCATTACACTGGCATTCCATTCTTTTGGTGAAGAACTACCTAAATATCTTACATATTGAGCTATTGGGGACTCAGAAAAAGAACTCACACTCTGGTGTTTTGAAGTACATTTGAAAAAAAAAAGAAGTTGGTAGATGGCTCTAAAAGTTGCATTTTAGAAGAAAATATAGTGTAAGAGTCCCAGAAATTCAGTTCTGTGACAATTCCATAGTGCACCACATAAGAAATGTTTCCAGAACAGAGTATTTTCATATTAGAAATGCATACATTCACATACTAAAGTTGAGTAGAATTTGCATGAGGAGAAAGATACTAAATTTAACAAACATCTAAATATAACCCCTTTTATTTTGCTGCCTCTGTCCCAAATACAGACTACTGAAGAGTACCCCAGCATGGAGAAAAATAGCATATTCATGGATGAGTCACAACAGTAAAACCAAATGCATGGAGTTACAGCAGTGATGCTTCAGAAAAAAAGAAAAAGAGGGTAGAATTCAGGTTTTTTTCTTTTATTTGATTTGTGTGTCATCATTGACATTTTGTAAGCCCACTTGGAACAGCACAGCAAAGTAATTTTCAAATTTTCACCATTTTAGGTGCATAACTTTTCTATGGAAAGGTATTATTTTGGATCACTCAAAAGGCAGCTGAAGTGGGTAATCAAAGCATTTCTGAAAACTTGTTTATAAAAATCATGCAAACGGCTTGCAGCAGATAATCTAGATCTACATCTAATATTACAGCTTTGACTCAATCATAACTTACACACATGGAACTATTTTACAGCTGAATCAAACCTGTGATTCCTTGTGGCAATGTAGTCCCTTTTGAGTAGTAGGATTTTTAACTGACAATTATCCTTCTCTTAAATATATATGTTAGAATTCAAAACCAGTTGACCAATTATATAAATTATTTAAACTGCTGAGCTATTACTTTCAAACATAAAGCATTAAAAGCCAGTTCTGGGTTTTATTGGTTGACTTTAACTAAAGCATCACAAAGTGACTCTTCTGAGGGGTGGGCATCATGAATGAATGTCAGAACATTGCAAAGAGAAAACATTAAAGGAAAATGTTTAGGATATTATGGAAAAGACTTTAAAACACTATTATTTGAATTTTTTTTTCTTTGCGATGTTTTTTCCCCAATTGAATTACTTTAAAATATTCAATTATATTGCAGCTGCCTTGAACTAGGAGGACTGGTTTAAGCTCTTGATTATTAAGATCCCACATTAAGAACACACAGATTCAGAGACTTGGCATTTACTTTTATTACTATGCTAACAGAGAGAAATGGCTAGAAGATTAGGACTTGAAATCCCAATCAAATTCCATGGTCTGTTCTCACAAGAAATTGTCTAGTACTGTCTAAAATTTGTTAAAAAATGTGAAGTGTTAACTACAGAGATGTTCCCATGGTGTTCTAAAAGTGTTTTTCAGGGTGAGGAATCTGTATTTTCTCTATTAATCTTCCTAGTAACTGAATCATGTGCTGTTAGAAAATTGAATTATGCAAATGACAGATGGTTATAATCTATTTTGCTTTTTATTCATTAGTGTGATTTTTTTTTTCCTAAATCTGAGAAGACTTAAAGGATAGATAATTAAACAATGCTTTAATATTGCCCTCATATGAATATATTAAACTGGAAATACATAGATATTAATTTAAATAGGTATATTATAATTTTTACCTGTGTAACAGTTACACCTCTGATCTAGGTATAAAATTTTATTTTATTAATGATGAATTTACTTTGAACTTTTATATTTTGTCTCTCATTGGGATTTTCAGTTTTAAAGGAAGTTCAATTGTTTCTATGCTTCCACTGTTCACATATAAAGACATTTCATAGCAACTTTGTAGCTATATGGAGTCTATAAAATTATAAATTTAGATTATTTACCATTATGCAGCAACTTACTCTAGAAAAGCATTAAGATGCTGATTGTTACATGGAATGCAAAAGCAATGAGAGTGAAGCATATTAACTTAGAATTCTGTTTCAAGCAGTAGTATTTTAGAAAGTTGAAAGGGAGAGATTATTTTGCTTTGAAGAATCTGTAGATAAACTGTTTAGGCTACATATTACCTTAGTCTTTTATCTCGCAGGATCATGGTTCAAATATTTCAAGGAACCACAGTTTACAAGACCTCAACTACATTTCTGCAGAACCAAGTTAATACAATTTTTTTCTGAGAGACTTGGGGTGTGGCGTAGCCTAAAGAGCACCATAAAAAAATTGAACATTTCAGCTCATTGCAGCAGACACGGATACTAGAAATTACATTAACTAGCAGTCTGAATCCTAAGACATAATGAATGCAGGCAAATTAACTTTTGTGATGTTTAGGGGTTGGATTTTACAAGACAGCATTTGCTGAATCATCATTTTTCCTGTTGCATTTCTGTAGGTTACACAGAAATTTAGGGCTTGCTCAAATAGAATATTGCTAACACAATAACACTGTCAAACAATTCACGAAAAAAAAATTACCTTGCAAAAAGGTAATTAACTACAGTGGTAGAAACATTTGAAAAATCTACAGAGATCTTATAGTTCTATTCAAGAATAAAATATTTGGACTAATTGAGAATTATTCTTGTAAATACTGCAGAAGGTCATATCCCAAACAAGGGAAATGAGATCTTTTCATCCTGAGAGCTATCCTTGTGGCTTATCAATTGTATGGGACACAGTAGTTTGTTTCTAAGGTAGTCTGCTTCTATTTATGCTAACAAAGAAGAGGAAGGAGTAAAAGGTCTCCATGAGCACACCTTGGCTATTTGAGAATCAGAGCACCAGTACAGCAGCCTGGAAGAACAAAGAACATTAGTTCTGCTCAGCTAAAACAGTTCTGCCAAGAGAATATCAACCCTTCAACAGTAACCATTGTGTTTTCCACAGACACTGTGCCAGTGCATTAAAATTATTCCCTTCTAGATCACATCATCTCCTTTCTTTAAATTCCACTCAAAACTATAAAAACAGGAGACAAGGAGGAAAGAAAAGGATTCTGAAGAAAAAACTGAAAGCCTACATTGCTTTTTAAATCTGGAAAATATATGCTCTGCATACATATTCTGTATGTATACTGTATGTATACTAATCTTAGTATCAGTTGCTGATACTAAGATTAACTATATGAACACCAAGAGTAGCAGATAAGTTTGTTTGTACAATAATTGTAGAAATTAATAAAAGCCTAGGGACAAAGTAGCTTGCAAGACCATATTTATCGTCTTGAGTTAAAGATAAAACTAATCAGTAAATGCTTATCTGTATGTTTGAAGGGGAGCCTTAAATCCTGCATTAAGTGCAGCAAAAATTCAAAAGGAGCGAATATAAAATTCTAGTTCTCTAAATATAGGAGTGAAATGTGGTAATTCCTAAGGAAAAAGTTCAAAGACAACATGTTTTCTGTACTGCATACAAATCTGTTCAATCTCAAATCTGCAAGTTACCTGGAACAAGTTTTAATCTTATTTCAATAATAAAATAGCCCATTATTTTCAACTGAGCCAGTCAAAGTTAATGAGCAGTACTAGAATGTTGAGCATGTTGGACCACTAAGGAAACAAAATCTTATGAAACAATGTGAGAGGTCACACAGTAACCTGATTTCTAACTATTTATTGTTACAGTGTTCTCAGTTTTTAATGTATATTTATCCCTGCTATTATATAGGGAGGGAAATAATGAGGGATTAAAAAAAAAAAAAAGAAAAAAAAAGCTTGGGGAAAGGCAGGGGAAACAAGATGGTAAAAGAATAGGAATGCAGAATACAAAAAGAGACAAAGAAAATTAGAGCAATGGGAAAAAGAAGTGAAAGAAATCAGAATAAATTGCTAGATATAAGAGGCAAGTGAACACCTGGTTGAAGAAAGTGGTCTTTTCAGTCATAAAGAGGGGTCAGCACACATCTCTGGCCACTGCTAGTTAAAGGTGCTTTCTGCTTTTCTGTCAAAGAGTGTATATATTTATACTAGGAGTATAAAATAAATAATTTTTGGTACTGTCTCCTCTGCTTCTTCAAGTTTACAACCACATTGTTCTCATCTAACTTCGAAAGTGTTTCCAAAATAAAGCATTTCACACATTTGAGATTTTCATTTGACCTTCTCTTGCAACAGTCCTTAAATCTATCCAGCTCATAAAGCTCTTAGATTCTCATACAGAAAATTATACAAAAAATTTTGTAATTGCTACGTGCCAGATGGATCAGTCTAGAATTCCTTTATAGGAATAAGGGAATGTTTTCTCTATACATGAAACAAATTTTTCTTTTAAAATGCAAGTTCTGAAAATCCTGTTCCTTCTTATAATGTAGCTCTTGCTTCTCTTGGTTATTTGCATAGGTAGTCATGCACAAATGAAACAGATTGCTGAGTCTGGACTCAGACTTCAGGACTTTAAAGGTTTGACATGCACATGCAGAGCTTTAAAGCAGAATTTGTCTACAAATGTGTAACCTAGTGAGTCATCTTATCCCTGTGACAGTGACTCCCCACAGTTATACTCTGTACATCCCACTCTTACCCAGTTACATCCCCTGCAACATGCATTTTGCTAACGTGACAAGGCTTCAGATTTTTGTTCTTCCGTTTTAACTCTCTCCTGGAAAGGAGAAGTTAAGAGACGTTACAAACAATTTTATTTCACCACTGAAAGAGGGATCTTGGGATAGCAACTCACAGTTCCTTCATTGTAAGGACATGGTCAAATCACCTTTGGTTTCTGGAGGGAGCAAGTAGAGGGCAAAGTAAATATGTAAGTCAGCATAGCCAGCTTGTCATGGAATACCATAAAATGTTTCTCCCTCTGCTGCTTCCTCCAAACTCTTGGTCTCTCATACACTCTCATACAATGTTCAAGGAGTTGTATTCAACTGGATCACTTCATTGCTCCACTCACAGCATTGCTTTTCCAATAGCTTGCCTGGCCATAATTTGAAGGACAGCCTACAAAGGTATGAGGATAGAAACTCCTTAAGCCAGCACTGTCATTAAAGTTGCAGTATAATGAAACTATGGCCTAAGCATCTCACTTAAAACTGCACTTCACGTCAAAGGAAGATGGCCAGAAACTGAACTTAATGCTCCATGGCATGTCTACACTCTAATTGAAACATGACAGGGCAAATTCACTGCCCAAGGATCCACAGGCATGGACTAACCCTGTCTGTGATGATGAACTTGCTGTCCCCAAAACAGAGTGGCCTTGTCCCGGCTTCAAACAAGCAGGCATGGGCCTCAGCAGAGGAAATAGCCCACAGGCTTTTGTCTGCTCACCTCTGCACCTCATGTATTCTTCCTCCACTTATGATACATCATCACAGCAATGCAATGATGATTTTTTGAAGTGTGCAGAGCGTCCTTTCTCCTGTGCCTTCAGATGGCCATTAAAGCTGTCTGCAGCAGCACACATCCGGGGTGTCAAAGCTGGAGCTCCTAAAGTCTCTGCTGCCACCACTTTTCTGGCTCCTGTTCACTGTGGCCAGCTCCTAATTCTTTCTGAAAACCACCATGGGGTGACCCACATGTGTGTGGCACAGGCTACCAAAGCTGCAGTTCGCCAGAGAGGCTGCTTTGTGCAGTCAAGCTCCTGCTCCTGGGAAATGATGTGAGAAAAGCAACTGGCTTGGAGGTCAGCAGTGCTAATTCACATCAAGGGTCAATACAGAGGTATCCCTTCTTCCAAAGGGAAGGAGTGAAAAGAACAGCCAGTGCTGTGGCAACTTCCCTTTTTCTTACCAACAAGGTGCATCACATCCTGGCACAACCACAGGCTCATTAACACTCTTCAAAGATGACTGGCACGGTAGAGCAGCATATAATTTCAACATGGATATTACAAGCTTCATTATTTTATTATGTGTTTACTTTACAACTATTTCCTAGCCTCCATTGCAGCTAAACATGAGGAATAGCCTTCGAGATCACCATACCTTTAGCTCTCATTGCAAACTTCTTTCTCTTACGAGCTTTGCTGCACATTTCTAGCCAAGATCACACATTTTAGATGTAGTACGAAATCACGTCAGTATGAAAAATTCCTCCCACCTCATAGCCATCATTTGTGAAACCAAAAGAAGGCTTGCAACTTCTCGAGATTGTTTAAATCACAGATAATCAGATAATCTCCATTAACTAACACACAATGCCTGAGTTGGATTAATTTTCCTCACATGGCTTGAGACTTTGCAAAGCTAAGTGAGCAATTCAAAGCATTATTTTTAGCGTATCTTAGCATTTAAATTTCTGACATCTGAAGCTGAGGCAGCTACAGCCCACAGAAAGAACCCCGTGCTTCTGAATTATGCTTGAATCCAGGTGCTCTCTGGAAAGTAAAACCCAACACAGATTAACATTAATGCACTGACAGCTTTCCTAAGATAGACCACTTAAACTAACAACACGTATGCAATGTGTAAAAACAGAATGGAATTATGTTCAAGATTGATATCTTCATTTAAATCCTGTTCTAGAAATCAAGTATTACTTACCCTTCCTCTGCTAGAAATCCTTCTATTTTAAATCATGACAATGTGATACAAGAAGCTCCCAGCTCTTAAAGATCCAAAAAGGAACTTCTCATCTTCTGGCATTTCTGTCTGTCAAAGGAATTGACACAATATTTCTATTTACCTTTTAAAAAATACTACCTCTTCTTCAACCCACTGCAAAACACTATTGATCTTACCTCACAGTAGTATCAGATAAATCTTAAGCTAACACCACAATATATTGAACCATCTCTTGTAACCCACAGCATTTTTGGATGGAATTGAAGCATTTGGAGATTTCATAAATGAGCCATGAAGATTAAAAATATGTAATCCTTCTGCATTTGTTTTTAAAAAAGGTATTTTTAAAAGATAGGAAAGCAAAAGACATGTACCGTGACAATGCCATCTCAAGGTTTAGCTCAATTTTCAAGTGTTTATTTGCATAAAGCACAATTTTGCATGAAGGCACAGCATAATTTATAATTATTTTATCCACCAGGAGCCAGACACAGCTTTTAGATGTTAAATCTGCTGACAGCAATTTATCTCTTCCTCCATCTTAGAAGCAACTAATGCATCGTCAAGGGTTTGTCTGGGCCAACAAGTATTTCTCCCATCTTCTGCAGGAAATACCCTTCAATTTAATTTTCATAGTGACTGAAAAGAAGGAAGCCTTACCTTTCTTCTTCTTTATGTAAAGAAGATCTCTTCATTTCACAGTAGAATTTTATTCCTAGAAACTTTGTATTTCTCTATAGACCATCTACACCCTTTGGGAGGCAGTCTATCATAGGAGCACCATTTTGCTGAAGTATCTCCTGTTCTACCAGATCTTCTGTTCAGAAAGTTATTCTGATATTTGAAGATTTACCAGTTTGTTGACAAAATAATCTCAAAAATGTCTTACAAAAACAGTCTGATATTTTGATAGTGGTATCTGTACAGGGATTTCATTTTATTTCAGCTTTAGTCTGCTTTCAGAAAATGTTACTGAGTAGATTATAACACTGACCTGAGGACAACAGGCTATGTTTAGTGAATTTTCTCATCCTGCAAGAAGCACTAAGGAGAAGTGGCTCAACTGGCCCAGTATGCAAAGCTAAGATCAAAAAAGACATATTTTACAAAAGCAAAGAGGAAATGAACACAATTACCCAGTGGCCATCCAAATCACCAGTCTGCATTGCAATTTTTCAAGTACAGCATGCAGTCACAATACTCAAACAAATGCTTTCATAAAAGTATGCTAAGAAAAAAAAAGAAGATTAACAGAAAAGTTACAATCAGTTCCAAGCAAAAATGACTCAATGACAAAAGAAAAAAAGAATTACTTTAGAGGGGATTAAAAACTTAGGTACTGAAGTCATAAAGTCTTTTTGTTTTCTTTTAGTGTTGCGACAAAGTTTTAACAGTCCATGAACAGCATATTGTCTATTTTAGATTAATAGTCAACACTTGCTATTTCAAGTAAAGAGAATTAAATTGCAGCCACTAGTGCAATAGTTGTATTTTCTTTTTTATTTAGAAAAACCAAAGCCATTTCTTTAAGATGAAAATACACATCCTACATTATTAATAATTTTATATAAAGTTATTTATATAACTTTAATTCCTGAAAGCATTAGGACTACAAGTTGGCACCTTAGCACAAATTTAAGTATTCTACAAATTGCCATTCCTTTAAAGTAGAGGTGTAGCAACCTAAGACAAAAGAGAGCTGCAGTTCGGGTCTTGTTTTGAACAAATGATGACCAATAAAGTATCTTGAGTAACCTGGGGTGTACATTTCTGTGGAGAAACAGCAAAAACTTCCACAAATAACCTTGATTTGGTAATAATGTTACTCGTGGTATAGCAGGCAAATTTATCAGCCAAAGGTCCTCTGCACAGTAAGTAGAGAATAGAAGATTTCTTTTGGAAGGAATTAAATGCATAGCAGTGGGAGTTTATGTTAAATATAGCATATAGCACAAGACACTGGTATGAAAACATATGGTCCTCCTTCATTCCTTTCTCCTATTCCATTTTCATCCCCTTCATGTGTAAGTCATAGAGCTTAGCAAAGCTTCCGTCTCTTAACTCAAGACAGCCTAAAACCACCCACCATTTTGGCCAGGACAATCATCAACCCAGATGAAGTCTACACCAATCTTGCAACTGAACTACAAAGCAACTCTATTCCTCTCACCAGTAATTCCCTTGGAGGTTTCCTTGCTTCTCTTCAAAGGTTTTATTGCTGAATATTATTATTGCCACAATTCTCCATTCAAAAATGCTTTACGTAAAATACTTGTAGTCTGTGTATCCTTGCTATTCCTGCATTTTTCTCTACTCAATGTATAAGTAGAAGTTTGCTAGCAACAGGAGAGTTCACATCAGCTGCTAAATGGTGCTTTATGTCAGCATAAACTGTATATATTCACAGTAATACTTTAAAATGGTTAAAATTACAGAAATCAGAGAATTGTTTCAGGAACACGTACACTGCCTAGAGAGCTTAGGAAAACCTCCCAGGAGCCCAACAAAGCATTCAGCTTTGTTTTTGGTTTTGTTGGTTCCAGCAACAAAGCTCAGGGTGATTCGATCTGTTAGAGATGTGCTCAGTGATGGGAACAAAACTGCAGAAAGTGGCTTTGCTCCCCGAGAAGATTTGAGAGCCAGTACAGTCTGTCACAGGATAGTACAGCCTGAAATATATGTAGTCTCAGGAGATTTCAACAGCTCAATGGAAATACATTCTGGTTTTGCACCCTTTTCACTGACCTGAGCTTTTGGCTGTCCATAGAACAATCCTCCACCCTCCCACTCCTCCAAATACAATTGCTTCTCCAAACATGCCCACACAAGAGGAATAAGGTAAAGCAGTTCTAGACCAAAACAGAGAAAGTTGAACCTTTTACTTAAGTACTTCATGAGAATTAAGCACTTTTGTGCCCTCTTCATCACATCAGATGTCTGAGAGTGGCATCCTCCCGTCCTTTGAGCAGTGAGCTCCACAGTGTGGACAAGAGCTGTTAAAGCAGCCCGGGCACACAATGAAGCAGCATGAGACTCTGCACGTCCAAGTGCCAGGACTACTCAAGTGCTTCCAGAAGGAAATGTAAGCTAGGACAGGCTGACTCAGCTTCCCTTTGCTACAGAAACTCCTGTAGTCTGGTATTTTAAAACTGCTTTTTCGGAGATTCATTGGTGTTATACTGCTAGAGTGCTCACTAAATCACAGACAAGCAAATATAAACTCCCACCTCTAGAGAGTATTTTCAAAATCCTGCAGAAAAACAGCTGCATTTCTGCACTGAATGACTAGGGGCCTAAAGTGCAAACATCCCAGGAAACAGCCTCCTACACAATATGTAACATCTAAGCTTGACACTGTAAATTAATCCAAAGGAAACAAGCTCTTTTACGTCCTTTTTATTACAGAAAAACAAAAGGCTTACACTTGACTTAAAAAAGCAGCATTATTTTATGAATCCAAAATTATTACAGTGAAATTGCTTTAAGAAACCTCTAGAGACTGAAGAAAAGAAATAAAATGCCCCTCCTCATACAGCATTCTAGATTACTTGAGTGACCACAGCAAACACCTTAATTTCACATCACTTCTGACACCCAGTATATGACCTGTCCCCCTTTTTTTCTCCCCACGACTTGTTCAATGTAGCTTGGGGAAGGATTTGATGAAAACAGCAGTACATTTCAAGTCTAATTTTCAATAGTTCAGTACACATCTGATAGATATTAGAGTTCAGAAGTGACTGACACACAGGCTTTCCTCCTAACTCCAGCTATTAAGTGCTACAGTTTGAACAGATCCCAGTGTGATCCATTTCTACCACAGTATTTATCATTATTCAGGTCCACATCTCAGAATACTTCCCAACTAGTCAACTGGCTACTACTGACTATAAACACAAACAAAAATAACCACAAAAAAAGAAGGCTCCACATTGAAACAGTTCAGCAGCAGAACTCAAGCTGAAGTTTTTTTTCTTTTCATTACACTCCAGAGAAAGAACAGCACGGTTCCAGTGACCACGTCAGGTTTTTTTATTAAGTCAAATGCTGCAGGTTTCCAGCCTGAGCCAACATTAAATATGCAACTGATTTGTACTGAAATCTTAAGAAAAGAGACAAAGAAAAGATACTAATGTCTTCATAGTCCTACATTTTGACTAATCAGCACTGAGTTGTGCAGAAGTCCAAAGAAATTTACAAGTTTTTCATTAAGTGATTTTTAAAATTTTTTTCAATAAATTGCTCAGAGCTCAATGCCATTAAAGAAAATACCCCTTTCTAAATACATTTTTAAGCACCTATTCCTCATGTATATGCTAAACCTACACCTCCTAAAGGTTCTACCAAAAAAATAAAACCTCAACAAAAAGGAATAAAACTAAAGTCACTATGTACAACTGGCTATAATGAGAAAAATGAAAAAAAGGCAATTCATAGAAAGAAAACAGAGAAAACATAAAAAATGGGAAAAAAAACGTATCAGATACCTGCTACTCAGTTTCTATGACCACACTTATAATCTTTCCTTCAAAAAGGAAAAGGTTTGTATTCATCATCAGATGTGGAATTTTTTTAAAAAAATTCCCAATCTCTTTACATGTTGTTTATACTGTTTGATAACCAAAATCTTTCAAGTCAGAGATCTACTTAAGGTACTCTGCATGGCAACCTGAAGCCAGCTGTTACCAAGCTACTTAAATAGAAGAAACAAGTTTCTTTCCCACAGGGAAAAAGAATGCAATACATTTTCCCTGGTTATAATTCTACAGCATTATCAAATTTACTCAAACATAGAACTTGTCTATTTAAGTTTACTCATGGTTACTACTTAAAATTCCTTAATTTAGTGCTGTAGCACTAAATAGCAATTTCTTATGTGATCAAGCTGCCTTATAAGGAGGACATAATATTTTGTATTATACAGTAATATACCCTTAAAAAAAAGAGAAATAAAATTTAAAAACCCAGCATGAATAGTTTGAGGTGGAGTAACATAAGTTTCATTTTTGTACTTTTCAAGGCATTGATGCCAAAGGCTGCTTTGTAGCTTACCATTGGAGAGTTTTAGCCCTGGACACAAATTAGTTCTTTTTGCAGTCACAGGTTTGTATTATAAGTGGCTTTTATGATGAAACGGGTAACAAATATGCTTTATACTGATCAATCTTTACCAATTTTAATATTAAGCTTCATTAACTCCCTCCTACAGAGAAGGTAACAGTCTCAAACAAAACTACCTATCTCAAAGATATATAGCAATCTCAAGTATACACTGTAAAATAAATAAACACCATTCATAAAGCTTGTCATTAGAGAATTATACAAATAGTCAGAAGGTGTTCATATTGATGTCTTCCTTTATCAAGCTGTGCTGTGGATTCAGAAATCTTACAGAGCTTTTGCACTCTAAGTGTGCAAGCACTCACCAAAAGCAATTACCAGGCAATCATGTTCTAAAAGGTTTTTAACATAATTTTCCAATATTTTTAGCTGCTAAATTAATAAAC
This sequence comes from Ammodramus savannarum pratensis, assembly GCA_020466415.1. Lineage (NCBI taxonomy): Eukaryota > Metazoa > Chordata > Aves > Passeriformes > Passerellidae > Ammodramus > Ammodramus savannarum. The sequence goes on from JAHXMQ010000807.1 coordinate 45,164,862, forward strand.
ACCATACAATTCCTATATTCTGTATCTAGTAAACATTCTTGACTGCTATGGTAGAACAGTCCTCCAATTCCCAAAAATTTACATTTAATTTGAGGAAATGGAAGTTTGTTGTTTTGGTTTTGTTTTTCTTTTCACATACTAATGTGCAACAGGTGGAACATGTGACTTCTTAGGAAACTTTTAAATTGTCTTCAGCTATCAGGCTCTAAAACACTTTGCATCTCTCTTAACTTTTCCTTGTTTTCAGCTTTAATTTTATATGATTCAGTGCATAGCTGGGCTATATTAATAGCAGTTCATCACATATAGTCAAGTAACATTATCTCTGTTTTGGAAATGAACAATTCAAAACTCTTACAAAAATGGTATAGAACTGTACCTGAAAATTTCTTCAGTTTAAATTGCTCTTTGTTAATCTACTAAGGACAATTAAGAGAACATCCATTTTTTTCTGTCAATTTCTGAGAAAATGTGAATACATGCAAGTCAAAACTACCATTATGCAGATAAAACAATCCTCTTTCATGAAGATAACCAATAAATGACAACCGCCAATAAATAAGTCTATTTGGAAATTCTAGAGAATTCTCTTGCTAAACAAGTTAGTCTTTTTTCTTTTCCATAATGTCTTTCTGTTTAAGCTCTCCATCTGAAAGTTCTGTGTATTTTCCATTCTTTTCCTCCTCTTGTTCTTCCTCACTGCCTTCATCTGTGAGCTCTCGATCACCACTTTCCTTTTTGGCTCCCTCATGCTCAAATACCTCTCCCTCTGTATCAGCTGTGCAGATTCCATAACACATGATGCTGATGACCCCCAGGGGTAACCCAAAGAGAAAGCATCCCAGCAGTGGTGAACTCTTGAACACAGACTGTTGAAACAGAAAGTAAAAACCACTTTCAGTGAATATAGAAAGTTACTGCATTACTTCTCTTATCACTCTGTGTATTTATTCAAAAAACATCCAAAATTCAAATCAGTGTTTTTTTAGAGGGATCAAGGAACCAACTAGGTGGGAAAAGACCTTTCAGATCAAGTCCAACCTATGACCAACAAGAGCACAGCACCAAGTGCCACATCCAGTCTTTTATTAAACACCTGCAGGGATGGTGAACCCCATCACATCCCTAGGCAGCCCATTCCAATGCCCAATCACCCCTTCTGTCAACAACCTCTTCCTCATGTCCAACCTAAACCTTCCCTGGCACAACTAAAGACTGTGCCCCTTGTCCTAACGGATGCGTTATTTTGATTTTTCTGCTTGTAGGGTTGGGTTTTGGGTTCTATTATTGCTGTTGCTTTCTGGGTTTTTTTTATAAGGTTTGTCTGTTTGTTTTCTTCTGCAAAAATGGCAAGGAGTCCTCAACTTCAACAATTTCTACTATAAGTTCATAAAACATGATACAAGTTCAGTATTACCATATTGCATTGGGATAGTTGATGTTTACATGTCAACTGCATATCCTATGCATTCTTTGAAGTTTTAGAAACAATTGTTCTAAGAGTGTTAAAATCCACTTTGAAGAAAAAAGTTTCACCTCTTACTTGTGTCTTGTCAAAAATTAGTCTGCAGAAAAATTCCAGAGAGGTTCCTGTTGAGGGGTAGCTTAATGGCACAGGAAGAAGGACCAATGGTTTCAGAAACTGGTGGCTAAACACTTTCCTTTCACAGAAGTTTAGAAGCAAGTGAATTTCAACTTAAATTCACAGCATAGGTTTATTTGTTTGTGTAGGACAAGAGAAGAAATGGATTTGTGTACATCTTCCCAACAAAATTTTGTTAAGCATAATTAACTTATGAGAAAGATAGTAAAAATGTTTGCTTTAAAACTGCACAAAGAGTAGTATTTAATCTCTTACGCTCTAAGTTATTAAACAAAAATGCAACATTCCTTAGAACAGTGAAAGGGTATCCAGTTTCAGGTAAGGATGTCAAAAGGGTGAAGGACCTTGAATTCTCTCTGTTCTATCTCTTAAAATACATGTAAGGCATACAGAGAAGCAGTGAAAAATGAAGAAACTAAGATATGTTGAATATTTATCACACGTATTATTAAAAACTTTAATGAAGTTAAACCTATACATATATCTGTAATATATACACTAAAAACAACTCATATAAAAAAATATTTTTAAAACCCTATGGAAGTGTTTGTATCCTGACTGACAAGGGCACCATCTAATTCAATGAAAAATAAAACTTACCACTATAGTAGACTTGGCATCATAGATTATTCTCTTGATTCTTTGCAGAAGTCCATCACCACCCTGTGCCTGAAATTTCAAATGGAACCATGTCAAAACTGCTGACACTTTTCAGTTATGATTCCAAAAGTTCATTCTTCAGACCTTGCAATCTTAAGTCCCTTTAGAAGGAAATGAAAAGTAATTATTCTTATATCTCATGATGTCCAGACACTCCCACTTGGCAAGCTTGGACAAAGATTATTCAGCAGTCTCATTGTTTTAAACAATCAGTGTCAACTTGGACAATGGGCTGACACTCTCTCTCCTATGATAAAGAAACACTAACAAAAACTAGCAACTGTCCCATGTAACAATGGTAAAACTGCAGACTTCTTCTGAACTTTCCTGCAGTTGTTGAATATGCACTTATGGACTATGACAGCACAGTTAGAAACATCTAAGAACTAGGCAAAGAGAAGATATGAACGTGTAATAAATAAAACCTGTGTCAAGCAATGACAGGCTATACCTACACTGCCCCCTAATTCAGCAGTGTTCAAAATAACTACATGAACCAGAAGGCAGTCTGTCTCCCCAACAGGACTGGTTTTCACCTTCCTTGGTAGCCAGAGAAACAAACTCATATTTGGAAGTCAACTCATCAGCACATGATCTGACCAAAAACCCCTCAAACAGCAAAAGAAGTCCACAAAGATGACTTGCAAAAAGTTACCTATAGAGTCTTAGAGAATAACAGTATCATCCAGGTGAATAATCCAACACTTCCCAAGGAAGAGAAGGGGGAAAGCCAGACTGCTCAGAAACTTCTCTGTGGTTCAGAAAGTCTGCATCCTATTAGTTTACCAGCATACTTTGAAGACTCTCATTCCTCAAGAGCTGCATAATTTCTTGGGCAGAGAATGCAGCCAATGTAGTGCAATTTTATGTCTACAGACACCTTAAATATAGACAGCTTAAATGAAGTCAGATCCTGTATTTTTGTATTGTACAGAGATGTGAATTTAAACTGACCTTTAATCACTCTAGCTAAGATACTGCAAACAAAAGATAGAAAGACCTAACTGACAATACAGCAACAAACACAAGGCATCACAAATGATTCTTCTCCAAGTAAAAAAAAAACCAGACAGAAACCAATTTCATTTGTTGTTTCAACCAGGAAGAGACATACAATTAGAGTCTAATTGATGCTGATAACTCAATGCACTTAAAAACCATTAAAAAAGCGAGAACTCAAGAACAAAGAACCCCCAAGTTACAGCAATACCCCTCACACTGCAACGGAAAGCATGGCCAGTAAAGTCCTGAACAGCACATAAATCCACCTATACCATGTTCTACAAAAACCAGACAGATTAAATAAACAGAAATAAACCCCATATGACAAATATCTTCTGCATTATTTGCCATTACCAGCCAATGACCTAAAACTGCCGGCATAAAGTAAAGCAGGATTCAGCTAACATAGGAAGCTCTCAATATACACCCAATTGGGGCTTAAACCAAAAACAGGCTTCTCCTAGGAGGCAGCTAAATTATTAACTATCATTTGCCCTTCATGGCAAAGCCTTTTTACCCCAGAAGCACAAATTAAAGTTCTGCTCCATGACCTCTTTCCTCATCCATACAACATAGCTTGCTGTTCAACTTACAGTACACTGAGGGAATAAATACCCAAAAATATCCAAGTCATCAATTCCAAATAGCTTTGCTGTTTTAACAAACGACAGCTCTTTTTTAGTTTAGAGCAGAGAGCAGTAAGCTTGTGCCCATTTCTAACATTCAAAGCAAGTATAATACTGGCTTTTTGACTCTGAAGTTGTAATTCCTCCAGCTATTTGATTTAGTAATTTTCCACCCAAAAGAAAAGGTGCAGTTCAATTATGCACTATCATTCAAAATTTTAAACAAATGCATTTAATGCAAACCAGGAGATGAATAAAAATCTCTCCATTTATAACTGCACCAGTAAAGGAATATCAAAAGAAGCTGTCTACCATTATGCTATAAACAAAAGAAAGCTTGCTTTGTACAACATGTAAGAGCATGACTGCAGAATTTACAATCCCATATTCAGTGACAGCACCCAAGACAGTAAGACAGGACAGGAATATTAAATACACACATAAATATCAGAGTAACAAATTTTTTTCTTACTTTAGCATCTAAGGAAATAAACATTAACCAATATATTCCAAGCCACTATGAAGACTTACTTCAGCTGTACCATCCAGGATGTTGTTAATAAATTGAACCATGTCTTCTGTGCTCTCAATGTGCCTATCTGGTAGAAAATATTGCTGATTGGAAGTATTCAATACAACAATAGTAGGGATTGTCAAGTCACTGGAAATATAAAAGAGACAGTTTATCTATTTAAACAACTACCATATAAAATATTCCAATTCAAGTAATCCCTACATCATTTCAAAAGGTAATCTATTAATCTTCATAGGTGCTCTTTGTAGTAATTCCTTAAAAACAAGAAAGCAAGAGATAAGGTATGGCATAGCATGGTATGGACATGAATGGTATGGGCACATTTCTCATTAATATTGTTTTCCTTCACATCTGTGTCAGTGACACTACTGAAGCATTTTACATACCCAGAGCAACAGAAAATCAGGTACCTTATGACTTTGCAAATAGTAAGAGATCACAAATAGCAGCCTTGTATACAAAATACATTAAGTATTTAAGTTAACAAAGGCAGAAGTGTCACTCAAAAATTTAATCCCACACAATCATTGTCTAACTGATCACCTTTATCAATCAACATCTGCTGGTCCAGTTGAAAGAAGAAACCATGCCAAGCATAGCTTTTCTACAGCTCTTTTAGATATGGTTTATGAGGAACAGAGTTTTTAAAGAATTATTACTCAGCAGTTAACTTTCATGTGCACATACATCGTAAGTGGAAAGAAAAAAATGTTAGACATTATCTCTGGACACAAACCAGTTTAATCTGCTTGTTTTAGCACTAAATTCAAAATAAGATCGAGTTAAGAAATTTTAATACTGCAAAAGTACATTGTTCAAAAAGAAAGATTTATATATATTAAACAAGTTTAAGATCTCCTGTAGTCTTTATCAATTTTCTGTAATTCTGTCAGTAATGAATTCAAGTATTTTCTTCACAGCAGAAGCAATGCAAACCTCCTTTTTCTACCTTTTCACCCTTGTCTAATGTGCCCCATCCATTTACATTTGTAATACATGTAAAATTGATGATGATTTCAGTCTTATCTGTGGCTATCAATTCATAGTAAATCATTCAATAAAAATACTGATTATTTACTCAAGATGTCCATTATTCTGTGGAGTCACTGAAATCATCCTAAATTTTCTCTCACATTTTAGGTGGGGCTTTTGGTTTTGATTTTAATTCAAATGCAAATTTTAAAGTGAAGAAGTTTAATAATATATGACAATTTTCTGAACTTCTGGAAAGCTGAATACTTAAAGATTTAAGGAGCAGACTCTCTTCCCAGTACTGAAGGTGAAACCATGGTGACACCTCAAAAACCGTAAGAGCAATTACAGGGATAGCAAAATTATGCCATCCTTTAAATGAAACTTTAGAAAAAACAACCAAGTAACACAACTTTGTACACCAAGGCAACTTGCAACATAAGAGCCAATAAACACAACATTTCACCTTGAAATTTTTATTCACTTCTTACTAGGGACAAAAAAAAAAAATCTAAGTAGAAGGCCCTCTAACCAAGTCACTGCTTTTGCAAGCATCTGGTAACAAGTTCCCAATTCCTGCCAAAATATGTCCTTCCAGCAAAACAGAACAAGTTTTACTTTTTAGATGCAGTATTTCTGTTGCATTTAACAGTCTAGTAACTGATGTTCTTGGAATTGGTTGTAGAGCAGCTGAAAGGTAACCTCCATGCAGAGATTCTTTATGCTATACAAAAGTTCACAAAAGCACATTTAATGTGTTACTTTCAAGAGCAGAGGAGAGTTCTACATAGCTGACAGTGATATTACACACCTTAGCTTATAAAAAGCTGTATTTTTGCTTTCAGTAAAATACTGAAATGCATTTTTAAGTCAAATTTTAGGCAAAATTATGTATTTTAATTAAAATACATAATATTCTGATTTCTTCTTTTGTGCATGGTTGTAAATGTACCATCTCTAATCCAACAAAAGCACGTTCATATACTGCTGAAAAGACAGAAGAATTGTAATGCCTACTAATGGAGTAACAGTCAAGTTCATAAATGTACTTTTTTCAAGGTCTTATTCTATCCCCAGAAATCATACAATATTTTGTCCTTTGTAAAGAAATCAGAATTTGTCCCTATGTGCATCTAGCACAGTAAAAAGTGTTTTGTGATACATTTCTCATTATTCAGATTTTTTCTCTTTCTACTTGCTGCCACCTGGTGACAAACTGAAGCAGTTACAATACTTTTTTTTTAACCCGAATTATTCATGTAGCCACATGAAGAGCCACTGCTTTGAACATTATTTGCTGCATTCTTTTCCAAATTCCTATTCATGCTTGAAAGGTATACACTGGGTCTAGAAAATAATTAAAAGCTGGTGAGTACTTGGACCAGAACTTTCCATGTACTACAAATAATAAAATCAGACGTTATGCAGATTCAGTGAAACAAACCAGCTGAACAAACCATGTCACTAGATCACTACCACTCCAAGTGGCAGTTCTGTCTTTTTTCCCTTAATTTCCTTCCTCCCAGGTATCTCATCTCCCTTCCCTGCTTCTCTGCACATCTGTGCTGATACTCAGCAGAGTAGAAGGGAATAACATTGACACTGTTGAATCAGCAAAATAACTTCCCTACTTGTTCAGACAAAAACCAGACACTTTTCTGACAGATAAACAGGATGAAAGAGCTCAGCAGACAGACATAAGAGCCTGCACAGGAGAAGCAATTAACGAAGTGAGGGAGGTCTCACTTCTGGCAATTATAAAGCACTAGCTCAATTAAATCACATAATTTTAATGGAGAGAATTGTTTTTAAAGCAGGAGTTAATCTACAGACATTCTACAGAAATACAGACCTTGTGCTTTTGGGTCCATATGAAGCTCCTAGAATCTTTAGGGATCATGAACACATGCTTAATTAATGTTTTGATCCCCAAGAAATGGATTTGGAAAACTTTAAGAAGTTATAATACTGACTCCTGGTTTTCCTTTCTTTCAGACCTCCAAAGGCCAGAGGAGAAGAAGTAGTGAACTACAAATGCCAAGCAACTCAACTCTCTAATTATGTATTTTTTAGAAAAGGATCATAGTAAGGCAACTGTCAAGCATCCTGTTAAACCATTTATATACTCCAAAATATACCATGTACATATCAAGTGCAGACAGCACCTTGCATGCATTCTATGCTTCTCTGCTGAAGGGCATTTCTATGCATGTCATAAAAATACATCAAGAATGAAAGCCTCACAACTCTAATAGTAATTTAACAAAGGAGACGTAAAAGATAAGCTTTGTCAATCAGCATTATCAGTAAGCTAAACATCTAACGTTAAATTATGTGTTTATACAATTTAATTTAACAACTGATACTACAGTACAGGCTGAATTCTGATGGCAGTGGTTTTTTTTTTATGTCATGAAAGCCAAGAACTTTCTGTAAGATTATTATCGATTAAATACATTTGGTAACAAATACAACCGATGAAAGAATATTCAAATAAGAATTTACTTACTCCATTAGTAAACTATTAATGTAATCATTTCCATCCATATGGCCAAACTGGAAATCCCTGAAAGAAAAGCAGTTAGAAATAAAATTATGAAGAAGGAAACGCAATAGTGGGTTTCAGCAAAACTTCTCCATTAATATTTTTCCTGTAACTGAAAATGAGAGCACACACTCAGAAATGTAATTCAAAAAAAGTGATGATCTAAACCACAACATTATCAAACACAGTCAGTTAATGAAATGGTTCTATTAAATATCAGTATAAAAATATAAAAGCATGCATTGTAACATTTTTCACTTAGGGAAAAAAAGTGAGTGCTGTCTTAATTAGATTAATGCAGAAGAAGTATTAAAACATCAGAGTCCCATGTGCGTCCCAGAGTCCATACCTGTGAAAGTGATCCCGATAATCTCTGGCAACTTCCTGAATAATAGACTTTAATCTGAAAGGAAAAAAAATTGGCATGGATATCCAGAATAAACTCCTTCAAATACAAAAAATAAACATTGAGATTTCCCCAGTAAGCAGCAATTTGTACCTCATCAGCAACAAGGACTATCAAAAAACACCTTGCTCATCTTGCTTAGTTCCTAAAGGTTGAAAATAGCATACACGGTACTTGAACAGATTTTTTTGAGTCTGTATATGCACCCAGAATGGGATAAGGGAAGGTCTTGTTCCTCTCAGCCTCTTTGGCAAACTCCAATCCCAGCAAAAACATCCCTTGTTTAAAGTTCCACAGACAACTAATACATAAGCATCACTAGCTTAATTTTCAATGTGAGTGAACTGAAGTACAGTCATTTGTTTAAACTCACTGAGTTCATCTCAAAGTCATCTGAACTCAAGCACTTTTGTCTTTGTTTAAGAGGTGACACAACAGCTTTTAAAAGCTATGAGATCACCATTTGCTCCTGTGATCCCATTAACAAATGGCAAAAAAGTGATACAGGAACTCCCACCATCAGTGAACTCACATGTGCTTCAACCAAGCCATAAATTAAGTAAAATTAGTACACTAAGTCAGAACATTTACAAGTTTACCCACTCATTTAACCTATATTTCTCAATATTTAAGCAACTTCCAAACTTCCCTATGTCATACCAGCACATCTCTCCCATAGTGTCACCAATACTTAATTCTGTACCTGGTATGTTCCACTGAAGAGTTTTTATCATCAATGACTGCAATAGCCACAAGTTTTCCTAAAACAAGGAACAAAATTCTTGAAACCATTTAAAAAGAAACACATTCTCCAATGGGAAATATGTCAACTTAGAAGATCAGGTACTTTCCAGGGATAGGAATTAGTTTCTAAGTATAAACAAGAATCACAGCCAAAGAGCCTCTTCAAGCTGACCAAGCTGTGGTCTTAAAGCTACTGAAAATAAATTAAGATGGAGCTCAATGCCACACCACTAGCATTGCATGAAAGTCTACCCATAGAAATAAGTCAAAAGGGAGAAAATGCAGATAAAAATTCATTTCCTACTCAAGCTGCATATTTACATATACCTAAATATGAGGCTATGGAGACCTGTATTATATAGCACCAATTACAAACTGATTATAAGTGACTAAGTCACTAGTGTATGGATTTAATAACAATTATTTTTCATATTGTTGTGAGCATTAGAAAAAACAAAAATTGGAAGATTTACTGGCATAGCCCAGAATTCATGATATCAGAAACAAAATTTAGTTCACAGCCCTCTGTCAGAGGAGCTTAAATGTCAACACCAGAATATACCAATCTCTTCAAGATTTACTTTGTGAAGCTTTTCTGATTAAAAGAAAAAAAATCCCCAAACCCAAAGAGTAGTATGGTCAATCAGATAAAAGTATGTTTAAAAAGCTGCGCAGAGTTTCTCCAGATCAAAGCCCTGCACTTAGGAAAGTAGATCTGTTAACAGTGCAGTCAGTCATCAACCAGATTAACCTAAGGCTCCAGAGGGCTGATTTTTCACTTCTCTCCACATGCCACAATTCATTCCAATCTCTCCCGGTCAAGACAATTGCTCGGCTCCTACCTATCACCATGCCACAGGAAGCATTCCCCTCAAAAATAAAGAGTCGCTCTTGTTCAAGTAATACTGAAGGGTTTTAAGGGCAAAATTTATGATTGTTTCCCATATTTCCTTGTGAAAAAGCAGTAGCTTCTCCCCATTCCACTTCTGCCATACATCAATTCTCACTTTTTTCCCCAGTTTTTTCCACCCTAAGATGACGTCTAATAAATACACCAGTAGACAACTAATGACCTTTTAGACTATAAAAGATCATGTAAATAAATTCCAGGTACAATGTGTTAATACATAAGGCTCTTTAAAGTAAATAATGGCTTCTCCAGTGTATTAATAAAGTTTTGGGTTTTGTTGTTTTTTTCAGTTATTTAAGGAATTGCTAGTCAAAAATGTAACAGGAAGAAATAACTCATATTTAAACAACTCCCAACAGCCTTTCTGTAAATAACCATTCAAAATGTAGGTGTAACAATATTAGCTTTATAAACATGTAAGAACAGAGATACTTCATATTCTTTAAGACCTGAAAGAACTCAGTGTTGATTGAATCTAAGTATTTTGAAATGGAATACAGATGATAAGACGTCCTGGCCTGGAAAAATCAACACTTAGAGTATTTCCACTGGTACCTCGGTGTGTATAAACCTTAAGAGCAGTACAAGTTGTGTGCCTTTTCCAGAGGTCACCTGGCTGCAAAATTTTCATCTGGCCTGTAGAACTTTTGCTAAAGGAAAGCTGAAGTTTTCTGGGAAAAGTCCACTTCAATACATTCTCCTTTTCTTGCCACATCTATTTCAGAGATATCTAAATCCACTAGATAAAAGATATCTGGACAATCCATATTTGATACTTCTAAATCTAGTTTTAAAATTCCCTGCATGTATTCCAAGAGGTAACATGAAACTTATGCAAAATGTAAGGTGCTCTTAAATTAAAAGTCCTAGTAATTTTTGTGATTATCAGAGGATTAGACACACTAATTTTTATGTTGTGAGGAATGGACTAGTGTAGACTGTATGTGAAACCTCTAGTCACAGGTCAGTTCAACATCAACAAAATACTGCAACTATCAGCTCTAACCTGATATTGTTAAATTTCTAAAGTTTAAAAACATGTTCTTAGTACTCTTTTGACTTTTCTTACTGTTTAGTACATAGTGTCAAATGGTTCAGCAGCAGCAGCAGCATCTCACCTGTATCTCCAAGTTCATACAGAGTAAAGCCATCTACATGAAGGTAACCTTGAAATCTTTCTCTGTTTATCCAGGATGACAAATCACCATCTTCATACTCTGATATTAAAAAAAAAAAAAGGATTACATACATTTTTTTAAGAGGTGGGCCATCAGATTTACTATTTCAGTACTACTGAGGCAACCACTAATTTTTCTCCCTTTCTCCTTTTACTCTTGTTAGATCAATTATCACACTTGTGGGCATTTTAAGTTTTAAAACTTCTAAAGCTATTTTCAATTTTTGAACAAAAAAGCATATTATAGAAAAGCATGAAAAGTTGATTTGATGATTTTATTTTCCAAATCAAGGATAAATGATACTCTATTAGAAGCTAACTGTGATCCAGTGCAGAAAGGAACAGGTTCAAACCCTGCTTTTAAAGGGATGTGTGTGTACATAACTTGTCAAGTTTCAAACAAAGCAGAGATACAAAAATACAGAAAGCACTATTTGTGAGAGTCCTTAAATGAAACAGAAAGATCAAGAAAATGCAGATGCATTAAACAGCACTGTGAATGTATATGAACCAATAATCATGTATTACTGACAATCTACTGAAGGCTAGTTTAAGATCCTAGATGTGTTAACCTATCAAGAATTAAATTCTAATACATACCATCCATTAGATCTAAACCACAAGTAAAAAGTAAAACATATATACATATATGCTGCACTTCACATGGAAAAATGCACAATAAATAATTTGTCTTAAATCCTATTATAAAGACTGAAGTATCAATAATTTCAGGTTAACAATTATCCGCCATAAGGCAGCAGCAAGCATTTCCAAGCACAACACATCCCATGGATCTGCATCCATTTCCGCTACTACAGAGAAGGAAAAAACCCAAACAAAAACAAGACAAAGGTCAGAGCAATGAAGTGCATTTTGCTGTAACTTTTTCCTTATAGCAAGGTCTTCATATTTCTGCCAGTTTTAACAGTTGCACATAAAACTTTATTCAGTCTCTTAAAATGCGTCTTCATGATTTGTTTGACTTCCAATAATGTTTCTGGTACATTACGAAAAAGTAAAATTTTTACAAAGTAAATTAAAAGCCTGAATTATTACAGTTTTTGCATTTGTTTTAGAAGGTGTGGAAAAAGCAAGCAGGCCACAGAGCAAAAGAACTGTTTCTCTGACAAGCCTTCCTTCTCCCAAATTGCTAAAAGAGATCAAAAGAATTAAATGCGAATCATGGAGACTGAAGAGTGAATTTTAATCTGGAAGCAACAAACTGAAGAGGAAGACAAGTACATGCAGGGAGGACACAAGAATATCCTATGAGGACACAAAGAATACTACTTATCCTAAGAAATTAAACTTGCAGAATGATCTCTGAGTGATGTCCTTCCAACTTAAAGTGAAAACTTGCATTTGAAACAATCTGAATCAAGAGGAGATGGTTTTGTAAGTAAGTGGTGTGTCTATGAGCCCAGGCTATACAATGTAACTGAGTATGTGTACGTGCTTCTAACACGCCTGATGGTACAGTCTGAAGAATTTCCAAGTATCCCTACATACCCTTCAAAAAATCCCAACTCCAGTTTCTCCATATATGCTTTAAATACCTTGTCTTAAGGTAAAGTCCACTTTTACTTACCATCATAAACAAAGTAAGTTCCATCTTTGAAGACCATAACAGCAGGTAATTCAGGCAATGTCACATACTGAAAGAGTCAAGTTTTAATCAATCCATGGAAGATTAAAAGATTTTTAAGCAAAAAAAACCCCATCTGAAAACGTGTAAATGTAGTTCATGAGGAAAATCTCTAAGTATACCTAAATATTTTCTGTCTACATGTACTAAGATAAATTTATCAGCTTCTGTATATTAAAAATAATGCAACATAAATATATTTTTGAGAGGTGGATCTCACAAAGCATAAAAGAAATGTGATTTTTACTGCGATCTGCAGTAGTATGAACAGTTTATGGATTGGACATGGACTCCAGATAGGAAATTGTAACTTGAGGGTTTTATCAATCATGCTTTCAGTTCCCAATTTGTGCTGTTGTCAGCATACCTGTCATACTGCTGCCTCCACTAAATGGACACTCAATTTAGCAGAGTAAATAATACCACCAGTAACATGTGCCACTAAATCTGGGCTATTTCCTGTCTGATGGGAATATAAAGAAAAAAGCCTCAGCACACAGGGCTGCAAACAGACCTAATTTAGACAAAAGTCTGTATTACCATGCTAAACATAGTACTTAAGATGGCCACTAACATACTAAAAAACAAGCTGTAAAATATTTCTTCTTAGAACTCAAAATAATTATACTCAGCTCATGTTTTTAGTGAACTGCCATAGAAAAAATACTGCATCTACTTCTTACAGCTTGCTAGCATTCTAAGCTAAAATTTCAACAGCATTCTGGTTAAGAAAGAACAGCATCATAAGCTTAATTTTGATCATGTAATCTGAATCATCTGATTTAACTGATGTTTTGGAAAGGTAAAGGACAGCATCATTTCCAAATGACATGCCTTCTGTCATTCTGCATTAACTTTCTTGTAAGTTAAGAAAGTTACAAGCAGTAATTTATAATAGCTGATATGAACAATCAAGAAGGTAGTCCCAGAAGATGCTTTGTTCTCTCACTTGCCCAAAACATAATTTAACATCGTTGAAGGACAAATCAATCTGTGTACAGCTTAACGCTTGTGAAAGATGCCTTAAGCTTAGAACAATATTACCTAAGGAGATGAAACAAAGCCTAACACTGAACACTGTAATGCAAAGGCTCATTACAACTCACAACCACAAATTTCTGAACATTTTTGCTTCTCTCCATAGAATACTGAACACCATCACTGCTTCAGCTTAAATGACACTGGTGGGAAATTGCCTTCTGTGGGAATAAAAGCTCACTGCTTATGTCAGTGTGATCACAGGACCTCAAAGACGTCCAGCCTTTTTTACTCTTTCCACTGCACAACTGAACAGTATTTTTCTTGCTCAGCTGCAGCTGAAGTGCAAATAGCAATATTTAAATTAAGGTATAGCTTTTGATACAAGGCTTCTGGAGAACTAACAATACTCTATTTGTAATGAGGCCAGTTCTACTTATGGCGTTGTAAAATGCAGCTGCCTAAAATAAACCCCACAAAAAAACAAACCAAATTATGCTAGTTGTTACCCCATTAATCACCAAGTAACATCAAAGTCACATGTTAGTAGGCATGGGGCAGACTTAGGTCATGGAGATAACAATAAATTAAAAAGTCTTTTAATTTTGTTACAACAAGTAAGCAACAATGGTTAGACTCTCTACAGTAACATCATTTTTTTCCACCCTTGTGGTGAACTGTAAACAATTTCCTTATCACAGAAGCCTTAAAAAAAGCCACTAGAGAATTCTGCAGCCAGTGGACTAGACTGGCTGATGCCTGGGGCATCGAATGTGTTGATTCAGCTGTACTGTACAAGATGAAAGTAACTTACCTCTTCACTTACTTCTGCTAACTAAGGAAACAGCAGTAATTCATGCTACAAACCTCCTGATTAGCTTGAAAAGTGTTTGGTGAAAAGACTATTGGGAGAAACAAGAGTTTTGCACTGGCTAAAAATCCAAGTATCTACTTTCTTGATCAAGTTCTGTGGCCCACACTGAGTTCTGCTCATTCTCTGATTAATTTTATTAATATGAGTGAACAAGTATTTTGGCCAAAACAAAGCAATGACAGACTGGAATTTGAGTTGTGTTCTTTTCCCATATAGAGTCAAACATTACATGTTTCAGTGTAATTAGTTAGCTATCTACCAAAGCCAAACATACTATAAAAAGCCACCTCTCTGCCATCAAAACATCAAAATTACATGGATGAGGAGAAAAATGCCATTTCTGGGGAAGCAGTAGAAATGGAAACAGCTTACCTCAGGCAGTACATCTTCTGAGGCAGAAAAAAAGTATGTATAAACTATTAGTTCTGAAGCAACCTCAATGTATTTTTCCTGAAAAAATACAAACAATGTTTTTTTAATTTCTGAACTTTTTGTATGTGTCAAACAAAAGCTTTGTCACATACTTTATCTTCAAAGAGCAATTTGAAAACATATTTATGGCATAAGATTGTAAAAGATAAATGTAAAAAAGAACCCAAGAATTTGTTACAAGCATGCACTTCAGTTTTTTGAAAGATTTTTAAAATGACTTCCTAAATAGCCAAGAGAAGTAATTTTTTTTAATCAAGGTTCAAACCTTTAAAGGAGATTCACCACCAACATACACAAAAAGTACACGATGTCTCTTTTGCACATGCTCAAACATATGCTGGCTAGGAAGTGGCCTGATGAGAGGTCTGAAAAAGGAAACAAAGACATAGAAAAATCTCAGTTTATGCAACCTGCAAAACCCAAAAAAATAAAAATTCACAAGAAAATGTCATACAGTTTTTTTGTGGTGTTTTTCAAAACATAAATTCCAAAATTTAGAAAATTAATTTAGTTTTTCTAGTTATTACTAAAAGAATTATTATTATTATTATATTTTATACTAAAAGAAAAAAAGAACATTCCCTCCCACCCCACTCTCCAACCAAGTAACATGTTAGGTTCATCAAACAGGACACTTAAAATATGACATTCAGATCTTACTACAAAATGCTGCTTTGATTTAAACATGCATGCCTTTTACTGGTGACAGAATCACAGACTGGGCAAGACTGGAAGGGACCTTAAAGGTCATCTGGTCCAACCCTGCCACCCTGAGCAGGGACATCTTTCACCAGACCAGGCTCCTCAGTCCCCACCCAAACTGGCCTCGAACACTTGCACAGATGGAGCACCCAAAACTTCTCTGGGCAACTGGTTCCAGCGTCTTGCTACCCTCACAGCAGAGAATTTCCTCCTAATATTTTTTCTAAATCTATCCTCTTTCTGTTGAAAATCATTTCCCCTTATCCTGTCAGTACAGACCTTGATAAAAACTCTTTCTTAGGAGATGTCTTTACGCAGTGGAAGGCCACAATAAGGTCTCCATCATTTGAGAGAGAAAATTCTGAATGTAAGCACAAGACCCAGAAAATGTGACCTTAGAAATAAATAATCTTAACTTAGCACCAGTCTCCCATGCAGCCACACATATAGTACATTGTGGATGGCATGTTATAGTTTTTAATTTCAATATCTTGCTCTTTTTAATAAGTCTTGGCCCACCTCAAAGTCCCATAGAAGTCTGAAGTCAGCAGAACCAGTCTCTGAGAAGACTATACTCACCCTGCCACTCTATTAGCAAATTCAATTATATCATCTTTGGTTCTAGGTCCTCTGTAGTTGTATGCCAAGTCACCTTTCAAGCTAGACAAATAGACAAAAAAAGAATAGAAAAGCAATCATCTAAACTGCATTTGTACATACAAGATTTCTCAACCTTCATGTTTACAGTCTGTGATCAGCCAAAGAAGTGGTCAGTAAAATATAAAACTCAATAATGCAATACAATGATATTATGGAATAAAAGCTTATTTACACAGTATCTGATTCACTGATTCGTTGAAATACTTAAAATCCTTTTACAATTATTTCTTCTAGGGCACAGTGCTCACTTTGTAAGCATACAGATAATTTAGAACACTTAGAACACCTAGAACACTTGTTTACGACCGTATTAAAAAGCCTCCCTAAAATGATGAAACAGCCCACACGCAAACCAAACCCAACCCACCCAACATCTATACTACTCAGGGATTAGTCCTTGTAAAAGGAAAGCATATAAACTTATTTAATGCTTTTTTATAATTGAAATGTATCAAATGATCTGCAAAACCTTTCAAAATTATGTATTATGCTTCAGTGAAGTGTTGGTCAGGTTGATATATAATACATATAAAATAATACATATATATACATAAAATATAATACATATGTATATACATAATATATATAATAAGGTTACAGTATTCTGTTGAGAGGGGATGTAGCATGCTTGCATTAGCAAAGCATTCAAGTCAGTTTTACTACTTCTGACAGGCTTTCTTTAAATCCATAGAGATTTAGGAAATTCAGAGGAATTTTCAATTCCTCTATATGGCATGAAAATTTTCATCCTTAAAGATTATCCAGCTGAACATCTCTGCTTCCTTTTTTGAGAAAACTAACTTGATAAGACTTATTATCACCTACTAGGAATTCTGTTTGCTTAAAGAATAACCCGCTAAAACACCCAGTACGACCACGGTAAAAAGTACTCAGAACCACTGAGTCTTTATTTAACGTGACATTGTACTGGACTATACATTACATGGGTTTGAAACTTCTAAATGGACAGGGCTATTTTTAATTTTTTGTCATGAAATCATTGATAGAAATTCAATAGGAAGGATCGACTTACAGCTTAATGGTTGGATAGCCTCGCACTCCAAATTCAGATGCAATACCTGAAAGAAATGAGTTCATGCCGAAGTGAACCAAGACTTTTTTTTCTCTCCTACCTTAATCTTTAAACATATTTTACTATTCAAGCCACAAAAACAAATGAAAAAAATACCACTTAGTTTAAAATGGATTAATTTACTTGCTTACAAGGAAAAGCTTGCTGTTATTAAGCTACATCATTAAATTTTGGACTTCTTTCAGAGGTGCTGCAGGGTGCCAGGACAGCCTCCCAACTCATGTGCCACAACTCAAATGTCATGAGAAATCCTCTAGACAGACATGCTTGGTCTGCTTTCACCAAAAGTAGCATGCATTGAATATGCACATACAATTGACAGAAAATTTAGAGGCAAAAATTAAGCATTGAGGAGAAAGAGCTGTAAATACTAATGCTTGAAAGAAATGGCTAACGAGAAGTACAGAATCATTCTGCAGTTATTCCAAAACGTTTTTAAATCATATTCCACACAAGTAAATGTCTACTATCATTGAACCTTACCAGAAGCAGGTGCTTTCTAATCAGATACTTACCTGATGTTTACTGAAGTGATTAAAAGTAAGACAACTGCAGAACTTTTTCTCTCACCTCAGATCTTTTTAAAAACTCCTATCTTGCTTCCAACAATTGGAAGAGTATAATTTGCAACGACCCTTTCACTTGTGAACATAGCAACAGCCACCTTCAACTATACTTTCCACCAAATTCAGTTTTTTCCAAAAGTTAAACTACACAGTCTCAAAAAAGGATTAAATAAGTCTAAAATTGTGGCAATACTTGTGCAACTCCCTGTTGAGTAACAATCCCTGCACTCAGGAAGCACCTAGAATCAATGCTTGTTACAAAATCATTCTGAAGCTACAAAAACACGCAACAGCAAGCGTGTTGGATGCCTTGTGTGCAAAGAGTTTAGAAATTGACCCCAAGGTTGTTCACCTAGATCAGGTGCAAGTACCTTATTGCACAGCACTACAAATAAAACCAGCAGCTCACCTACAGGCATCTAATCAAAGACAACTGTTCTAAGAAATACACATGAGGACCAATTTGATTCTGATCCTTTTCTCTTACAGCTCTACCACACAGAACTACAATGCATTAAAATGTATATTAGAGCACTTGATCAGAAGAGCTGTCAATAGTTTATTTCTCCCTGTACAGCTCTTGTGTGTGCTTAGGAGAACAAGAAGAGACAATTTAAAATAATTTTTTAAAAATTCCAGCCATGGGAATTACCAAAATTCTCTCATCTTCATGGAAATAACTTACTTACATCATCACCTCTACTTCTTGGTATCAGGAATACTAGTACTGATATAGTACAGGCAAACAGCAGCAATTGTGCCAGCCCTAGGTGTGATGTATTTCTACTCTGCTCACACACAGCGGACTCCTGAGGCTAAACACCTTGAAAACTAAACTGATACCACAGCAGGTGACTGCTCTGTTGATGCAAGTGCTGTATCCTCATTCCACAGAGCCACCAGAGGTAACATTTACTGGATGATTTATATGTTCACCTGTGATCTCAGCTCTCTGACAACAAGCTTCCCAAAGTTCAGCTCTTTCATACTACTTCATATTCCTATGCAGAGCAAACCACTCACGTTCCTTCCTAGTGACATGTACACATTGCAGCTGCATTTCCTTCTGATATTTTCAAGACTGAATTACTTTGATTTCAGAGAATCTTTAGACTGCAATGGTATTAAGCTGAGTTGAGTTTTTGGTATTCAGATGTAAAATTTCCTCTTTCAAAATGAGAGTAAAAAACTATTTTAAAAGATTTATCAGACACTATGAAACCAGTAGCAAATCTGAGAAGAAAATCTTTTCCAGAGCACAAAGGAACCCTTGTAGCTTTTAGTGATTTTTATATAAGTAAAAATTAATTATATAACAAAAACATAGTACCAATTCTCTTCTGGGTATAAACCACAAGATTTCAGTAACAGGATGACAAATACAAATATTTCAGGGTAAGACTTTATACAATTTATATGATTTAGAATTTTATATACATGACTGGAAAATTAGAGAACCATTAAATGTACTCCCAGTTTTGAAGCTACCTGGTTGCATCAACTTGAAACTTCTAATTCTCCAGACTTACGTTTCCATAGAAAATAAGTATCTTTAAGATGAAACATAAAGTCATATTTATTTGGTTTTATAGAAAAAGATATATGCAATAAATTGGTCTTTGAGGCAAAATGATTTTAATCTCAAAAGACCAAACTCTCCCATATCTAAGCACAGGAAAAACTGGAATACCACTGAGAAAAATATTCTGCACAACATTTTAGGCAAACACAACAAACCTGAATAATCAGGTTGAATTAATATTAACTAAAAACACTACATGTATTTACAAAATTTTATTACATGTAGATCTCACTTGCGCCCCACTCCTCCCTATAACTACTCTTTTAAGTATCCTCCTGGTTCACCATAGATTTCAGCAATTTGACAATAAAGAAGCACACAAACACAAAGGAAGTACTGTTAAGCATTTAACAATCCTCTCACGTCTACCCAAACCACTTCTCTGAGTAGCGAAGGTTTGGGGTTTTCTCCGAAAAGGTCGACACATATGAAAGGCATCAGCAAACAAAAAAGCACTGAAAGCACTAAATTTGGTTCTTTGAGAAGACATTTACAGAGAAACATGGGAAGAAATCAGCTGAGCAGTGATCACTGATGCAATGAATTCAGTTATTTCAGCCGGCTTTGTGAAAGAGTTTCAGTACCGATTACCTGAAATGAGTAAGAGCAAGAGCACGGGCACTCCTCCAGCAGTAATAGAAGGAACCTAAAACTGGATGCTCTCCAGAGACACACCACATAAAAGTGCTTATATAACAGTACTCTAAGAGGCATATCAAAAGCAGATCTTTGAGAAGCTTTTACTTTCCATTTGTCAGGAAGAATTCCCTCTTCAAGCAGAAACAAATGCGCATATCAAAAGCACACACTACAGAAAGTTGCCACTTTTAGAAAGGAAAATAATCAGGAAATTTTTTTTACAAGTACTGTTTGTGTATTTGTGCTATGACACAGAAGAACAACTACAAGGGAAAAAAAATAGTTTCAAAACAGAGGCTGTGATGAACTTACCCGTAAACAAACCATACTTACTAGAAAAGGAAGTTGCATCCATCTTCCCAACTTTTACTGGAGAACCCATGTTTCTCATTTCTATGCCCACTTCATTCCACACAGGCTCCAGTTTCTTACAGTGGCCACACCAAGGTGCATAAAACTGAGAAGCAAATAAATTTCACCCAAAAAAAATAGTAGAAATTGATTCTACAATTAACCCTCAAACTATTAGCAAGACTTATTTTCCACTCTTTATGTCTTAATAAAATTGGAAGTTACAAGGATAGCATGACAAGCAGCATTTATGATTTAGTCTTACTTTTAACATAAATGCACAAGTTTGAAAAGAATACATTAAACTGCTGCACTACTATATGATTTCTTATTTAGGAAGAGACTGCATGATAACTTTTTTTTGAAAGTTAAAAGATCATATAAACAATCTATCCAGAAATATGAATTTGTCAACAGGCAGAAGGTATCAATGTTTTGGTATAACAAGATAAGGTCACAATTGAACAAAAGTTGGATTTTGTTTTGCTATACACTGCTGATAACTCTGAAGTAGCTCACATAGTTTTTCCCACTCAAAAAATCCCTAATCTGAGTAACAGAATTTGGAGAATTACAGTACATATTTGGGTGAGAAAAGGAATGTTACCTCATACACAAGCAAACTCAATCTTTTTAAAAACTCTTTGTCCCTGAAATAAGGGGCACTGAGTCTTTCCAAACAATTTAGAAAAGTAACAGAGGTCTCATATATTTGGTCTGTCAGTGCTAACAGAAGTCTAGAACATAAATCAGATGATATATTTAATGAAAGGAACTATAAAAATTCTCAACAGAGGTTATCACCTCCTGAGTGTGTTAGATAATCTGCTTTCCTTTGTAAAGGACTACAAAACATAGACTGAAGCCTATTCAGCAGTCTATTCAGCCTATTCCTGGCTCACCCTGAACAGCAGACAGATTGCTTATCTATCCTGTCACAATCACTGTCATGAACTTTTTCTGCATCATGTACAAACAATTTTCCAAGCAATGAAGCAGCTTGACTACAGGGTGTAGCACTGTGCATTCTGTCTTTTGATTTCCACCAGCAGAACTTCCCGTTTTTCTGAGATACTCACATCTACAAGCCAAATATCATCTTTACGGTTTTCTTTAAACCTGGAAAGGGGAAAAAATGAAAGTAATAAGTTATGTATCTGAAAATAAAATGGTGAAATGCATGTATGAAATAGAAAAACTCTACAATAAGGTTAATATAAAAGTATAGATACAAGATTTCTGGTTTGTTTCTTTCTTTGAGGGTGGAGAAACAGAGGAGATGCTTATTTTTTAGTGTAATATTGCCCCTCTACCTAACACTACACACACAGCTGGGCCAATTAGGTTTCTCTAACTATTTCCTAAGACAAAAAAATCCCCAAAACAACAAAACAGAAAAACAGAAAGAAATAAGAATGCACATCTAAACACACAGAAGATATTTGACTAGTGTGTGGAATCTAGGGGGAAGAAATATTTTTCAATTGCCTTAGTTATATTAAATATATTTGTTTTTTTGGTTAATATATATTAAATATATTTAATATATATTAAATATATTTGGTTGTATTTTTATATACCAACTAATACAGACTCTTTTGAGTATTGGCTTAAACTGTTAATCTTAGCTTTACTAAATGCAAACTAACTCAATTATCTTTAATATTAACATGCAAAGCAATTTTAATTCATCCTCCTTTAAAATTCGACTATAGGCATGTCAGTTTATAGTTCTATTAAAGTTGCACACAACCAAGAAATCAAGTTAATGGAATAAAATTGATCAAGTTATTGATAAAATCCAGAGATAAAGGGGAGCTACTGAATTTTCTTAATGCTAGACAAATGGCATTTCAATTAACTGACTGGTTTTATTAACTGTAAATCTGTCACTGAATTCTAAAATCTCTAATACAAAACTAAGCTTGATAAATCAAAGTTCTTTGGTATCTCCCAAAATGCTGCTGACACATTTCACTGTTGTCACTACAACATCATATGAATTACTGTATTAGTTGACTAGTTCTGTGTAGAGAATTAAATTAGCTAGAACTTTAACCTGAGGTTTATTTTTGTACAAGACAGACTTTGTAAGTGACTAGGACTGGGACTAAAGTCACATACTATGGAACACATGGTACAACATTTCAAATGCACCACTCTTCTTGCAAAATGAGATATTTACATATAATTATGCGTAAGCGTGGACCTATGATCCAATTAATACAAGTTATAGCTCAACTTGTCAGTTCCCAATATACAGCATGCCTATAAATGGCCCATAAGCAGTAGGCAGAATTTATTATATTTCATTTAAAGATGAATCTGTAACACTCCATAATAGTCTTGAAGAAATACTAATGCTGATAATTGGCTTACTGTTTGACAGAAATAATTCAGAAATCACGACTACAATCTAATTACAGTGTTGAGTGTTTGAAACTCAGAATTGCAGCATTTCACTGGTAAATTCCAGCCTATTTTATTGATGGCATACCAAGGCTGCTGTGCCTGTACATCAGCAGGAAAGGTATTTGCAGAGACTATACTATAGAACTGCTAAAAGAAAGCAACATTTTTAATTCACAAAATTGCTTAGTTGACAACCTCACTAAAAATTTACCTCGCCACCTCAAGCACTATAGAGCTAATGAAAGAATCACTAAAAGGCCAGCATCTCCTGAGAAGTCTAACAGAGCTACAGCTAACTTCCAGTAACAATGCCAAATAATTGGCTATGATGCAAGAGGCAGAAAGCAGTTACTGAATCATAAGATCCTAGGCTGTGCTTCAATTTAGCATATCACTTTTTCTTTGTATAAGAAGAATTTACAATTAAATGTTCTCCTTCCTCTGCCACAGTACAACTGTTATGGCAAATTGCAAAGAGCATTAAAGTACTGAGAAAGGTAGACTGCCACCTTGCCAGCACACAGAAAGCACACATCTGGAGGCTGAGCTTTCCAACAGAGTTTAATATTGTATAAAAAATACTGTACTTTTTATAGTAATGAAAAATTCAATATACTTCTAATCAAATTCCACAGAAACTAAAATCTGAAGCGTAACAAAACCCTATCAAAACTCACTCTGGTTTTGCTAACATCAATGATTAAATTACCAGACAATGTTAAGGAAGTTCACTTTCACACTGCTGAAGAAAACCAGAAATCTCTCTACAAATGAGCAGTGAAGCATTTTCTGAAGATGCTGTTTCTAGGCCCTATAAATAAGCTTTCCAGGCACAAAATTTCAGTGTCTCCTCTAACTGTTCTGTGCAAGCCTCTGTCAGCTGACAGAAACACAATCACACTGATGGGAAGATGGCATAAATGTTGCACATCCTTGAATCAAAATTATTTGTCTCAAACCCATACA
Source organism: Ammodramus savannarum pratensis (assembly GCA_020466415.1). Lineage (NCBI taxonomy): Eukaryota > Metazoa > Chordata > Aves > Passeriformes > Passerellidae > Ammodramus > Ammodramus savannarum. The sequence goes on from JAHXMQ010000807.1 coordinate 45,188,942, forward strand.
TCTTCCCAGCTACATGATCAAATGTCCTCTCAGCCCCCACTTAAACCAAGCACTGCACTTAATGATGAACAATTAAAAGAAACCAGCACGAAGAAAAACTGAACACCAAGGTCACAATTCCAAGGGCCTTAAAACAACCCAGCTACTGTATCTCTTCCTTGCTTCCCCCTTGCACCATTTCTGATGCTTCTGATCCTGGTTTGAGCCACCCCACACACAGAAAACCACTTCCTTTTTAAGTCAGGTTACTTATCTGCTTCATTATGCCACTAGAACAAGTCCACACCCATCACAGTATGAGCACTGACCTGAGGCAGCAGATCTGCTATCAGAGCAGCACAAGCCAAGAGGAACCACAGCTCATTTTGTGCACCCCTCCCACAGCCCAGCTGGGCACTTCTGTCAGCTCTGCTCTGCTCCTGGTTTTCCTAAATCCTGTAAGCTTAGGAAAGGGACCTGTGCCCTGTACTAGTCCCCATTGTTTACAACCACTAAAATTCCAAAGAACACAAAGCTTTCAGCAACAGCAGAACATCCATAACGTTTTGGTATCTCTAAAATGGAAAACTTGAAACTTCACCAGTCACTGCTCTCTGATTTGGAGCAAAGTTAAACTAAAATCTAAATTGCTAAAAATAAATTTTAATTTCAATTAAATTTAAATGGGTTTTCTGGCCTCTCTCACCACTTGCCAATTAGCTACAAAAAATCACCCACAAAAACTGCCTAAACAATTCTTCGATTCTTACTCTCAATTGCAAATACATGCTTCTGTATAGTTCTGTAATTGAAAAATTCAAGTGTTCTAAAACATTATTTCCTTTTATCAGTTACTTAAAAAAGGTTATGTGACAACAGAATCATGATTCTTCATTCCAGAACAGCAAATATATTTAAATACACACGTGTGGAAACATGATGTAGGAGCATAGATAGGCTAAGTGAATGCATCTTCAGTTTGTGAATATACGAGCATGTTTTAAAAACAAGCTTGGAAAATCAAGTCCAAACAGCTCCCATGCTTCAGTTGTTTCAGAACACCAGAGACACTGCTGTGTCTCTCCTGAGAACTCCTTCCATACGTTCCCATCCTCTCACCCATAAAATCACTACACCTCACCCGATCTTATGATTAACAAGCAATATTGTGAAAATGTGAGGAGTTTCCTGACAGTTTAGCTCTTTGATGCAACTTATTGTGGACTGAAACCTCATGAAAACATCACCTTTAACTGGCTGAATTTATCCCAAAGCAGTCATCTAATGCCAACTTCTCCTCCCTACCAGTCATACCTTCTCTTTCAATTCCAATAATCATGCTGCACTTTGTAGCACTTGATATCAACCTGATAATCTGACCCAAAAAAAAAAAACCCAAAAAACATTTGGGTAATTTTCATGGGAAACAGCAACTATGTGGCTTCCAAACTACTACTGCAAACCAGTACACCAACAGTGACACTACACAACCAAGCTCATGGCAGGACCAGCCACTTCAACTCCTGCACAGTCTTGGGACTAATTCTGCTGTAAGGGCACATTTTTACACAAATATTACTGGCACTTCAAGCAGCCATGAACTGGTCCTGCAGCCTCTTTCTCTCTTCCATTTCTGGCCACGCATGAACACACTTAGACTCATTTTCCCAACCCCTCATGGCAAGCCAGGCTGCAAACTCTAATGAAGAACTTGGTCAAATGCAATCAGCTTTTACCTGGGGCAAGCACCAACACACCAATGTATTTACCCTATCAGAAAGAAAGAACAAGCAAGGAAGCCTAAGAACACTTCAGGCAAAACCACCACAGTAACAGCTTTAAAGAAGCTGAAAAATTAAAATGTTCCTCAGCTTCATTAACTGAACCTCCTCAACAGGTGAGGCTGAGGAGAGACCTCATGGGAGTGTACAACCTCCTCAGGAGAGGAAGCAGAGGAGCAGCATCTGATCTCTCTGGTGGCCAGCGGCATGACCCCAGGGAACAGCATAAGCCATGCTGGTGAGGTTTAGCTTGGGTATCAGGAAAATGTTTTACACCCGTCCAGTGCTTAGGCTCTGAACAGGCTCCCCGGGGAAATGGTCACAGCACCAAGCCCTACAGAGCTCAAGAAGGGTTTGGACAACACTCTCAGGCACATGGTGTGACTTTCTGGGAGTCCTATGCAGGAACAGGACTGTACTCCAGTGATCCTTTTGGGTCCCTTCCAACAGAGAATATTCTATGATATTTCAGGCCACAACCTCTCTGTCCTTCCTGCTACAAAAATCACAGTATTTTCCAGTGTAGCTTTCTCGACAAGAACACCACGCACAAAGTCGGGGGTCATGTTCCCCATAAGAAGACAAACAATCTATTGGTAATTAGGCAAGACACCCCAATACTTACGACTCATCTAGATCCTCCACAAAACCCGCACCTGACGCCACCACATGTGCAACCACTGCAAGGGGAAGGAAAAGGGTTTCGTGAGTGATGCCCGAACCAACCCGGGGTGCTCACCCACGCCAGCTCACAGCCTCCCTTCCCTCCTGCCCCCACCCCCCAGCGCTTCCCTACACTGCTGCCTGCCCCAGCGCTGCCCGCCGCCCAGCCCCGCCGCTGTTCCCCGCTGTGCCCTGCAGCCCAGCCCGGCGGAGCCGGCACCGCCCGCCCGTCACCTGCCGCCCAGAGGAGGCAGCGCGGCCGCCCGCCCGGCGCCGCTGCCATGTTGACAGAGCCGCGGCACGGCCGGAAGGGGAAGCGCCGACCTCTCGCCACGGCGCAGGCGCGGAGGGAGCCGCGGGCGGCGGGCGGCGGGGCGGGCTCCGGGGGGTTCGCCCTGCTGAGGAGCGCCTGGGGAGGCGGGAGGGAGGCGAGCGTGGCACCCCGGCACCGTGACGGAACGCGGCGTGAATATTCTCTTGTCATCTCCGCAGCGGGGAGACTCTCGTTCAGTTGAATCAGTGCTCTGTGTGAAAAATGCCAATCACTTGGTTTTAAAATTTAAAAAGTTTAATAGTAATAAAATGGGTAAAGAAATAGTAATACTATTAAAGTAATAATAATTTGGATAAATTGAATTAGGGCAATATAAGACAATAAATACAAAGAGTTACGGATGTACGGATGTCCAGGTACCTTTTTCTTGGCAGCACGAGCCCGAAAAAGAACTCCCGATAACAAAGGATTAACCCTTAAAAGCAATAGCTTGTTGCATATTCGTACACTTCATACATGATGCATAAATTCGAGTCAAACACAGGATTTTGTCTGGTCATCGTCAGCTTCTTCCTCCGAATCCTGACAGCGCCTTCGAGGCGGGAAGAAGTTTGTTTCTTCTGATAAGAGGGCAATGAATTCTTTTTCTCTGAAAGATTTAGGTGTCCTGTGGCTGCTATCTCGCTGCGAGTCCTTTCTTTAAAAAAAAGTATCCTACATAGCATCGTTTCTATTTTAACATTTTTTTCTAACCTAAAACTATGTTTAACACAGTACTTAGGATAATTAATACAGCATTACTTTCTAACACAACATGTATAATATTCATTTTAATATTTGCGAAAAGCCAATCATAAAATACATGCATTTTTCACACTCTGCTTCTTTGGAAGAGCAAATCTCGCCCTCCGTTCAGCAGGAACACGTGTGCCGCCTGTCATGTTGCTGGCTCGCTGCCCTGGGTAGAGCTCACCCCGTGCCTTGCTGCTGTTGTAAGTGATCAGTCGAAAAGCCAAATTATCAAAATTGCAAAAAGATTTTTTTGATCTTTTTCTGCGACAAAAATACGGTCCTCAAAACCACTACAGCTCAAAGACAGCATCGAGCCCGGGTCGGTGCTGGGTGAACCTGGATCTGACCTCTATCGCATCGGACCTCCCTCTGTTCACGAGTGCTGCTTCCAGCGAGGCTATTTTATACAGCTTTTTATGCCTGAGGCAGGGGTGCCCCGATTTCTTTGGTAACCCCACATATGCACGAGAGTTTCTTTCACTGTGCTGGGCTGGACAATTGCTGTTTAGGTAAACGGGGTATTGTTCTCCTGCTGTCTTCAGGAATTTCGACATTCCCAAGTAGACATCTGTCCCTGGGCTACTTGTGGTCAGAGACTCCTTTGGATTTTGCAATCTTATAAAATACATTCTCTCTTTAAGCATGAATTATTTCATAACATATATTACACTGCTGTGTCAGCAGCCTTCCTTCAGCACGGGCATGAAACTTGCTCACTTTAATGTTGGTGTCATTTCCGCGTTTGTTCAAACCTGTTACAGTCTTCCCTATATTCTTCAGCTATGGGGTTTTTTTCTGTCAGTGGGGATTTGCAGGTTCTGGTAGGGCAAGTAGTCCTACTTGTTTAAAAGCTTCAATTAAAACAGGTCTGGGATTGTTCAGCCTGGAAAAGACAAGGCCTAGGGGAACCTTATTAATGTGTGTGAATACCTGAAAGGGGCTGCAAAGAGACCAAAGCTGGGCTCTTGCTAGTGGTGCCCAATGACAGGACAAAAGGGAAGGGCCGTAAAGTGAAACACTGGGGGTTCTCTCAGAATTTGAAAAAAGCTTCATCCTGAGGCTGACTTGATTGCTGGCCACCAGTCTTCCACCTCAGAGATACTCATGATCCATCTGGACATGGTCCTGAACAACCATCTCTAAATGGTTCTGCCTGAGCAGAGGGTTGGACCAGAGGACTTTCAGAAAGTCCCTCCCAACCTCAACTACTCTGTGGTTCTGTGATCTGTCCCATTTCAGTTTTGATTCCTGTAGTGTAAATCCTTATCCTTTCTCCTTCTGCTAGAATTACTTTCTTCAGCTGTACATGTAAAAAGTTTGAGATCTTTGTTGGAAAAGGATAGATTCTTTCCAGGGACCATCCAGTTCCTCTGAATTAAGTGTTTAAGCCATTTTGTCTAATAATGGGTCTATTATCTCTTTGAATAATGTCTACAACCTGCAGACACTGAAGTTTCTTCATTTTTGGTGTGTGTGCTCATGTGCTTGTACTTACATGGATGTAGATACATGTTCTACTCATTGCCTTCCACACTGGGCCATACCTGCTCTGCTGAAGATGTACTGTTCACTTAATGATTTGTGGATGTAGCCTGTTGGATTAATCTGATAACCCCCAGAGTTGTCCAGCCCTTTGCAAAATCTTCCATGTCACAGGCTGAGAAACAGGTCAAGGCCTGAGAGTATATACAATAGCTCACGTTAGAATTCTACAATATCTGACTCTGGCCTGTGGTAGATGCTTTTTTTTCCTTCTTACATTTAACTGAAGGATTTTGCAATATTACAACTATTTTTTTTTTCCCTCTCGCCCCTCAAGCTCCAGTGATGGGAGAACTAACAAGTTCCAGACATCTGTATTGAATGAACAGTGACAATTGTTCATTGAATGCAGAAAATGTCTTTTCCACAGCATTTCACCCTCTGTACACCACAGTTAGCTAAGTGGTGTCTGTATGCCTGACAGACATATGACCAAATGAGAAATGGCATCTTTTTGATTCTAATCTAACTACTGTCTAGACTGAGACAATGAAAACTATTTACTCCATCAATCCATTAGTAGAAAATCCATATGGGAGAAAATGGGCATAGCCAAGTAACTGTTAAATTAGTATAATCCTGTTCTCTTACTCAGACAGTTCATGACTGGCTTTAAAAAACTTTTAAAGGGAAATAAACATTTTATATAGCTTTGTAGAGATTTGAATGAAGCTCTTTGTACACCCTCTAGGTCCTATTTGCCAGCTTTTATTCTTTTTGCAGGTAATGGAGTATGATTGTTCTAACTTTTGTATTTAGTGAGCCAAACTTGTCTCTTGGAAAAAACCAGCCTGTACACTATTCTTGAGCTATTTTATCTTGAAATTGAAGAAGTTGCTGTGTATTTACTTCTGTGTAACTAAATTTAGGCTCACATAGACAACTCTGCTACATTTATACTGTTATTGCTGAAGCTTTACTGTGTAAAATCCATATAAAAGATGGTTCTTGCACTGCAGCCAAGTAAAAGTATCATGGAAAAACATGTAAAAACATGCAAACCAAATAAGCTGAATAATGACAGATGGCATCCAGAGAAATGTCAAGGGGTTTTTGTGGTTTTATTATTTCTACTATGGACATTTTTTTTGAAGAAAATGCAGGATTAATGTATTACTATTAATGGATTATTACATTCAGTGGAGAATTTAGTGTAGAAAAAGGATGATTTGGTATATGAACTGAACAGGAGATACGAAAAAAAAAACAAACATGGTGGAGGGTAAAAAGCAAAAAGCTCAGAGAATAGTGTTGAAATCCTGGGAGATATTGCAGGGAAGAGTGTGAATTATAGGGAAATTAGCAAACAATGAAATATTGGAAATTGAACATACAAGGGTTCAAAGACTCCTTCCAGTCCATATTGGGTAGGATGATTTAATGGTCCTGCTGTCTCTTTTTGTTTTTGAATCTCATAGTGGCGAGTTTCAGCAAAGACAAGAGCCAGGCTTTGCCTTGTGGCCTTGCCTTGAAGGAGGATTTGCAGAGGAATCCTAATGTTGCAGGATTTTCAGTCTGTTAATGCAGGTTGTGCACTCTTCTTGATCTGTATGAAGGGCATGGAAAAGGATTTATATGTAACTCTGTCTAAATTATACAACGTGGACTTAGTTTTACTGGAATGCATTAACTTTTGCTTTAAGATGATTATTATCTTTCAAATTATTTCCTGTCTTTCATTAACATTGTAAACAGAATATCAAGGTTGATTTCAATACATATTTGCATAAATAAAATACTTAGAAAATTAAAATTCTTTGTGCACATCTTTGTTATTTTACAGGGGATAACATATCCATGACATAATATTCAAGGAAACTTTCCTGGGGAAATGGCCCAGGAAAACCAAAGGCAATGCAATAATAAGGGTAACTTAAAATGAGGCATGAGGGAAGCATATCTTGACACTAATAATCCCTATATTAACAGTGCTAAACTTTTGGCCTGTGAGCTTGGTATGATTCACCTACAGAATCACAGAATGGTTTGGGTTGGAAGGGACCTTCAACATCATCTAATTCCAACCCCCCTGCTTTGGGCAGGGAGCTTTCATTAGACTCAGTTGCTCACAAGCCCCATCCAACCTGGCCTTGAACAGTGCCAGGGATGGAGCATGCACAACTTCTCTGGGCAGCCTGTTCTATTGTCTGACCACTGCCATAGTAAAGAATTTCTTCCCAATATCTGATCTAAACCTGCCCTCTTTCAGTTTAAAGCCACCCCACCTTGTCCTGTCACTACCTGCCCTGTAAAAGTCTTCTCCAGCTCTCTTGTAGGTCCCCTTCAAGTTCTGGAAGGTGCTATAAGGTCCCACTGAAGCCTTCTCTGCACTGAACAACTCCAACTCCCTCAGCCTGTCTCCACAGGAGACGTGCTCCAGGCCTTTAATCATCTTTGTAGCCCAAAGGTTATTTTTTAACTTGCTTCTGATTCCTTCCTTCATTCCTGAGAACCATGAAAGCAGCCAGTGGCTAAATCTAGTAAATTATTTGTTAGTGTCACTATGCTCCCAGCCACCATCTTGCTAGGGCAAGTCAGGAGCAACTTCAGGGCAACTTCAGGACATGTGTGTACTCTTTGCAGTGAATTAAGCCTGTTAGTCCTAGGAGTCTGATCCCAGTTTGTGTGCATGCACCCATTTTTTGTCATCTCGGGCACATTCATTTCCTCCTTTGCCTTGGGAAAACCTGCTGTTTCTATTTGGCCTAAAAATTTGTGCATCTATTTTCCATGCTGTCCCTCAGAATTAAAAGAGCAAATGCTGAGGTGCTTGACTGTAGAGAACGTAAAATATGATAACTCTAACAATCCCACACATGACTGAGGACTGTCTTAGTGTAAGTATTATATAAATTAA
>JAHXMQ010000807.1:45196929-45296883 GCA_020466415.1 Ammodramus savannarum pratensis
AAACAAAAGCCCTGTGGCAGAGGTGAGTAATGAAGCCTCCACCCTGGGCACACCCGAGCTGACTCTGCCCATCCCATTGTCCCCTGTGGCTGCCCCAGCTCAGGCCTCCAGGGGCCTGGGAAGGAAGGAACAGACACAGCTTATCCTCTCCAATCTGCTGGCAAGGCAAGGCAAAGCAAGGCAAGGCAAGGCAAGGCAAAGCAAGGCAAGGCAAGGCAAGGCAAGGCAAGGCAAAGCAAGGCAAGGCAAGGCAAGGCAAGGTGTTTTTTCCCCTGTTCCTGCTGACTGACAGAGTTTTGCTGGAATGATATCCTGTTGTGATACAGGCAGAGGGGAGGGAGGAGTGTAAGGCACATATGGGCTATAGAATATAGAACTGCTTTATTGTGGGTAACCCCAGGAGTGACTCTGACCTTCAGCACTGTCTCTGAGGGTCACAGGGCATTCACCATTAACTACTCAAGAGCCTATCAATAGATAGGGACTGAGAAACAGAAGACAGGAAGGAAGGGCATAATGACAAGGTGAAGAACAAAGTGAATCACTGGTGATTTTGCTTTTTATTCTCATTTTTCTTTGCCACCAGTTTTTTTGTGTAAACTGAGAGATCATGAAAGTAAGGGAGGAGAAACACTGGCTGTGATGTCTTAGCCTACAGTATATTAGGGAATATGAGAGCTGTGTTGAAGCTGAGTGCAGGAGAGGAGGATGCACAGATGTCAATCCTAGCTAGAACCATCTAACTGAGGACCAGCAGGGCTGTGGGTGTTAAGACTATGTACAAGTGTGTCTGTGTATGTGAGAAGGGTGAATGTAATGTGGGGAAGAATTATCTGCACATAATTTCATCTCAAAGAAACAGTAGCTTGTTCCTTCATTGTATCAAAATTTCTGTTGCCTCTCAGCTCCTGCATATCCTTTAATTTGCATGTGAACCTAATACACTTTTTCTAGCATTGCTGCTTATTACATCCTGAAAGACTGAATTTTTTCTTTTGCTGCAACTCAAAGCTCAATCCAATTTGTCACATATCAGAAAGGGAGACATGTTAGGGACTTCTATGAGGATTTTTGAAAATCATTTTCTTATAACCTGTGGAAACTTGATGCAATGGACCTTCTCTCCTCGCTTGCAGTGCTTGGTACCTGTCCCATTGTAATCATGACCCTATGCTTTTGCCAAAGAACTACTTTAAGAAGAGGAGAGAGGAAGGAAATGTCAGGGCTTTCTCTAATGAATTCCTGTGACTCTGTCCTTCAGGTGAGACTGCAAAGTAGAAGGTTATGTTCCTTACCTGCTAACATTTTGAAGAGCAGAGAGAAGGTTTTAATCTCTTTTTTCACATTGATTTGGGAAGTTGCTAATGAGTTAGGAAATAATTCAGTGACACAGCATGTCACACACACTGAGGAGACATTTGACTTCATCTTAGTGGGGATTTTTTGGTTTGGTTTGATTTGGTTTGGTTTGGTTTTGCCTGCACAACTGTTTTCTTTCAATGCCTAGGGAAAAGATTCAGTTTCAGTAGGTTCTGGACCCAGTCCTATCATATCAAGCACTTGCTAATAATACACGGTTAATTTATCTGTTTCAGATGCTGACATAGAAGTACTATATACTATACAGATTTTGAAAAGAGATGGCCTCCTTCAGCTTGTGATAAATGCTGTTTGGAAACAATGCATAGATAGCCACAAAGGGAAGCTTGTAGAATGGGAAAATGCAAACACCCCTCCGTGACCTGTACAGCCCAGGAGAGGAAGCTGTGACCACTTGCAGCACCAGAACAAAGAACACCATGCAGACATGATTTTGAGCCTGCAAGGGCTCAGCTGAAGTATGCACAGGTCTCAGAAAAATATGCTTTTGTACTGTTTCACGTGAGGAACTACACCCTGCCACCATGCTTCAGAGCACAGTGCAGGCACTGTACTGCATCAACTGTGTCATGTGCGAGCTCTGTGGATGTGAGGTGCCCTGCACAGCTCATCAGTGTGTCAGCACATCCTCCTGTGCCTCTGCTGTCAGGATTTTTCCACCACCCTGAGCACCTGAACTCCATATTTCAACTACAAGCTGACAGTATCCCGGTTCTTGTAATTTGCGGCACTTGCCAGCACGTGGCACAAGAGACTGAAATGGATTGTCTTCCTTAAATATCTGTGCAGCTGTTGCTGAGTCTGTGCTCCAACACCATCAGGGTTGTATTCCATAAAAGAGGAAGGTTCTCCAGATTTCTTATGGCACAGTAGTGATGTTCTTTTATATGCACACACAAAATGATTGCATGTGGGTTCAACTGTGTCTGGGTTATAGCTGTAAGGAAAAGGGTACTGAAATGCCACTTTTGCAAGCAACAGATAGAGGAAACTCATGCTCATGTCAAAAAGAGCAATTATCAAAAATCAGAATCTCATGCACAGAAATGGCAGCTTTCCTATGATTAAACAGGAACACTTGGTGTCCTATTGAATAAGGACTCATAAATGCGTAAATACATCAATCCACTTGGGCATGCAACTCTGAGAGAACGGAGGAGATTTCTGGCTGGAAATATTTTGGATGCATGTGTGTAAAGGGAAGGAGCAAGTCGGGCCTTGCTCTGGTGAGGCAATGCTCTGACCCACACACCCCGTGTCCCTGGGCCTTATCCCAGTGTGGCAGTGGCCACCAATCCCTGGCACACTGAAGGCAATGCTCCACACCTGCCTCTGGAGCCCCCATCCAGGCCTAGAGTGGCCAAGACAAGGAAAGAGGAGGAAAGAAAGCAAAATGAGAGCTTGAACAGGAACAAGAGGCATAGAGGAAGATGTAAGAGTGTTCTGATATGGACAGAGTTTTGGAGGTAGATTTGCTGGTTAGTTGGGAACGCAGTCCACGCCAAGAACTTATGACAGAGAGGGAGGAAGAGAAGTCATGAGAAGCCAAAAAGCTGAGATACTGTCTAATGAAAAAGGCAAACCAAGGAAATTACACACCTTCTGATATTGCAGTAGTATCCCTCAATGATGCTGGTATTTTTTGGTTGTATTTTAATATTTGTTTTGTATAATTTTGTTGTATATTTTTACTTCATTGTTTATTTGCTAAATATATTAGCTATTATATGAAATGTGTAAACATCAAAATGAAGTTTGCAAAATACTATTTCTGAGCATTTACACAAAGCTTTTATACAAAAATTTTCCAGTTATTCATGGGGTTTTTGCTGTTATATGAAATCTTTCATAAGTTATACGAAAGTATGTAAAATATGTTTCAATTGTAGTAATAATCCAATAATTAATTTACTAATTTCTTAATTAAAATATATTCTGCAACTATAGAAAAATATATTTTTTCTCTTTAATTAGGTGGAGATGTTCTGTATTTTTAGAATATTCATGTCCTTAGTATTTACTTGGTATCAAAGGGTTAAGATTAGAATGCTCACAATTAGGGACTGCTGTGAAAGACATGTTAAGCAGAATAATGGAAATAAGTATTACTCAAATAGCCTTTCACATGTATCAGATTGAAGCAACAAAGGGGAAAGGAGGAAATGTACTTTAATTTGAAATATGCTTACTGCACATTTGTGAACAAATACTTTGTGTTATTATAGTTTCATGCACTTTTGTAACTACATGCCACCTACAGAAGTGTTTATCTTCATGTTTAATACCAATACTGTCACAAACAAGGTTGTTAGTAATTGCATCAATCGGTATTTAATATTTTGCTAGAAATATGCAAATTTGTGCTGCTATAAGAGTTTATATCAGGTTTTTTTTTTCAGTACAAGAATAAGCTATACTGATATGTAGTATCTTCCCCTAATGACGTTATCTATGATGTTGGGTTTGTACAACTTTATCAGTACCTAAGTCTGTGCCATAAAATGAACTAACAAGTGACACCTTTGTCATAAATCATAATTAAATTCAAAGCAATGATAAACTTGTAATGAGATGAATTCATGTCTAATTAGAAGGACAGATAATTACACATTATCTGGTACACTTTATAGGTTTTTTTAATGTGCTTTGCATAAGATTCCTTTCAGTTTTTGCAAAGCACATCATAAAGTACAATCTTTATTGTATTGTATTAATGCCTTCAAAATTAAAAGCATAATTTTGAAGGCATTAATACTGCTGGCACTGGCAGTAGGGTTTGCCTGGTCTTGCATTTCTGTATAACCTTAGTTTTTAAAACAGTTTGGACTGACCGCTAGAGGTCTTTTTTGGTTACAGTTTTTTGGGGTTTTTTTGGGTTTTTTTTTGGTTTTTTTTTTTTGTTTGTTTGTTTGTTTGTTTTTGTTTTTTGATTTGTTTGGGTTTTTTTTTTTCTTGGGTTTATGTGTGTGTATATGTTGAAGATTTAATTCCTTTTAAAACTTGTTTCTTAAAACATTCTTTTTTATGTATTTCTATATACATTTCTTTTATTACAGAGACACCTGGTGGTCTTCGGTTGTATTTGCAAAAATAGTGTTTTCCTTTTTTGTCCCAGGATTTGTTTTAAAGTTTGCTGTATCATTTATAATATATTACTTACTTAGAATCCCCTCCATCATGGGACTATGCAAGTTGAAAATCAGACTGAGAACACTTGCACGTTATGCAGCATGCACAAGGTTTGATTCTCATGGCTGATCATAGGTTTTTCTCTTGAATCTTTCCTGTCAGGGCTATAAGTTGACCAAGAGGTGTAAAAATATATGTCTTCCAAAATTTATTTTTAGAATAATGGGTGTTTAGGTTTCATGCTTTGAGCATTCATTTTGTGTTTTATTTCTGATTTGTCTGTTCTAAGAGATTGAAATGATGACCAAAAATTTATGTCAGAACGAGTCTAATGTCCTGGTCAGCATGTTAGTACATTAAGGAAAGGCCTTCTATGCTAGAAACACTGGCAAGAGCAGGACTATTCTGCTGTAGAAAAGTTTTAGTAATACTCCTTGCATACAGCATTTTCTAAGTAATAGGCAATTACAGGTAATTACACAGTATAATAGATAATTACACGGGATGCTGATGTTAGGTCTCTTCTCACACCACTCCCAGACTGTCAGGCAGACAGTGTTGGTCAGGTCCTGTTAGAGCAGCTTCTCCCAGTTTCCATGGCTGTAGCTGCCCTGTCACAGCAGTCCTGGCACCCACCCACAGCAGGGCCCTGCTTGCACAGCTCCTGCAGATTCGTGGCCTCCTTGTAATGCAGCTGGGCATGGCCACAAGCAGCTGCACTTGGGTGGGCATGTGCTGTTGTCCAGCCATGGCATTCCTAACCAGCAGCTAGGTTTGGATTTTAGGTAAAAAAACCCTTCTATTCACCCTTTCCTCACAGGCGTCTTCTGTGAAGTTTCAAATGCTAGGTACCTATATTTTAGTCATCGTGGTGTTGATGGGAATCAAACTGCTTTTTTGCTGCTAAAACAAACACTATTCACTTCAATAAGTACAAATTACATAGGAATATCCTTATCCAAATGTAGAATGTGCTTTTACAGCTTTTACCTTAGTGAAACAAAATTGCTGTTATGTTTTTTTTTTTTGTAATTATCCTTGTGGGGTATTTGTTTTGGCTTTCAACAGTTATCAGGCCTGTGCTCATGATGTCATTTAATTAATGCAGGGGGTTTTTTTGGTTTTTTTTTTAAGGAAAGTTTACAGACAATTTGAAGTAATTTTTTGCAATGCTTACATTTACACTTCAGTTGAGGAGTGGTTTTCACATCTGAATTTCTGTTATGCTTACTGCAGTGATTTTCAGTATGTTGCCACACTGTTTTGTTATAATTTGAAACTCTGAGAGAATAATTAATGCAAAAGAAATGTACGAAATTCTAGGGAGCTTTCCTCTGCAAGATTTGTATTTAGCTTTATTATACTTTAATTTTCACCCTTCTGCTGGCTGCCAGAATGCTTGCCTATCACTATGAGAACCAGAACATATTCATTATATTTTGGGAGATACAGAGGAAATATAAAAATTTATTCAAGAGTGTTTTCTTCCTAACTTGGCCACATCTTTTTATAGCAAAAAATATTCAGCATATAGGAGGCAAGAACAAGAAAACAAAAGAAAATATGCTTTATGTTAACATGGCAGCTGGTGTAATTTAAGTCAAAGCACGTTAGTAATAGTGGGGTCAGATAAAATTAGAAGTATCCTTGGTGTGCAGAAGATGCTACCTGCCAAATAAAAACCTTGCAGCTTGAGTCAGTTCACAGACAAAATTTAAAGTTACACGTGGACAAAGTAATTACTGAATTCTTGAGGACTTGAGTGATTTAAACAAAGATTACTTGTACATCTTGATTTTTAGACCTGGCCTGTAAAACTGAATGCATATATTTGGAGGTATTGCTTATTTTGACAGATAAAGATGATTGCAGACAAAGAAATAATCCTTTTGAAATTCATGTCAAATTGTTTGGCAAACTCTTCTTTAGCTGATGGAATTGTGCAGAATGCAGGACCTGAGCAAGCTTCTGTTATTGTCACTCACTTAATAAGGGAATGCATCCCCATGCTAAGAAATGAATGACTTACATGCCTCATATACTCTGAACCTACACTGAATGTAAAGTTAAATTATAATACACTTTCTCATTAGGTTTTTTCAGTTTAAAAAAAAGTTTTTTTTTTAAACAAAAAATTGTTTCTTAGCACTAGTAGAGTTATCTTTCCCCTTTCAGACTTTCCAGTTATATCTGTCTTTGACATGATAGTGTTGCTTGATAACAATGTTACACAGTTTTTCTCTGATATCCTGATGACTGTCTGGTTGGTGATATCAGTGTAAATGATGGCACTTCATGTCAGAAAGTTGGAAATCTAAAAGTGGAGCAGGAGCCATCCTCTTAGTGCCAGAAGTAACCAGCTTCCAGCCTCTGTCTTCATGGGAGGCTCTGTTTGCACACCTGATATGCACAGAGTCTACCTGTATCCCCTTCGTTACTGTTAGGTTCTTGAAGCTGCAGATGGAGATGATCCAGGTATTATGGCATGTTATAAATGACTATCACATCCATCAGCTCCTGGCACAGGGGCTCCTCCTGCCTGGCTACTGAGGAGCATCCCAGTGTGCCAAGTCAGACAAGATTCTCTGTCCCAGACTGGTCCTGGCACTGTCTATATTGACCCTTTCTGTGGCCAGGTTTGTGTCTCTGTGAGCTCTTGTTTTTGCTTTCCCCTTTTACTTATTATTGAGTAAAGAATTGTCAATGTATTGAAAAGGTTTTTGATCAGCTGTTGCATAGGAATTCCAGTCGTGGCCTGCTGGGATTCATAAAATAAGAGGGTTTTGAGAAAGCGGTTACAAAGTCAGGCCTCAGACAGACTTGTGAACATTGCTAATACAGCGAAAAGTTTCCTAAGCAGTAGAGCAGATGTGAGAAATACGACAATAGACTTTTGTAATGTGTCTTCATAGATTGCAACAAGGTTATTTAATGTATATCTTTAGAAGGTTAGTATGAATTAATCTTTGTGCTTTGTCTGACATGAACGAGCCATTGTGTTAACTACCATTACATGTGTTTCATATGATTGGATACAATTCTTGTCAATATGTTTCGTTCTATGTGTGATTGGCTGAAACCTAGGCTGAGATGGCTTTATGCTGTGCTGTAATGTCACACCTCCTCAGCATTCCCTACAGATCAGAGAGCTGTTAACATAATCTGTCTCCATTGTCCTAACAATGTACTGAGACTGATGTGCTGAATAAATAGCTCACGACACTGGTTCAGATTTGCCCCGTCTCGTTCATGACTAGAGTTGCCGCAGCAGTGGCCTAAGGACAAATGAGTTTGGTGGAGAGGTACTAGTGCCTTTCAAGGGACTGAGATGGCCATCAAAGACTTCTGGGATAAATCATGTTCTAGTCAGCTGAAATATGGTAATGCAGTCAGAAAGAGGTACTCTTGAGGTATAGCCTTTACAGAAGAGGGATTCTCTCTGCAGAAATGGTCTGGACACACTGAAGAACACATTTCTTTGTTTTAGGACTTCCATAAAAGATTTTCATTAATCAAAACAAAGCTGCTCTCTGATGATAAAGTTTGTGTGTTTACCCAATTCTGTGCTTGCAGGGAATATTTCAGATTTTCAAGTCTCTTGCTTTCCTCCTTGTTCCCATAAAGGTAGCAGTATGTAGATCCCATAAAGAAAAACTCTTAGAAAATCTTAAAACGTTTTCCTGATTTGGAGATGGGAAATCTGAGGCACATAAGAAATACAGTCAGGTGTCTATGTACAGCAGCTTTAAGAGATAACCCAGAGCCCTGTGACAAACCATATCAAAAGCCACAACTAACACCTGGGGTGCAAAATCACTAATTGTAAGAAGTAACCATTTGCTGTATTTTTGGGAAATACACTGAATTAGTAGTCGGAGCCCGGGGTGTCTTACAGGGAAGACACAATCTTTCTACAAAATCTACAAAAAATAAACCAAATCTACAAAAATCAACAAAAATTATACCAAGGACTTTTTCTTCTGTGATGACTACACTGTCTTGAAAATAGTCACAGCATATGTTTACAGCTTACCTATATTCTATCTCAAAATTAGTGACAAGCACATATGAAGTATGAAAACTATAATTTCTAGTTTGAAATACTGGATTTTGCTATATATGACTTCATTCTTATTGCACTGATGCTGAGACATGGACATTTTGCTTGTGCAGAGTCCAGCTAATAATAATAATATTGTTATTTTATATAATTTTGAGTTGAAAAAATTGCTTATGCCAGCTCAATCAAGCAGACAGCTTAGTTCCTATGAAGCTAGTAGATGCTTGTTATTTATTTCATATTACATGTTAATATTGCATCAATATAGGGTGAATAATGAGATATCCTAATAGCTTCCCATATTAATCAATTTGCTTAAAATATACCTTCAACAATTTTGAAGTATTTTATGTGCTCAGTTTAATTTCATAATTAGTCTCCAGTAAGCAAATCTACATAAATGTCCAAGCTATTGACATAAAATGTAAAAAAGAAGCATTTGTATTAGAAACTGGGTTTTAATTTTGTTTGATCCTACCAGCCAAAGGAATCAGTTACTAAAAGAGATCTCTGCTGCAATTGAGAAACCGGTGATAATAAATAAGCGACACCAGGGACCGTTGCGGTCGGGACGCTTTTCACCTAAGTTAAAAGACTTTTTTGTTCTTTCCACCAGATCCCTTCCCCCTACCAGCAGGTGCAAGTGGATCCCTTTGCCATCGTGTCCAGGGCCCAGCAAATGGTGGAAATCCTGTCCGAGGAGAACCGGTCCCTGCGGCAGGAGCTGGATGGGTGCTATGAGAAGGTGGCCCGGCTGAAGAAGCTGGAAACAGAAATTCAGCAAGTTTCAGAGGCCTGTTCTTGTAAACAGTAAAATTTCTCAGGTTTGAGCATGAGAACACTGCTCAACTTTTGACAACAATAAACACCGTATCCTTGAATAGGTATGGAAAAGAAAGATGAAAAACAAAGGCCGTGAGAATAAATAGATAACAAGTTAAAAACAGAAAGTCTTAATTAAAGAAAACACGGCGGGATTCCTGTGTGATCTGTATCCAATGATGAGCTCGGGTTTTGCAATAATAATTTTAATTTTGTTAATTATGCATAAGCTTAATTAACACGGTTATAAGAATGTGTATATTGGATCAATAAACCGGAGTTCGATGCACAGAGGATGGTCGGTCTCCCTTCACCTTCGTCAAATGGCTGCGGGGGAATTTTTACAACAAGTTACTATTCAAAATTAACTGTATGCTCAGAATGTAAACTGGAGAGTGCATAGATACAGTTTTCCAATTATGTAAAGTATAAATGGACTGAAGAAAACAACTGTAAGTAAAAGCAAAGGAAAAAAAGGGTCAATTTTCTTTTCTTTAAATAATTTTCTATTTGTTGTTATCCTGATACTGTGAAAATGTGATCTTTTTTCCCTCACATATGCAGAAAATATTGTCGATGAGACACTATGCCACACCTGCAGGAAGAATTAGGACAAAATGTAATTACAGTTGTTCTGTAGCTTCCTTAGTCCTTTTTTGGCAACTCCACAGTTAAAATTTTCTATGGTTATAATGGAAAATGATTTTGTAGTTTCAGGGTAAGGTGCCATATCAGATTAAATGTGAGTAAAAATAACTTCATAATACTGACCACTATAATTTTAGTTCCTACAGATCACATCAACCACCCAAGAATAAACCCACTTAGTTCATGCAAGTTTATGGGTCGCTATGCATATGATGACTACTACCCTTCTTGAATTGATTAGGTTAATTTGTGACTCTAGATCTGCTCCAAATACCTATGTGGTTTCTTTCTCCTTCTGATGGAGGGGGTTAAAATGCATACTGTAGCATGGGCTGTAATATGCTTGCGTGGTAAAGAACAGAAAGAAAAGAAAAATAATTTTTTGTTTTAATAAAAACAATATTGCATTGTTTTAGATGGACATCCAAACACATTTGTATTTCTTTGCAATGGTTCTGACATTTTTGGTTTTCAAGGGCCCTTTGACAAAGAGGGTGATTAATTCCCAGGATTCTTTTTGTCTTTGGTGAAATAGTTTCTAAATTGTGGATAATGGCAAACATCTGCAGAGCTCTATTTGCAGAGCCAACAGGATGCAAGTAGATTGTGGGGTGCTAATGTAATAACTGTGATAAAAAACAGACACTGTATTAAAGAAAACCAGCCTCTTGGGCTGGTAACTATTATGATTTTCTGTATTATATCTCTCTATATACTTTCCACTTGAGAAGGGTTGTCCTCTTTTAAAAGAGAGTCACTGCATTGTGCTATGCAGAGCTTAAACCATGTCCCATTCACCATCTTACCTGCAGGACATCCTTCCCTCATTGCAGATGGGCTGGGGAGCTGAACAACGTGCTGCCAGGGCATCCAGCGACAGCCCAAGCCTCTGAGATTGTGAAACACCAAGGGAGAGACCCTGATGCTGCTGTGAGGGCTGGTAGGGCAGGGGGAGCTCCTTGTGGGGGTCTGTCAGGGCAGGGCATGTCAGCCAATGCCTGTCCCACTGCCCCAGCACCTCCCTGGATCCATGGGTGGGCTGAGCAGGGCTGTGGGAGGTGAGGAGCAGCCCTGCTGCTGCAAGTGGGATTGTTCTGTGTGAGAAGAAGGACGCAACAGAGCCAACAGAGGTCATTCTCTATATTTGAAATATCCAACAAAACATAACAGTGTCATGGATTTTCTGTCACCAAATCTCCATTGCTGCACTATGATGGCCTTTGCTCTGTCCTAGCTTTGTCATCTTCTCTTGGCCTGAGGTTGGAGGCTTAGAATTAGGGTTTATGTTTTCCCATGGTTCAAAAAGAAAACTTTGTTATTCTTTGATGTAATCTGAAGGTATTAACATGTAATCTATCCCTTTGGGGGTTTTAAACACAATTAAACATGCAAAAATTCAGCATTTGCTAGACAAGAGTTTCAACAGCAATCTAGAGAGATTTTTAGGTTTCCAAGCTCATGAGTTGACAAAAAAACAATGACAGAAGAATTTTCTACATGCTGGCTCAAATTACCAACATTTCAAAAGTAGCATACTCATCATAAAAACACCTGCACAAGATACAGAATTAGACCATAGACATTAATAAAATATTACCAGGTTACATATCTGGTAGTGCAGAAAAATGACACACAGCTGGACACTAGGCTGTGGCCCCGAAGAAAAGCTTTCTCAGCCTATTTTTTACAGCTTGTGTAGAAAACAGCCCTGTTGCCAGATGTTTTGTTGAGGTTAGATCTGTGATATCCCCTCCAGAATAATGGCCAGAATCTTTGTAATTAACAGCGTAGCTTATGCCTTAACTTTCCAGCATCCCACTGATTTTCACAGAACTCTGTGTCCTCCTTCCAAGCTTTGAAGCTGCAAAAGAAAGTAATGTTTTGTTGGCTGGTGAACCAGTCTGTCAACATCTTGGGACTGTAAATTACAGCATACTTTCTATGGTTTGCTTGGATTGGCAGAAACTAGTTGTACACATTTCGGCATCCTGTGATTATTAGCAGCAGCAGAAACTGGAAGAGCTAACATAACATGGGAGTAAAGGAGATAGCTGCTAAAAATATTTTTGAGACTTGCTGTTATCCTGTTCTGATTCTTCCGTTCATGTGAGAAATTATTCTGCTTATATTGACCTGAAAACATTATGTTCTGGCAGGCAATCATACAGTCTTGATTGAATTTCAAGAATAAAATGACCCTCCCAGCATTTTTACTTATAGTATTTCAAATTTATTTGCTTGTTTTGGCACTCTCTTTTCTCCTATATCTGAGATCTGGTTTTCTGTGCATTTTTTAAAGATTTTAATCTGACGTCCAGGAGTCTGAATTCCATCATCTATCATTTACTTCATGTGTGACATAGATTATATGCATTTACTTCATCTGCAAAGCCACAGAAAATATTATTATCATAAGGTTGTTGTGGGGTCTAATATTTATGAAGGCTGCTCTGATCCCTTCCACTGAGAAATCTCACGAGAGAAAATTTATGCTATTCAGAAGATTAGCTCTGAAGAATATGAACATATAAGGCAAACATCTAATTAAAAATAACACAGTGAGAAGATTTACATTGGCTTCGCGTTAAACAAAGCAGTATTATATATGATCTGTATATTCTCCGTGCATTAGACCAATATCAATCTGAAAAACAGTATTAAGGAGTTTAAGTGTTCACATAGTTAAAGGGGAATGTGAAAAAATTGACAAATTATATGAAAAAAGATTTTTGTAATTTCTGTCATTCTTTTATCCCAGATATTATATTTTCCCTGATACCACTGTTTACCAAAGTACAGTTTGACTTTGGGGTTTTTTTGTACTTGTAATAACAACTGTGTTTATAAGTATAGTTTTATCATTAATCCTCATAATATAATATGGATAAATTTGAAATACCCATGAACATCAGGGAAAATGTGAGAGATGGGTCCCCCACAGAAAATCTGGAGTAGGATTTAAAGGACAGACTTTAATAACCTGCTATGCCAGAAACTTTCCTTGTGAGAAGTCACAGTCATTGTGTTTTATGGTCTTAGTTTCAAGAGAGGGAAACAGTGTGCTAACATTAATTTGCAAGAATTTAGATACTCTGAGAATGTTATGTTTCCACCTACCTGCTGGAATTTCTTAACAGGATTTCATCAGAATGGTATGAATCACTTCATGCTGATTTCAATAGACTTTTCTTAGCTGCTTACATTGAGAACATAGGTACCAGCAACTGAAAATTAGTTTCTGTGTGTATTCTTCCATAGTGTTGTTAAGTAGCTTTTAAAAACTTCAGTGTTCTATGGATAGCGTGCCTTAGTTGTCTTTGTTTGAATAGAACACTCACACTAAATCCAAGTAAATAGAAATATGTTTCAGCAAAATGTTTTTTCACTGAGAATACCTGTCAGCAATAGAACTGTTGATGCAAAAATTCTGTCTTCAATTAATATGTCATGGGTGCAGAGAAAAGGGAGCTTAAATTTTAAAAATTGTATTACCTTGAATATTTATAAAATATCTTTAATTTTTGTCATCAACTTTGAATTTTGAGATGGCTACACAAGGACATTAAGTGCTCATATTTTATCCTTTTTAAATTACTGCTCTATATTTTTACATTTGATTGTTAGAATTTTCCATAATTGTTAAATGGTTAGAAATGTCCAGAATTTCTAATATTTCTAATTTCCAATTAGAAATTGCTTTTTAGTTTGATTTCTCCTAGGACATGAAAATGTTTTGCTAGCTGTACAATAGGCACAGCATTCTTTCTTAGATGCCATAAAACCATCTTTCGTCACTTCAGTTGGGCAGCTTTCCCCCTGAGACTCCAGCAGGATACAGCTGAGGAGTTTGAAGGGATTTTGTTGGAGAATACATTTGACAGCTGGCTAGAAGTAGTAAGCTACTAAGTTAGGTGTTTGCAACCTCTTTTCAAGCAGCTGAGTCCTCTTGGACCAGATAAACTGTGTTTTGGGGAAGGGCCAGACTTCTCCAAATGGGCTGACCTGTCCTGCTGCTGCTTCTGTTGTTGCTGCTGGGTTATTGTCTTCCAGTTCCCTGGAGCTGGCATGAAGGGAAGGTTTTACTTCCTTTTTTTTTACTTCTCTTACTTTACTTTACAGTTTTACTGAGTCCTTTAGAGTCCTGGAGCTGTTAGCTGTTGCTGGTCCAACAGTTGCACTTCCATCTGTTTTTACTTTCCATATCTTGCTTGTTTTAGCTCGCCTGCTTTCTCACACCTCAACAAGAATTTTCTCAGTGAACCAGAGCCAAGGTCAGGCAGAAGGGCTGTACAAACCAGGGACAGCTGAACCCTGCAGCAGAGAGTCACACAGCTACTAATAAGAAAAGTTACTGTGAGAAAAGTACAGAAGCCAAGAAGGCAGTGAAACAAAAAATCAAAGTCAGAGAGGGGGAAAAAAAGGGCAAAAGAACATAGTATAAGTTTTTAAGGCACTGGATTCATCATATGAGTATAATCATATAGCTCGGAACTTCATGTCTAGCTTGGAACTTCATGTCCCTGAATGCAGGTATGAAGTCATGACCAAGTATCAAGGTATGATAAATGAAAGATAATCATCAGAGGTAAAAAAGACCAAGAATATATTTTTAAATTCCTGTACAAGTAAGCTGATTTCTGTAATACAGTTTTGGTTTATATTAATTTGTTTTAAAATATCCAGTATTAACTGAATTGGAAAAATATACAATATTGCCCCAGTCTCATGGCAGGTTCAGGCTGGGTGTAATTCCACAAACAATTTTGTTCATCTTCACACTTCATTGTCTGCTCACAGTATTCATTTCTGGAAATGAACTAGGCAATATTTCTTATTTATTATCTTATATCTGATTTTTAAGCTTATTTTGACAGCACAAATGTTTTATATGATCATACAGTAACAGTGAGTTTTCATACCTCTGTCTGACTCACAGTGTATAAAGTACACAATGTTCCACAGAATAGAAAAACATTGTTTGTGATTAAGTCTGGTAAATATAATTATGGATAAATAATTTATCAAGTTACTTAACTCTTTGTCAAAATTTCCTTGGTATCCTCCATTTAAAACAGGTTATTCTTAAGCCAAAGTGCCTGTACCATTGTCTCAGCTTCACTGGTCAGCTCCAATCAGGACTCTCTTAACTTAACCATAAAAATTATTGATATAACTGATATAGGAGCTGATGTAATGTTTTCCCATGTGGGAGCCACATAAAGTCATTTTGAAACACAGTTTGTTCTGACTGTCTGGAAATATCCATAAACGTCCCTCCCAGAATGTAGCTATATAATTGAGCAACATCTGAAAACACTGGTATGTTCAAGTCCAGCCTTCAAAAGGTGACAGATGTTTTTCACATGGCTAGAAATGTAGGCACATGTCCTGATTTGTCCCAGAACATTTTTTTCTGCTGAGTCAGTTTTACTGAGAAATAAAAAAAAAAATTCCATTTACAGCATTTTCTCTTTGTATTTTGCCATGGTGACAAAAGCTATCATTTTAGTGTAACTATAACCAAGATTTCTTTGTCAGAATCTGAAACTGTGGTTTCATACCTTACTGAATTAAAAAAAAGAATATTTCAGCAGCACAATATTGTTTCAGAAGCAACTATTTCATAGAGAATGTTTGGTCACATCAGAACAAAATATAAAGATAAATGGATAGGAAAATAGTTATTTAAAATATTCAACAAACAACAATATAAATATAAACATATTCTCAAAAATTCTAGCTTTTTCCATAACTCAATGCAGTTCAGTTTTGCAAGCTTGCAAATTATTTGTGTCATAGTATATATGGAAGATTTTATTGAAGCAAAGATTGTTTTGATTTCAGCAAAATTTTATATAGATAACATAAGTACCTGTTAAATTGCTTTATTAATTATGCCTATTAAATTTCTCCATTACTTATTTTTTTAGAATATTAATATTATTAGCAGAAAAATATTTGAGCTGTCATTATATGCTCACAGGAAAAAAAAAGAAATACCAGAAGATATTTTAACCTTAATTGTATTCCACTTCAGGAAACATAAAGAAAGCCTGCTTGCAATCCAATCCTGCTCAATGTTAAGATAACTGATTCTCTTTTTTAGCTGTATTCTGTTGACTTTTATGACCCTGAATTAATCTGCTATGTTAGAATGGCAACTGACACATCATATATATGGTAAGAGATTTATAAAATCCATAAATGCATAAATTTTGAGTCAGAAACCATTTGCACAGGTATTTAATATTTTGTGATAGACATTTTTATACTGTTGGAAAAAATACTAATCTTACTGGGCAAGTTTTTGAAGATATGTTGCCACCCCTAAAGATCTTCTTTCATGTATTTAAATGATAATACATTTAACAAGGCTTTGATGAGCGCTTGAACAGGACATCTAATCAGAATATGTACTAGAAATGTAAGATTGTTCAGTGTCTTCAAACATTATAAAAACTATACTTAGGTAAAGTAGGAGCAAGCTACCATCACTTCTTTTCTAGTAGCAGTTGCTGGCATTAGTTGACAGTAATTCCTTTGCAGCATAAAATATTAGCATGATCATAACGCTTTCTACTTTTTAGCCTCAGTTAGGAGTTAAAAGGTTTCTCTCTGATTCAGTTTAATCTAGTCTTCCTCTGGCACAGAAAACATTTTATTTTAGCCAAACACAACTCTGATTAAATGGTACATGCTAGTGAACTACACCAGTACAAATTAACTGTGTGCTCAGCCCTTTATGAAAAAAATATGGAAGGAACTATAAAAGAGGAAATTTTGTTATGTATCTCCTTGGTTTCATCTAAACATTGCACAAGTCAGGGAGAACAAAAGGGATATTTCAAGTGACTGGAAGAGGATTGGAATAAAGTAATTTTCCATTCTTGTGGAGAAATCTGGAGCCCTAGTGCAAGGCACTCAAGCCAGGCACCTTTGGCATTTTTTCCCTTCAATTGGCTGAGTGTCCTCACAGCTGCCCAGAGAGACCCCAGCAGGAAATGCAGTGAAAGCTAATACTAATGCAGGTGTTCTCACTCCACATGACAATCAGACCTCCACAGCATTATAATCTGCTGAAAGCAGTTTTCCCCAGTTCCTCTATCCTGCTTGCTAATTAAACTTGTAGTTTCACATGTTGCTTAGAATTTCAGGCTGTGAAAGATAATAGTCTTTCATATCAGATAAAATTAAAATTTATAAAGTTGGAAAATAGCTCTAGGATCATCGAATCCATCCAATAACATGACACGACTGTGTTCACCTCTAAACCTTATCTCCAGGTGCAACACAGAATGATGGAATATCCTGAGTTGGAAGGAACCCACAAGAATTATTGATACATTAACATATCCATACACTGTTGGGACACTCCAGGGGTGGTGATTGCACCACTTCCTTGGCAGCCTGTCCCAGTGCCTGACCACCCTTTCAGGGAAGAACTTTTTCTGTATACCCAGTATAAACCACCCCTGGTGCAACCTGAGGTCAGTTCTTCTGGTTCTGTCACTTGTTTATTGGGAGAAGCAACAAGCCCCCACCTCCTTTAAGGCAGTTGCAGAGAGGGATAAGGTCTCCCCTGAGCCTCCTTGTCTCCAAAAAACAACCTCATCTCCCTCAGCCACACCTCATAGGACTTAAGACAAACTTCCTTGCTCTAATTGTATATTATCTTGAAACTGGAAAAATCAATAAATAAAGACAATGTTAATTAATAACAATTTAATTTAGAGTTTATTATTTTTAGCCAGATCTCAGTTTACAGAAATAACAGTTTAAAGCCAAAAGCATTTAAGGGATTTTAAATAACCTAAGGTCACGTCTCCTCTTGGGATCTAGCACTTGCTAAAGCCAATAAGGAAGAAAAAAATCACGTCAAAGATGAGGTGATTTTGTTATTTCTTGAGTGCTTTCTTAACTATGAAAGCCTATTAGTTTCAGATTTATGAATATTTTTTATTCATTTGTGTTATCTCTGCCTTATAATTGTATATATTCTCCTTTTATTTATATACACAACTTTTAGGAATGGTAATCAGCATGCAGTAAGTTTCATCTCATTTTTCAGTGAATATCACCTTGCTGTCTAATTTATATTTTCATATAAATTAAATTACTTTGTAGCTGGACTTTAACATTAATTTTAACAAAAATATGCCCAAAGTCATATACACAAGAGTATGGAGGATTTTTTCCTACAGTGAAAAGATAATTTTGTCTCAAAATACATAGTAGAACACTGCATTTAATTGTGAATAAAGACCAAATCAAAGCCACACATAAGTTAAGTTAACAAGTTTAACTTCTTTAGGCTGATCTCAGTGGTTCAAATCAGCCACAGATTAAAAAAAAAAAAAAAAGTAAACATAGAAAACATGTGCATATTGAAAAATGGAAAAAGAAATGTTTTATTTCTTAAATCTGGTCTTTTAGTCACGGGACTGTTGACAACTGCATCACTCACAATCAGAGTTGCCAAAAGATATACTTAGCCAAAGGCAAACTTTTACCACTGACATTCTTTATTGACAGAGGAATAAAAGCAAATACTGACAAAGTTAACAGAAAGCAGCATTGGGTTTTTTCTTAAGAAAAATGTTATTATATCTGGTGTTCTGAAAACAGAATTATAACTGCTTTTCTAAACACCATATACATTAGGAAAAAAAAAAATCACTTACTTGGAAAGTTTCTCGTTTTGCTTATTTGAAAAGTCAAAAGACAATTTCCATGTCATTTGTTCTTGCCATTCCTTCACAATGCTGTCTGCACTTCCATTTGTCTGCTTTAGCAAAAAAAAGATAAATAAGATCAATTGTCACTAAATCTTTTCGTTGTAGTAAACTAAATTGTTACAATACAATAATATGTCAAAATACCAGAAAAGCATAATGTTGGGGGTTTTTGGTTCAAAAATAGCTTGTGTTTTCCTTTTTTGCCACCTTTCTGTGGGAAAAGATCTCCTGGAGGGTGAGCAGAGAGAAGAAAAACAAACAACTGAGCAGGAAAGTGCAATATAGAAGCTGTATCTTGAATATTTCTTAGTCTTTAGAGATATATCACAAGCAACCCTTTTATACAGATCCTTTGATCTTTCTAGATAAAAATCTCCACCTTTACAGATATGATTACAAATCTCCTTCAACATTTCTGTAAGACTTTTTGTAATTAATTTTAATTACTAACATTTTTCAAGACTACATTACCTGGAAAACTTTAGCTATAATTTAAACTTCTAACACAAGGCAAAGTGCTACTTGGTTAAAGCAATCACTCACAGTGGTGTTGGCCTTAGCTTTCAGTCCCTGTTTGCAGAACAGTAGAACTCAAGACTAAGAGATTCAAGGCTTATCACTGGGATAGGGTGATGGTAGGCACCACTCATATATAAAACTAAATTTATCAGTAATATAAGTACACTCGAGTTAATGCTATATTAGTTTATAGACATTTTCTGTTTTTAATTCAATATCTAAATTGGCCTGCATATTTCTTCTCCTTGCAAATTCATATTTTTAAGCATGTTTTTCATTAACAACAGCACAGTCTTTAGTGATTATTAAAGCTGAGTCCTCATAGCTAAATTAAGAGGGGTAGAGAATAGAACTCCTTTTATGTTAGGAAATGATGTCTCTCAAATCTAGGCAATGGATGGAGAGGAGGTTTGACAGAACAAGGAATGGAAAATTCTCACCAAAGAACAGCTTCTGACTGGATGCTTGCACTGTAAGACAACATTATTTTTCTTAGATTACATGTAAAGATACTGCTGTAAGAGTGAAGGGATCCTTACTTATAGATATTTTCATACATAAATATGGTTGATTTGCTTTAGTTTCCCCTCCCGCACACAAAATTTCCATATATTATTCCCATCCTCATTTAATTGTCACAGATATTTGAGGGAGGGATTTAGTTACTAATACTTTATATTTTTAAAATGGGCCTTGTAGCTGCTCACATTATCCGTCTGAATTGCATTAATGAATGAAGTTTCCACAGAATGGTTTTTATTCTGTGTCTGTTTTGCTCTGCCCTTTTCTCCTCATTTGAAAGAAATGCTAGCCATCAGCTTAGGTCAAGTTAAACAGTACAGAATGTATTTCTTTGGCTTATCTATGACAGGATCTTGGATATCGGAAAAGTTCATCCTTTCATTTCTGCTGGGCATTCCTGTACTTAAGTATGATGGAAAGTCACTAAGAATGGAAAGAGAGAATTAGATTAAGCAGAATACATTAGAGAGAGGATAATCTGAAGCAGTAAAAAATTGTGCCGAGCAGTTTGCTAAATTTTTGAAAAATGTGAAGAAGTTAAACTTTAAAAGAAGGTTTTAAAAGAGAGAGTAAATATATTTTAATGTATAGACATCAGCCTTAGTATTTCTCTAGAAATGATGAAGACACTTAAGTCCCTGAGCACTGGTATTAGGCAGTGTCCTATTCCATTTCTGTAAAAAAAGTTGTATAACAACATGGCAATAGCTTTAGTCACGATAAGAAAAACAAAGTTTAAACTGGATTCAGGTTTCTCATTGATATGTTCCCATTGAATATAACCATTCAAAATAAAATTCAGTCAATTCAGAAGTAATCTTTCCTGTGAGATGGATATAATTTCAGGCTAACCCAGAGCAGCCCCTTGCATATGTTAACTTCAGGTCTCTCAAGTGCAGAGTTAGAATAGCTTCCTTGACCAATGGGCTCCTCATTACTGAGGAATTATGTGGAAAATGTTCGTAGAATAGATGCACTACTACAAGAAGTGTGGATTATCTTAGGAGTGTGACATTTGTGACTATCTTGATTCTCAGGTGTGTCCTTTATCTTTGTGGGCCCTCATCTGTTTAGATCATTGCTGACAGGTAAACTTTGAAATATCAGTAAGTCTGGCTTAGAGATGGTATAGAAAGAACCAGAAAAAATGTGCATTGTTCTTTTAATAAGAAGGTATTTTAAATAATTTAAAAAAATGGGGTCTTTAGATGAATTACAGCTCTCTTTTACAGCCTCTCCTAGTTCATGCAGCCTATTTGTGACATACGAGTACATCCACAAATACTGTTCCTGCTGTCATAACTGGAAGTGATTTGCACCACAACTTTAATTCAAGACATCTGCCTGACACTCTGCCCAGACCAATGCTTTTTTTTTCTCCCAATGCTCTTCAGTAACACTGTTGGAAGTAGATGTGTATCTCTTTGTTGTACTCTCTTATGTTGTATATAATAGTCTTAGGTGATTAATAGTGTTTGTTTTGAAGCTGTGATTAATTTTTCTTACAATAAAATGTAGGATAACAAAAAATAGAGTAAAAATTTGCAAGAAGATTCTTGCAAACCAAACCAACCAAAATTACACTGATCCTATAAAAAAAAAAAAAAAAAGCCAGGCAGATGCTTGACTTTCTACACATAAATGAGTTCTGGGTTCCAATTTACATTTAATCCTGGATAAGGACAACTGTCCTAATCAAGATAATCACAGGAGTGAACAGAAAGATCTCAAAAATATGTTCTTGCTTTTTATGGCCTCTTTAACTGCTGTTGACCTATAAGTCGTAGTAAGACACTAATTTTCAGCATCTGTATGCTGCTGATGTTCATCTTCATTTTGGACTACAGGAAAAAATCAGAAACACATCTTTCTTCGGATGTTATTTATAATCTGATGATTCAAGGACCTAATTATTGTAGCTTCCTTCTGAAATAGATACAGATGAAGTCCAGATATTTAAACTTAAATAAAAACATTTGTTTTATTAATAACATAGATGCTTCCATCTTGCCAAATTTTGTCACTTAAAGTACTGAAGATACAAGATGTTTTCATTATTGAGAATGGCAGCCTTAAAGACAGAAAGATAGTATTTCATATAAAAGTGAGTAAACCAGTACTTTTTAACTCAGTAACTGTTTTTAGAGTGATTAAAGTTTTTATGGCAGTCTGTTTGAATGTTGAGTGCCAGCAATAATGCTATCCTAGTAAAAGGAATAACTACTTTTAGATCAGAAATGAAAATTATGAATGCTCATTTACTGTGAAAAACTGAGGGTTTTTTGGTTGGTTTTTTTTTTTTTTTTTTCAGAGTGGAATAGACAGTGTTTGTAGTACTAATTTAGGCATCTTTCTTGTTTCAGGTATGGTCACTAGTTATATCATGCTGGTGTTACGATCCCTTCTGTAGAGCCGGGGTGTTCTTGTGGAAGAGATTGTTATTCTTAGGATAGAGGAGAGGGGAGGAAGAAAAGGTTGTTTCTAATGCTGTGCTTATTAATATTACTCATATTCTAAGAACACAAAGCAGCATCTCATTCTGCAGCCTTCCCAACATGATGCTGGAAGATATATATGCTTCTTGTATACCTCATTGCAGTATTTGTCAACTTTTTCTGAACAAAAAACCTTTGTTTTACAATTAATATCTGAGGAGGAAAAATTGCAAAACCTGGGCATATGAAAGACTCATCAAGAAATATATTTTCTCTAAAACTATGAAGCTTCATAATTTTTATTTGTGTGTTGGACCTTTTGCATTTTTCATCATAAATATATGTGGAAATTACTTGATTTCATATATAGGAATGTGTTGATTAGTAGGATTTATTCAAAGTCATATTTTGGGGTTTGAAAGTGGTGAACTGAAAAATCCTGATGTGCAAATTGTGTCTGTGCTTTCTTTGTACCCACCTATGCAAGTCTTTCTAATCAGTGCATTTGTGGGCAAATCTAGACACCACAGAAGCATCACACCTCTGAGCAGTTAATAAAAGATTTGGCAGGACTCTCCTTACACTCAGGTTATGCTGAAGAGCAGGATAACCATATCTTTTTAATTTAATTCCTTTTAGTTTTCATATTGAAATATCAGACTGTAAGCAATTTTTTTCTTTCATTAAAAAAGGAAAATTCTTGCTTTATTCTTAATTTCTTTTTAAATTCTTCTAAATTATGTTGCTGCTATTTCAACATTACATTGCTTCAACATTAAATTGTAGCCATAAATATAAATTATAAACTTCTTCCATCTGATATACCAGAAATTTGTAATGATATTTTTTATTGAGACTTTACTTGGAAACTATTTTGCTGAGTTATTTATAAAGTATGGAAAGGGTAAACATTATATAGGCATTCGGAAGAAAATAATATGTATATCACAAAAGGAGATAAATTGTTCTTGCCTTTTTACTTCTATTGCTCATCTTGAAACTGCTAGAGTGTCATACTCTTGCAAGTTCCATAATTTCTTTTAAAATACTTAGAAGAGTTTGGTTTGGAAGGGACATTTGAAGGCCATCTAGTCTAACTTGCCCATCACAGTGAGTTGTCTTCAACTAGATCGAGTCAGAGACCCACCCAAGCTGACCTTCAATATTTCCAATGAGAAGTCGTCCACTACCTCTCCAGGCACTGTATTCCAGTGTTTCATCACTCTCAGTGTAAAAACAAATAAATGAACAAACAAACAAAACCTCTTTCTTATATCTCATCTAAATTGATTTTCCTTCAGATTCAAACCATTACCCTTTGCCCTATCCCTACATGCCCTCGTAACAACAACTATCAGTTGTTCAGGAGTCATCCAGAATAAAATCAGGAACAGACAAAATAACTGAATTGACTAGTCTTGATTTTTTTTCTTAACCAGAAAACACTGAAATTCTGGTATCATGTGGAAATAAATTCCAGTGAAGAAGAATCTTCAAATTTAGAGTCTATTTTGATAACCTGCTCTACTAATATTTCTTGTTGAGAATCAGTAGTAGTTCTGCCAAGCTGAGGCTTTTTGAAGTATACTTCTGTATGATAAGCAATCCATTTTCAGGTGCTATATATATATTCACTAAAGAGTGTAATGAACAGCAGAAAGTGAAGCTTATGAGAATCTTTAGGCATGTCAGTAATTTTAGCACAACTTTGCTTACCACATATTTGCTACCACAAAATGTGCTGAAAAGTATTAATAGGCCAACACATCAAGTGCAATACATAGTTGTTTCCTGTTTCACTTCCTATAAGCAAAGAAATTCAATCAACAGCATAGATCTTTACAAGATAAATCATCCACATTTATCTGCTATCACTGTTTGCACTTGTGGATCAAATTAACTTGCACAGGCTAAGTCAGAACTGAAAACTAACAAGCTGAGTAAAGTATTAGCCCTAGTTAAGCTTCTTCCTGTTATGCTTTATCACTGTGCAACTAAGATTTTTTTATGTTGTTGCTGTTTGATGTCGCTTTTAAGTTTTATCATCTGTTTTAAAGTTACTTAGGAATGAGGTTTTACATACATAGTTTTATTAATGAAATCTAGTCTGCATGTTGCCTGTTCAGGTGGATTGACCCTGGCAGGACAATGGGTGCCAACCCAAGCCAATGTATCAACTCCTTTTCAACTGGACTGGGGACAGAAGATACAATGAAAGGCTCATGAGTTAAGGATCAGGAGAGATCACTCAGCAATTGCCATCAGGGTAGAAGAGTCTCAGGGAAATTATTTTAGTTCCTTACCAACCAAATCAGAATATGGTAATAAGAAGTGAAACTAAATTTTAAAAACACCTTCTTCCCCTCCCCTCCCTTCGTCTCAGGATTAACTTTATTCTTGAATTCTTCCCCCCAGCAACGCAGGGAGACATGAAATGGGGGCTGTGGTCGATTTTGTCAGGTGTTGTCTCTGCTGCTCCTTCCTTCTGAGGAGGAGGACTCTATCTCCAATATGGGGTCCCTCCCATGGGAGACGGACCTCCATGAATTTCTCCAAGATGAGTCTTTCTCCTGACCTGCAATTCTTGACAAATTGCTCCAGTGTGGATCCTTTCTACAGGATGCAGTCCTTCAGGAAGAGGCTGCTCCAGTGTGGGTCCCCTAGGGGATTACAAGTCCAACCAGCAAACCTGGTCCAGCATAGGCCCATCTCTTCACAGGGCCACAGGTCCTGCCAGAAACTGATCCAGTTCAGGCTTTTCATAGTGTCCCAACCCCGCTTTGCACATCCACCCGCTCCAGCACTGGGTCTTCCACAGTCTAGAAATGAATCTCTGGTCTGCCAAGGACCTTTGGGAGCTGCTGGGGCACAGCTTGCTCACCATGGCCTGCACCACAGGTTTCATGGGAGACTAATTTAGTGATTGGACCACCCCCCTCCCTCCTTCTACTGACCTTGGTGTGTGCAGGGCTATTTCTGTCACATATTCTCACTCCTCTCTTCAGGTGCAGTTGCTGTTGTGCAGGGTGGGGTTTTTTTCCCTTTAACCACATAATCCCAAAAACCCTACCACCGTCACAGATGGTGTGATGGCTAAGGCTCAGATGGCTTAGGCAGAGCCTTGGCCAACATTGGGTCCATCTTAGCTCTGGGTGAAGTTTCTGGCACCTTCTAACAGAGGCCATCCCTGTAGGGCTCCCTGCCATGCTGTGTGAAAGCAAAGCTTTGCTAAGATCACGTTCAGAATGTGTTAGAATTTAAAATGAGAGGAGAATTATATCTTTCTCTTGCATTTCCAATTTTAGAGAGATATTCTAGGAAATAATTACCCTGTGCCTTTTTCCTAGACTGTTTATCGAATGGAACCACAATATGTTTTCCCATACTGAGTACTCTGTGCATGAGCTTTGGTGGAGTCTCAATTTTGGTCATTTTGCTTAATTGATTCATCTCTTCTCTAACTATATCTTCACAGGTTTGCTTTTTTCTTTGTTATTTAAGTTTGGGTTTTGCTAATGCTGCTATAGAGATGGGATTCAAAATTATATTACTTCTTTGCCTCTATTTTCTCCTTCTTCATGCCTTGAAGGTACCTTCTAAATCAAGTTGTCTTCTATGTGTCTCCATCACCTAAGGGAGCATGTCTGGGTTGAGGTACGGTAAAGGATGATCTCCTATTCTTATATATTCAAACGAAATCTGATGTTTATTGTTTCAATTGTATGAAATTGTGCAGAATAGTGTGAAATAGTAAGATTAAAAATATTTCTATCAATAAAAAGAAACTAGCATATGCTTGTGCTTTTTTAGAATACTTGACAAAGCCCAATTTCAAAAAGTTACAATTTTTGTGCTTCATCCCCCTCTCTATTTTCCAATTTCAATAGAAGGAATGTTCTGTTTTATTGCAATTTGTATTTGAAGTGCTTTATTGCTTTTGGCTTGAATGATAATTTCTTATATCTGCTAAGGAAATTGCATCAATACAGTAAATATTGTAAACTTCCATGTTTTGAGAAAGACTTGCTCTAACTTTCCTCTGAGACAAATTATTTAATCCTCTTCATTGGCTCAGTGATCCTGAAAAGAATCAGGTCTCTTCCTTTGTGACCCCCCAAAGGGATGAGTCTTGGCATTTAAAAATTCAAAATTTGGCTTTCATGTTCTTTTAATGTTTCTCTGTGGATCTTGGAAAAAGCAGGTCAGGCATGCTGCCAAAGCTCAAATGTACTCAAAGTGAAGGGAGTCTATCCCACCCTAATCAAGCACAATTGACAACTAAGGCCATACATTAATACATATGTTCTAGATTATTGATGCAGTCTATAGGCTTTATCATATTTTCTCAGTACAATTTTCTTACAAAAATAACAACCAGCATTGCTTATCATTCTCTTGATGAACATATATGAATGTGCTTTGTGTGAACTAAGAATTGTTTACATACATGGAGGCTTCTAGGAAGACAATTCAGCTTCATATGTAAAGGTCATGTGTTAGCAAACTTGCATGTTGGCAATATCTGTTCTGCAGTTATTGCAGTGACACAGCATCAAGGTAAATGGTCAAATAAGACTGAAAACCAAGAATATATTTTTAAATAAAGATACAAAAATAGCACTGTAACTTGCCATTTTTCCTGTATTTTTTTAATTTAAATTCGGATGCATTTTTAGCAATGGTATAAAACTGAGGTTACTCCAAGAATTCCTGATTACAACAGAATGCAAAAGAATAGAAGCTGAGGGTTTTTTTAATAGCTTTACTATTTACTATGGGTCTATTATACATATTTCTTTTTTGTGCCTTTTTTCTTGAAGAGTACTGTTTTCCTTCTCAAAAGGTACTTAAATGACACTTTCAGTATTACTAGTTCCTTCACATGCTGTAATGACTTTTTCCTTTGTATTTGTTTATTATTGAATGATAAATTCTCTGTTACATATCTTCACTTGGGAAGACATTTTCAGTTGCGACCAAAGTTACTTCCCTTCCTTTCCAACAAAATAAATGTGCATCGATTTCTTTAGAAACAACAAATTTGTTTAAATATGGGCAATGGACAAGCCTTCTTGGATGTGCTCAGAGATTGTAGCAAGTGAAGAATGGTGGAAAATGAATGGGAAATCTCATGAATGGGTTGAAATTTGAGTAGTTGGAATCTTAAGTTATGATGTGTATATAACTTGATTTTTTTAAAATGTGAAGCAATTTCCCTCAGTAGGGGTAATGGAATGTAGCCAGAGACTATTCTAGGGGGAGATGGGATCTATTTAGTTGCTAAAGAAGCCTTGCAAGATGCATAAAGTAGCTGCTGCCTTATTTTATTGTTTGGATTTGGGTTTTGTTGGACTGGGGTATTTTTTGTGTGTGTATGCTTGTTCCTAATTTGATGCAGACTTGTGGTTTTGTTTTGTTGTAGTGTTAGGTTTGGTTTGGGATTTTTTGCTTCAGTTTGGGCTTGTTTTGTGTGGAGTCATAGTTTTTGCCTTGGATGTTGGGGGTTTTTTCCTTTGGTTTGTGTCTTTTGTTTGTTTGGTTTGGTTTGGGTTTTTAACAGAATTGTAGAGAGAGGTTTCTCTTCACCTATCTTACTTATGTCTTTTGGAAGACTATGACTTTTTTGTCCTGACAGTGGACTAGATATTGTGAGTCACGGAAGAGTTGGGAGCATTTGCTAGTTCATTTCCCTAAAAAAAAGAAAAAATAAAAATTTGGATGTCCTAGTGTCAGACAAGAGAAGAGTCATGCAGCTATAATTACTATTCATGATGGAAAGACTACCTGCCAAAGTGCTGCTAAAAGTTTTGGGATATTAGTAGGGAAGTAGAGAAATGTCCTTTAAAGCTAAAGGAAATCTGGCTTCTCAGTCTGAGATTGTGACACAGGGATTGTCAGTACTCTGTACATTATGAGGGATTTTTTAAAATGGGAAATATTTGGCTTTTCATAGCCATGGCAAATCACACCATCTGTGTCTAACTGTATCAGTTTTATGCCTTGAGAATCTGCCAATTAGGTAGCCTGTGATATCAGGCATGAGACAGTGGTGTCATGCTTTGTCATGTTGGTTACAAAAATGTTGGAGTTTGTATTCCAGAAAGAAATAATTCTTACCTTAAATTTTAGTATATAACTGTAAATTTCAATGCAAAAAGAGCTTTTCAACGTTTTGGGTGTTTTTTCCTAACTTTCCTTGCCTTGGTCTTTTTACCTCTCTGATAATCTAGAATACTGAAGTTTTTCTAATAACTTCCAAGAGCCTCTGGCCAATTGCAGAGCTAATTATGAAAGTACATGTATTTTCAAGGTTATATCATCCAACTGAGTGGAAAACTAGTCTTATTCTAGGCTATTTAAAACTCAGGAGGGATAGCAGGAGCAAGTAGTGGCATAAGAATCCAACCAATTTGGTTGAACACTAGGACCTGTGCTTAAGTATTGTGATTCAAATAACTAATTTAATCTTACATAAAATATTTTGATAATATTAATATTTTGGGACTAGGGTCAGAGTGTTCAGTTCAGAAAGAGAAGGAGAAATAAAAACTGAGCAAATAATGCTTAGTGAACAACAATATGACAAAAAGTTTTGGTTTGTATAAATGACTTGTACTTAGAAGAAAAATGTGGTTTTAGTTTTGATAATGCCTGACCAATGGGAATCTTTTTCAAGTTACTGTGGAGTGGCCTTAATGCTGTAAATAATCCAATTGGCTAAGTCCCAGTACAGTGCAGATGAGAAAAGGATGCAGGAAATTCTGTTGTTTACACATGTGTCTGTTACACTGAGAGGCAAGAGGAGCCCAGCAAACTCAGAAGGTAAGGGAGTCCTAAGCTTGTGAGTTTAATGTTTAATTTCTATAAATCTCTTCAGGGACAAAGTATGAGTTACTATCATGCTGATGATAAGGAGAAAAACATCTGAACTGCCCAGAAAAAGTACTGAAGATCAGAAAACAGTATTTAAAATATGTGGCTAAGTTATATCTAGCTGGATTCTTCTCTTCTATGTTTTTGATACTGTCATGTAGCATTACTGCTAACATCCCATTAAACATAACTTGTTTTTCAAGTGTAGCAGAATGCTTGCTTACTATAACCAGGTAAGTTTTCAAAATTTTCTAAGTGACAGTTTGTTGAAGTTATTTCTTAGTTTTGATTAGAAATTAATATAAATGCAGATGTTTCACAGATTATACAGTTTTACTACTGAAAACCTTTTTAAAATTACTTTGTGAAATGTATATGCAATGACACAAACTGATAAAACTTTGGTACCTTTTAATGGGGGTGTTATTAAGGACATAAGGGTCATGAAAATATTGTTATGAGTTTTAAGAAGTTTGTACTGCATTTTTTTTGTTGGAAAGCAGTGTTTTCACAGTGTTTCTATTTTCATAAGTTATGCAACTCAATAATGAGTTGTATAATCCTAACTTCCTTCAGGAAATATCTGAAGATGGGATAAGAAAAATGCATTCTTAGCTCTATGCTGTTATTGTAATGCAATTAAATATATTTTTTTGATACTATGATTTGTTGATGCTGGAAAAATATATTCAGTCTGTCATTATTTTAAAGGCACGTATCAGAGATGGTGTGAGACACTGTGGATGATCCTTCAGCAATGAGAAACGAGAGTCAAATTCCAAAATAATGTTCATAAATTTAATAAGCAGATATAGCAAATAGTACTAATAGGCTTCCTACTGACTATCCAGATAGCTGCATTTTGTTTGTATTAGTTCTTACTGATTCTTTCAAAAATTTTATGAAGCAGACTCTGCTATAAATAATCCTCTAGCTAGAGTCCTAGTTTTTAGTTTAGAATTCCTGTGCTGCTAGAAAAGTTACTTTCATGTTTCTGAATGCAGTTCTTAGCATAAGATAATGAAGATAAATAAATTTCCAAAATATATTAGGTATCATTAATAGAACTAGTCATGTCACTCCCAGAGACATCTACAAAAAATTGAAATTGAAAAATGTGAAATTAGATGTCTGAGCGGGTTTTTTGTGTATTTGCATGTAGCCAGCTTTGAACTGAGACTGCTCTTTCACCTTAAGTATAAAATACTAATGGTAACCTCAGGTAAAGCTGAAAAATGAATCACTTGAAAATGAATGCACAAAAGGAGCTGTTAATGAACAGGCTTAAATTATTGTCATTTACTTCAACACAGATAAGATAAATATTGGAACCATTTGAAGTGTACAAGTTTGATATTCATGAAATCGTAGATTCATAGAAAGTTTTGGATTGGAAGGGACCTTAAAGATCATCAAGTCCCAATCTTACCCCCTAGTCTAGCAGGTTGCTTAAGGCCCCATCCAACCTGGCCTTGAACACTTCTGGGGATGGAATTCACAACTTCTTGGGGAAGCCTGTTCCAGTGGCTCACCTGATCTATCCACTAGAAAGAGAGTTCTTTCTACTCCATACATTGATCTTAAATTAATGGTTCATTATGAAAATGATCCTTCCTGAACAGCTTGATTCTCTGCTCATGCTAATTAAGTAATCTAGGTCTGATTTACACCGGGTTAAATAAGACTAGGTTTTGTCCAAGCCCATTCTTATTTAATGTCAATCACATTACTGGAGGAATACCAGGGAGGAATTTTCATGAAAGCTCCTATTGTTTTGAATATTTTTTTAATATGTATTTTCAGTTGACTTGGATGTTTCTCCATAAGTTTTGTAGGTGTCCATTTTTGAAAAAGTGTGCCAGCTTCCCTTCTGACATGCTGAGTAGTCACCAATTATTCAAATAATTTATTCTCTTTTAGTGGCACTACATATTGGCCTAGAGCAAGGACACTAAGAGACTGCACATGCTTCTCTATGCATTTAAGTGACATCTAGGATACAACAGATGATACTCAGTGATTTATTTTATTTGACCACTCTAGTCACTGTGGAATCCAGGTAAAAATCACAATGTGGATTACTCCTTTGTTCATTTCCCTCAAGGATGATTTAGTGGAACTGGGATCATCATGGGATAATGTCTTACAGCATTAAATCACACAAAATCAAAGTCCTTGAGCTATTGATAGACATGAGATGGTGTTAAAATACTAGAATGGTTAGGGAAAAGTAAGAATAATTACATATAAATGTCCAAGTAGCAATCTTTTTGTAAGGAACATTCTTAAAAACATTAATTATACAAGATATGGCTTCTCAAACTGCTCTGATGAAACCAAAAACATCTCCACACAAGAGAGTTGTCAATTCTGGTACAATTATATCAGAGTACTTGCACCAGCCAAAGGGATATGCTCTGACCCAGAGAAAACAAAATATTCATGAGTGTTCTTACTTGTCTGCTTATGTGAGTGGGAAAATCACTTGTTTCTAGACTCTGAGTGTTTTGAAGAAAAAATGTTTTGTGTCCTAATAAGCATTGGAATGTTTTATGTCTTGGTCTGAAACAAATCATCAGATATTTGTGATTAATTTTTCCTACTCCCAGTGTTATGAAATTTCCTTTAAAAGTAGGTCATGTTTTGAATAGGAAAACATCATAAATGACTTCAACTCTAACAAGACAATACTTGATCTCTCATATCATTAAACATATGGTTTTAAGATACTGTTAAGGGTTTTAAAACTCTGAAGAATTTCTCAAGAGTATAAGCAGGGATTAGAAACTTAACTTTTTCAGGGATATGCCATTACATCTTCACGTTTCTTTGAAAATAAAATAAAAGAAAGAAAGGAAAAGACAAAAAAAGCCACATCAGAATAATCCCCAAAACAAAACATGACCCTCTCAACTCAGTGGGATAAAAAAGCCTGTAAATGAAAGTGAAGCTATCCAGTTCAAGGTCAGTTTCCAAATGAGTAACATAGAAGAAAATAGAATTGAAGTACAGACTCTAGAAAATAAATTTGTGATGATGTTGTCTAAATCATGAATCTTCTCTATACATTTAAATGATCTCTGCTGTTTGGATGAACATGTTTTAGCGTGGCATCTGACCTAATTCTTGTTCAGTAAAGTGCTTTTCATTATGGTTAGTCTGTCTTCAGTTTCCTTTTTTTGACTTTTGAGGCTGAAAAAACCCCAGCTGACCTGACCTCTAGCCTAATCTAAAAATGTTCTAAGAATCCCACAGACCAATGAAATCCTCAGTTGTGTTTGGGAGTAGTTGAGCTCCCCCAACTATATTCAATAAGAAGCTAAAATGACTCTCACAAGGAGGTGGATTTGGCTTTTGAACATAAGTAAATGAAGCATGGAATAGTAGAATGCTAAGACTATCAATAGCTGGAAAAACATGATACAATGGTCTTTTGTTCTAATTGTGTGCTATAAGCTTATTTGTAGCTTATTTGCAATTATTTCTATTTCACACGGCCTAAATTGTTTAACTAATACCCTGAATGAAAATCACCAACTGAAGGAGATGTTTTTAGTTTTCTTGTCTTTGACTTTTAACTCACAGCTGGCTTTAATGCTTCTCAAGACTTCTAAGACCAGTTATGACTTACATACTCAAAGGCAGATCTAAGCTTGTGGATGATGCATACCTTGGGTAGTATTTCCCTACATTTCTATAGTCTTCCCTCTTTCTGAAAAGTTCAGAGGAAATCCATGCAAGACAGTACATGTGTGCACTGGCTGAGCTCATAGCCAGTGTGTAACAACACACTGACAACTCAGACTGAGCTGAGTCTTTTGAGATTCTCTTTTGTGAATAGTCCTTTCTATTGTGAATGACTGCTGGCTCTCTTGTAACGTAGCTGAGTGGTGTAAGAAGTTAGCTGCTTATCCTACTTGTTCCCAGGAAAGGGAATGACCCTGTTAGCACTGCAACTCATTTCAATGTAGGTTAAAAATGTTTGTCACGATAAACACTCTCTACACTCTGTGTAAACAGAGGAGGAAGACACATGCACTCAGTTAATTTTAGTCTTAGCTGTGGAACTGCTGAAAAACAAACCAAGCAAATAAAAAAGAACCATACTGCTTTAATATGATTAGAGTAAATTTCATTGTGCCTGCAGAACAAGATGCCTGTAGGTGTTTCTGTAAATCACAGGAAGAGTTCACTTGTATCTTTAGCTATAAACATTAAAAAAAGATAGTGCTTCAGTATAGTGAACTAGTAGTTAACAGTGTGAACCCTATTCTTCTGAAGCAATTACTTATTTCAAGTTTGAACAACAGATTACTGTAGTTCTAAAGTTCTATGCTATTCAGAAGATACCTATTAGAACAGATGTTTAACTGATATGAACAATTTTGAATGAATTGAACATTGCCTTATTTTAAATACACTCTGAATCTGTTCTCAATTGAAGTTATTGTTAATATGCTGATTCATAATCTATTTTTCCTAATAATAATTCAGACAATATATTACATGGAGATTACCCATCTTCACATAGGATCACTGAGATTAAATTAGAATTTAGGGGACTTGGCTAATTCTTTAACTCAGCAGTTTACATTAGGTTTTGTAAATGTGTTTGTAAGTCATTTACTCTGAAAGGATATAAAACTTTGAGAGTTCATACTTATCCTAACTAAGAAGTTTATTTTGCCTATTTTTTCATTAATCATATCTTCGTAAAATGTGGTAATCAAATCTCAAAGGGGAGCTAGCCAAGAAAACTGTCTCAAATGCCACAGCTACCAAGTTTAGTTGGGTTATGATTGGTTTAGCTTCTACTTAGCTCTTTTTGAGACCATCTGGGAAAGTTGTTGGTGTCACACACACTCCCTTCCCTCCCTACATAATCTGATTATACAATATGTTTTTTTTAACTGTAGTGGCTGAGAATCAATACTACAGACTTGAATGTACAAAAGATATGGGTGAAATGTTATGGAAGTGTGTAACCAAACAAAACATTCTTGGGGAAATGAAGTTACTGTAAATTATATTTAAAGCAGTACTTTAGAGCTTCTTTTGGCCTTATGGGTAGTAAATGACAACATCTCTATGTACAAATATTTATGTTACCCATATTTAACCCTAAGGATTTGAATACAACTTCAAAGATGTGAAGAAAGATCAGCTTGTTGCTGTAAAAGACTGAAAGATATTGCAATGATATGTAATCACTTGCATTACCCAGTAGACCTAGATCAGAGTATATAATTTTGGTTCTCATCTGAAGAAATAGTATCCAAACTGTTTAAAGTTTATTAAAATTGGCAGCCAAACAAAAAAAAAAAGAGAGAGTAATATTTGTTTAGTCTTTACATTTATTTTAATCTGTGACTACCTTCTAAACTGTCTTTTTATGAATGCATATGTTTATAATATGTATATATGGTATGTACACTGTGTATATAATCTGTATAATATTGAACAAGATATATTGTATGCATGTGTTTAGAAAAAACAATTGAAATGCTGAATAGGATTTATTTTAAAATGGATATTTAGACATGGAGAGAAAATGATAAAAGGAAAAAATGTACATAGGACCACAGTGAAGTGGACCATGTCCTTTTTTTGGGGCATCTTTTTTCAGAGAGAATTCAGCATTTCATTTTGAGCAAGTTTTAAGACACCCCTGACCCCCACCAGCGATAATAATGTAAAATATGCTGTGAAAGAAATCTGTCCTAAATTACTGCTTGTAATTATTGGCACTGTTTGTAGTAGTGTAACTTAATAGAACAAATTCCCTTTACCTAGGGATGCTTTATTCTGTGGAAAGAAGTAACCACTCAGTTTTTAAAAGCCTTGAACCATGTCAGCTATACCAATCCTGTGGTCAAATTCTCCTATTGGCATGGAAATTTTCACTATGTTTTACAGAAGCAATTCACACATTATAATATCTCATGGTTAGATGAAACATGGTATAGGCAATCATTGCAATAAAAGTATCAGTCCAAATATAAAATTTTGTGAAAATCCATGAAGAAGTAAATGTTTCCTGCAAGACACTAATTGTTGCTGTTAATTCTGGATTGTTTCCCCTGGTGCTTAGAACTGACCTTCAGCCTGGGGAGTATCTGGGAGTGCTTGATTATCTTTTCGCCCCTTT
The DNA here is from genome assembly GCA_020466415.1 of Ammodramus savannarum pratensis. Taxonomy (NCBI): domain Eukaryota; kingdom Metazoa; phylum Chordata; class Aves; order Passeriformes; family Passerellidae; genus Ammodramus; species Ammodramus savannarum. The sequence goes on from JAHXMQ010000807.1 coordinate 45,232,201, forward strand.
CCTTCATACACGTGTTCTCATATTTTCAGTTTCTGTTGGCAGAATAGATTTGGGGGGAAAAGCCTTTTTTCTTCTTTTCTATGTCCCTTACAGCTGGTTCCTGACAAGAGTGCAGAATTGCTGCTTTTAAGGCAGTTCAGTGTTGTCACAAAAGGAGCTTATTTCCTGTGGCTCTTCCCTACTTACCTGGTGTTTTGTGACCCATTTGGCTAATAGTTACATATTCTGAGATTCACAATTTGTGATCATAATTTTTTATTATTTCCTGGATGTCATGGCAACATTGTTAAAACTGGGAGGAACAGGCTTCTAGAGCTCTTCAGAAAGCACACTGCTCAGAGAATGGTGTTAGGGAGGACTTTAGAGATCATCCCCCTTGCTCAGATTATCATATTTAGGAATTCTACATGGCATGCCTTTGTTTCACAAGAATTTCTGTCACACTAGAGATTTAATTTTTTCTAAAATGAGTGGGACAACTTACACCTGGAATTTTAAATCTTATTTCAAATGATTAAAATAGATTGTGGAAAAGGATAGCAAATGAGGACAACCTGGCAACGTGACTGGCATGGCCAGCCTGAGGGCCACTTAGGGCTACTTCATGTTTTGGTTTTTTTTGAAGATATAAATTATATATATGCAATTTTACCCTACATGCCTTCAAGTGAATTATTAAAACCTTCAGGAGAAGCAAACTACTATTAATAATAGAAAGGATTCCTCCTCTGGAGTCAGAGAATTTTGGTTATCACAATGGATACTGGAATATCAAGAAGCAGTATGCTTACTCCTGTTGCATAGCATAAAATGCTTATTTCAGCATTATGGTGATTGCTATATGTTCCTTTGGTTTCTGGATGGTCTACTAAAATAGAAAAAAATTTAACCATTTCTGAGTCCTCCTTTCACTTTCTGCTTCCTCTTAGGGTTTAAGTGGTTTATTGTCTTTCAGTCACTCTCTTTGCTGCCCATCCTTTACCTCTTCTCCCAGGAATTTAGCTATACATGGACAACTAATATAATGATGCACTTCCTGGGGGTACTTCAGAACTGCCTTGTCTGTCACAATGTTTTGTATCATAGTAAAATGCAATTTTCCCTGCAGATCTACTATTTTCCTAAAGTAACTTTTTTAGGCCTGATAGAGTAGCTGGCAAACTTTGTTTATGGCTTTTTAAAAAGAATGTGAAGTTGAAACCTGAGTCTTGGTTTTGCCTTCCCTGTCTGTCATATTATTCCGTCTCATCATCTGATGTTGATCAACTCAGAAGTGGGATCAGACTCCAGTTTTACATAGATTCTACTATGAAGGGCTTACTTACATTTGGTCCTATACCTTTCTGCCTCTGGAGTGTTTTAGTGTCTCTTGATAATAAATTTATTAATTTGTTTTCAAGGCAAAGATGTCTATACTATAAAGAAACAACGAGAAAAATAGTGATATTCTGGGCTCCCAAGATTATAAATTTCATCAGACCTATAAGAAGTGTGGAACTTAGCACTTTTCTATTTACTGTTTCCTCTAAAACCTCTCATAAACATATTTTTGGTTTATGTTCTTCAGTTCTATTTGGTTTTTTTGTTGTTGTTTTTTTGCAGAGCATTTGAGTTTTTATCCTGTCCTTTAGGAACTTTGACAATTAAAGAACTTGTAAACTAAGATTTAGGCCTGACATTGTCTCTTGCACTTAAATTATTTAGTTGGATGTTATGTTATAGAAGGAAAATGAGGTTGCATAATTTCAGTCTTAAATATCAGGACATTAATGAATTGCCACTGTAATTTCATTTTATCTCAAAGAGACACTTAACACACATCATACTATCCAAATTGATGTCTTAAGAAGACCAGTTTTTTCACGTATTTTTAAGATTTCCTATTTGCACAAAAAAAGTGGAAAACAACAACAACAACCCCTCACTGAAGCAAAAAACCTGACAACCCCCAAAACATTTCTCTTTGTGAAGTTAAAAGCAAAAATTTACATTTTGTCATTTTCATAGCATAACTGATTTTAGTTATGCTATGAAAACGACATTTAGTTTATTTACTGGACATGAGAAGGAAATAAAACAGGTTTTGGAAATAAATTAGATCTTTATTGACATTTTTATGTTAACAGGAAACTAGAGAAGTATGAATAGGAGGGAAAAATTATCATGTAACTCCTAATAGGAAGTAAACAATTAACATTATTTGTCTCTTCAGGCCATTTTTTGGCTGATTTTTAGTTATGACGCATGTAAGGAATACAATGTTTGGAAACAACATAGCCTAAAGATTTACCATATGGTTTAATATTGTTAATATATATATTTTTTATAGCTGTGGGAAAAAATAAACAGAATCATCTTTGGATGTGCATTAAAAAGTCCTGAATGCACTATCTTTTATTTTTCACGAAGTAGGACAATCTGTATATTATGTCATGGTCTGTTTGGATCTTTCAAATTTACAGCACAGTGTACTTTGTAAATTGAACTTTATTTTATGAGCTTATGAGCTCATTTTAAAAAATAAACCTTTTAAAAAAAGTCCTCTGTGTCAAACAACACCACCAAAACATCAAGGCATCAAACAATGGTGGAATCATCTTTGTACAGAGTAGTCCAACACATGAGCTCACTAATTCATTATTTCCCTAATTCACAAGCTGTCTTATTTACAAGTTCTCTAAATTGCATTTTTTCCATGGACAAACTAGTTACCAAGCTGTCAATGCCAGTGCTCATTCTTTCTCTCTTGAGGAGTGAATGTCTCCATACCACATTTACCAGTGTGATGTTTTTTTCACCATACATTTCTGTCATTTACTCAGCAATATTTTTTCATCTAGCCACTGAGTGGGACCCCTAGGTGTTTTTAATTAAAACCAACTTTACAACAGGAACAGACACACAAAATTTGATCTCCTTTTCTTGAGTTCATAGCTTGGTAGTTAGCAGCCCTTAGTAAACAGCCAAGTTTTCAGGGAGTGAGTTATATCACTTCCTACATTCTTCTCATAATGACCACATCACGCCTGCCCATTTCCTTAAAGCCTTCTCTCTTTGTCAGGGTGTGTTGATGGGTGAGCTGCAGCAATACCATGGAAAGTTCTGGCTTTCCAGTAGCACTTACAAAAGAACATGTTGAGTTCTATGATTCATTTTGTCTTATTCAATATATAGATTAGACAAAAGAAAATTAACTGGTTTAATCTAAAGCAGACATTTTCTCTAAAGACAGAATACCTTAAAAAAGTTTGGCTGAGGTCTTAATAATTAACAGACATGTAAATAAAGATTAAGTCATGCAGTTAGAAAAAGGATGTTGAAATTGTATCCTCCAGCACTGCCCTAGCTACTGAGCTGACTGAAAAAAGCTGAGTTCAGTGAGCAGGTATTAACATGAGGAAAGTGCAATAATTCTTTTCTCTCCTGGTGATTTTGTTTAACGGTGCCACCAAGGGTGAATATACTGCTGTTTACCTAAAACAATAGGTGGCAAAAATAAATCAAGAGCTCTTCTCTTTCTTACTGGTGTTCAGGATCATTAAGTAAATAGGAAGGGTTGCAGTATAATTAAATATCTTTCAGACCCATGTTCTTTGCCATGTTCACCAAATGTCTTTTTTTTCTCTGAGAACTATCATCACTCTGTTCTCACTCTATCATCACACCTCACTCACATGACACGATGAATGTTGCTTCATATATTTTGTTCATGCTCATTTTAAATAATTCCATTAAAAAAACAACTTTAAAGTGATGTTGTGTTCCTTCTTATCAGTCAGCTGTTAAAAGTGGAATGATCAGAAGGCTTCACTGATCAGAAAACCCCCATTTTCACCAATCCTCTAAGTTTATTTTATCTTTCCATCCAATTATCCTTTATCTAGTAATTATGTACACTGAGCTTCATATGCTGTGCTAGCAAGTCTGTTGCTGCAAACTCAAGTCGTGACTTTAAAACTAGCTTCACACAGTATTGTTTTGTCAATTTTAGACTTGTGATATTTCTGATGTTAAGAGATTTATGTCTAACATTAGCATGGACCTTTCTCCTTTGAATTATCTTTAACAGACAAGTTAAAAAGTATTCTTGTTCTCCCTGGAACATATATAATATGTATAATATATATAATATTTTATAGATGAGAGTTTTCAGAGATCAATGTACATTTATGATGTTTTCTATTAGGCGGTCGAGTACCCGAGAAAAGAATTATTATTTTTTAAATACCAGTATAACTATAGAGATGATCAAAGATTCAGTATCAGCGGATTCAGTGCTCAAATAGTCTTCAGTTGGACTGTTGGACTTGTTTTTATCATAATTTCATCAGTCCAGTGTTTTTGAGAACATGAAAGAGTAGATTGATATGAACTATAAATAAGATAAAATAAGTCCATCCTAATCATCCCTCTGGAACTGTGAGATTTTTGACAGTTCCAGAACTTTTACAATAATCAGCACATTTTTCTAATTTTTAAATCTTTGCTTCCTTTCAAACTAATATTTTAGACCACTTCTTTAAAAACAAATACAAGCACAAATCTTCAAAATTCATACTTTTAATAAAATTCCTGTTACCTATTTCACTTATTCAGCAACATTTCTATTGTTTTTTTGTTTTATCCTGAGTCAGCCATCCATTGAAATGGGTTGTGTTGAGATCTGTCTCTTTTAATGAAAAAATGATATTTTATTCTACCTCTTGCAATCTTAAAGAGAGTATCTAAAACACCTGTTTTGATTAGATTTTCTGAAAAGGAGACAGGGAAGTCAATACAAATAGAAACACCTTTTCTTCACCACCTTGGAGCGAGATAGCACTTCTGTTTTCTGGAAGAGGAGTGACTACTTTTAATTCTTTATTTTTCTGAATTTTAGGTATAGAGTTGGGATCATCTATCCATGCTGGAAAGTGCAGACAAAGTTCAGCCTACCATAAAATGATTAGAAGCCTAAGGGACCACCAGCCTTCTGTACAAGCTTCAGTTGTTACTGTGTAAGTTTGATCTGACTGGCAGTGTCCCAGCCTCCAGAACACTTGAGCCATCACAATGGAGGGGAGCAAGAATTCATGACCGATGTTTCCTTTGTAGTCTCATGTGATCTCTGATCTTAACATTTCTCCAGCATTGGAAACATTACTGAATGTCACAGGACAAAATCACCTCAAACCTGTAATGAAACATCAGCAACAGGCTATTCCAATTTATAAATAACTCTCAAGTCTTTCAAATTTTCAAATTTTTCAAAGAAAAATATTACCATTCCTATTTCTCCATCTTTTAGGATTTTTAAATTGTGCATTCCCCAAGTTCTCGCTTCTTTTAATGAATATGCAAAGAAGTTAGCAAAACACACTGAAAAAAACTACTGATTATGAAAGGTGTAATAAGTACTTCTGTAGATATATATTAGTTTGGGGCAGGCACAAAAATTGTTAAGAAAATTTATTGTACTTTTTTTAAAATCCAAAATTTTCAACTATTTAATTATGTATTTGTTACATTATGTAATATGTTTTTTATATATTTTTATGTATCTAAATTTTACTGTGGTTTTGTTTGATTTTTTTTTTTTAATTAAAGCTTTAGGAAACAAAGGAATTACTACAACCCAGAAATTAAATTAACAACTGACTGCAAGATATTTAGTTACTTTGGCTCTACTGGGCCTCATACAAGTTTGTGGGTGGCAATAACTTTGTATTTTGGATTAGGCTTATTCAAATTATATTGCTGGAAGAAAGTCAAGAAGTAAGAAAGGCTCAAGCCTGATGAAGCTTTGGCAGCAGCTCTGCTGCATCTGTGTGGTGCTGTTGTGGGGCTCGATGGTACTACACCAGACAATGATAATGAAGGGAACTGGGAGTCCTTCATTGTCCTTTTCCTCCTCTCACATCCGTACTCCACTACAACAGCTCTCCATAAGCTTCTAACAAATGGCAAATAAATGTCCTGAAAATCGTGGAAAAGTTGAAAACAGCTGGAAAATTGGGACAAAACATGCAAAAGCTTCTATTCAGTTGAAATGAGACGTAACTGAATCATACTGCCAAAACTATCTACTCTTTGTTAGCAGCATCAGCCTTCTGCATTTCAAATGCAGGTGTTAGCACTAATTGCTGAAACATATAAACATTTTTTTTACACATGGATATCACAATACAGAAGCAATTTCTTTTTACTTCTAACAACTTAGTCTTCTATTGAACTAGTAAGATTCTTAAGTTTGTTTATTTGTCTGAATTTTGTTTGTTTGGTTGCTCTGGTTTACATGACCAAGATGAAAAAAAAAAACCAAGGAGATATAAGTGGCTAGTCTCTACAGACTGTCCACATCAGCATTTTCTCAGCACTGGGGTAGGGAAGCAATCTCTGAGAAACTGCTTTTCTTCTAGGCCAAATAAGTAATAAATAATCAAAAGATAAATAATGAAAAAGAATGCAACAAGATTTACTAGCTGAGTCATACCACTGCGAGGTAGGCTGTACAGTACAGTAATAAGGACAGTGCTACACTTTCAAGAATAATATGAGAATATACCACCTGCAAATCTTCTGGAATGCAGACAGCAAAATAAAGACCCCTAAAAAAAAATACTTGCTTTTTATCTTGAAAAAGAAAATCCAAAGGTCACAGGGATTTCGATTTTTTTTTTCCTTAGGTATGCAAATTTTAAGGCAAGTTTTGCCTAGTATGAAATTCCACAGTTTGGGAAAGAAGGCAAGTCATTTGTGACCGTAGTTCTAGACAAATAACTTCCTCTTACTAGATGTTTAAAATATATATTGATTCAATTCAATCTTTTCTTGAAGGAAGAAAGCTTTTGTCTGTTTTCTTTAGACTCAAACATTTTTGAGAGCACTATGAGTATTTAATGACTCTTCCTTTGCAAGCAAATCCTAGCCAAATAATAGATATGTCTATTTATGCTGTACTCAAAAAGTATTAAATAGAAGATATTTTAATAGCTATTTCATGTTGATAAAGCACATTTCTAAAACATGAGCAGCATCATTAACTCACTATTACAGCAGTAGAAACCCCAACTGTTGAAGGTTATTCATATGATAAAATTAATTAAAAGCTACATTGTTGTCTGTCTGTCTTTTTTAGGAGTGAAATTAGATGATGAATCAAAACTTTAATTTAGACTCCATTCAGAAGCAAATGGAAGAGATGGAGGTTTTTGGGACCCAACCAACACAACCTGATAAATTAGATAGATGTTGGCAACCAGGTGACCATCTGTTTCATTCAAATCTTCCATCTCAAAGTTTCTACCCAAATTCACCTCATTATGCACATATGCATACAAGTTACAGCAGTGATTGGGAAATTTTTGAAGCTGTAAAAGTTCAGGAACTGGAGGAAGTCAAAGCCAGAGCTGCCCAAATGGAGAAGACCATGCGCTGGTGGTCAGATTGCACCGCTAATTGGAGAGAGAAATGGAGCAAAGTGAGAGGAGAAAGAAATAAGGCACGAGAGGAAGCAAGACAATTGAGAATCAGACTAGACAGTGTCATAAAAGAGCTAAGTGTGCTTAAAAAAATAAATCAGGATTTAGTAAGTGAGAAGGAAAACTTAGAAAATGGAACTGCTTGGAAAACGGAATGCTGTTGTTCAGAAATATCCTGTATTAAAAATGACCAAAGCCTGCGAATGTTTCTGGAACCAGAACCTCCAAAAGACCTAACCAAAATCATCAAAATTCCTGGGGCAGAAGACACAAAGAAGGTAAAGAATGGGAAATGTTTTTTGTGGTTCATGAAGTAGTGATAAACTATGGATGTGTATGTTGAAATGGGATTTTTCAAGAATTTTGACCAAATTTACATATTGTTTTGATTATTTCTCATCTTTTACAGTAGCAGGTTACCTCTCTTGTCTGAATTAATCATGTTTTGTATACTTACATTCTTTCTGCCCTCCAAAAAAGCATATTAGGTTCTTGGCTTCTAAAGAACCTAAAGTCTAAAATCATTTAATTCTCTCTGAACTTCAAAAGCATGGGAAAAGGTAGGCAGTTCTTTTGCAAATTTGCAAGACTTCTTATTTGATAAGGAGAGCAATTAAATCATGATATAGAATTTAAAAAATCAAGTATCAGCATTGGTTAAGCAGCTCCTAACTTTACACAAAAGATCCAGTTACATTCATCAAAAATCAAAGCATTTGTTCATGTTTAACTACCTTTCATTCTGTGCCTTGGAGTGCACTGTATAGTCTTCATAGACACCACCAAAAATCTTTACTTGTTTTCTGATAGATGACAGTGCTTGTAGATATAGGTAATTTTTTTCGCACATTGCAGGAAAATGTTTTTTTCCCTGCATTGTTGAAAGTAGGAAAGTTTTTACTTCAATTCAAGGGAAATTGCCAAGATCTTAGATCTGTATGTATTCTGTTTGGAAATTTTACTTTCTAATGCATATTAACGATTTTATATTCCTGTGAAATCTGAAAAAAACTAAACAAAACAAAAAAAATGTTAATGTTAGTGCAAGAATAAATTTTGCCAAAAAACATGCCTTTCATATTTTCAGACAAATGTGCCATTGGAAGGAAATACCACAAAATATACTTTAACTATTTTTCCTTAGTATAAAAGTTTTCTACTTAAAAAATGAAACTTTATATGTGAATGGGAAACATTTTTATTTTTTCAGTGGTTTCTAGTATTTTCTGATGTAAATTTTGGGTATTATTCTAAAAACTCAAAAGAACAGAGTGATATGAAAGAGGATTGTTAGTAAACTGCTAAAATTAGATTAGCTTTTAAACAAAATTCCTCAGCTATGGTAAAGCAAATACATTTCTAAGGGAAACTTTTTTATAAGAGACATTCAGTCTTCCTCAAAAATGTGTATTTTACTTTCACTTTTTTTCTGATTTTGATATTAGTTTTTCCTATGTTTTGTGTGCAAAACAAGTATCTTCAAAATAGATATCTATGTACTTTGTTCCTTATGAAAAACTTGTATAAGCCTACTTCAGTATACTTTACATAAAAAGTTTGAGTTCCTAATGTAAAGTTTCTCAATACATTATTTGTATGGATAAATTGCATTGCTGGTTTTATTAGTTCCAAGGTTCTGTCTTCACCAGAGTTATAGCCAAAAAAAAAAGAAATTGAATATATTTCCTTATTAAAGACACATTTGAAATATTTTGGATTTGAAGCTTGTCATAACAGAAGCTGTAAGAAATCACAAAATTACAGTTATTCAAATATACTGACATTTTTGCACCTACTACCCATATACAGTCCAACTGTCTAAGATGTTACCTATTTCCTTTTTTTCTCCTATGTTCCTTAAATGTCTAGAAGAGCCTTGGTAGGCCCTGCTGGAGCTATGTTAGACTTTTTCCTTCACTAATATTTTTCTCAGGTGTCATTTTTTTGTTTTCTCAGGATGTAAACAAAGACCAAATCAATGACAATAAAAAAATCAGCCCAAAGCCTCCCGATTTCTTCCCCAATGGACTTCCCAGCATCTATTTGGAGGAACCTAAAATCAGTTTGGGCACTACAGCTAAGACAACAGAGAATGATTTAATACATGTATCAGTCTTAAATTTGCATTTGGCTGAGATGAGGAAAATCCTACAGAAGGAAAGAGAGTAAGTGCAAAATATATCCTACTTTTGAAATTCTCATAGAGGTGTTTAGACAGTTTCTATAATAGATATGGTGATGTTTGCATTTGTAGCTCATATATTCTAAACTTTCTTCATTGCAATTTGCAAGACTTTAATAAGAATTTAGAGAAACAGTTCAGCAAAGTGTGTTTATTGTTTTCTTTGGCTTGTCTGTAATTTAAATAAGAGGTTTTCCATACAAATATGTAATTTGGTATCAATGCAGTGATATCTAATATATGTTATACCCAGTTATTGGAGTGCTTTGTGCATAATAACAAATTTTCATATACTCTACCAGCAGACTTTGAGAGAGTCCAACTGCAGAATGAAAAAGGCTGTTTGAAAGGCTGAAAAGGCAGAATGAAAAAGCTGCAAAATTCTGTTAACCTCTTCACTGTAGCAAAGTCTCTGTTAAAAGCCAGTAACAAAGAGGGAGTAACAGATTTATTGTACATTTATGTAGCAGATCAAATTTGCCTGACATAAATACTAAATGTATATTTTGATGGCCTGAAAGAAGTTTTATGTTGTATAAATGGTCAATATTGAGAAAGATTGAATCTCACCAGAAAGGCTTTTCAAGGAAACATGCAGCATGAGATGCATGGTGATGTAGTAGCAGATCTCAGGCTGTAACTACAGGTGATGGTAATTTCAAAATCAGCTGAAGTTAATTATAAAATTAAAAGGAAGAAAATTTCCTGTCCATTGCAAATATATTCAACACTTTCAGTTCAGAGAGTCTTCAATGGCAAACTGTGCTGAAGAATTTCCTTCCTGTCAGTTTATTTCATAACTGTCACGTACATAGCACAAGTCTGAGGTAAAAAATCCTTTCAATTCCTAACTAATATTTAATGCGCTTTGTTATATGAATTAGATAGTTGTAAAAAGCATACAATAATTCTCTAGTTGAATCATATAGCAGAAGATGGCTGTGATCTCTCTCCTTGAAAGATATTTTATTTGCCTGTGAAAGCAAATCTATGTGTGAGTTAGGAGACTGATGCCTCACATACCCATTTTCCTGGAGTGGAAATATTTAGGGGCCTAGGTACTTCATCAGCAATCAAGTATACATACATATATAATAACTTTCATTTAGAAAATGGAAAATTTTTCAACTCACTTTCAGTCACTTCTCAGGAAAAACTTTAATAGGTTTTTGTTTTTCTGTTTCTTTACATGCCTCTCCAACCAATATTCAACTGTATTTCACAGAGACAGAATTTTTCATTTATTAATTTTTTCATGTATTTATTTTTTCTTATTGTTCATTCATGAATAATTTCACATTCATTTATTTTATTCTGTGGTATAAGACAATAAATTTACTGGCACACAGTAAGAACTGGGGCATGTTTATAACATGCAACATCTGGCAATGCCAACCTCAGGCACCAAGCAGTGATTTCCACATAGCAGCAGGGATGGGTACAACAACTCCCTCTCCAGGAGGGCAGCATTTCCTGCACGGAGAGATGTTATGTAAGCAGAATATATGCAACTTCTAAGTAAGAAGCAACTATATTTGGCAATGCAGACAGTAAATAGCTAGGAATAATGTTACTAGGATAAGTATTATCACAGTCACCAGTCTCTTGAGATAGCTGAATCTCTGCTGAGCAGGCTGTCATCTGCTATCTCAGAAAGGGTTGGTCTCCACCACTTGGTAGAATTGGCTGATTTTGCCATATTTCCAACTTCAGATTTCCAGTTTTCTCTATGAGTTTTATTCTTGCTCATGTCAGTATTTTTAATCCTGCATTCTGGAGTTGCTAGTAATGACTATCTCAACAATCTCACCCCGTTTGCTTTTTTACTCCCCTTATCTTGTGTGGCTCTAGCTTAAGTATTTTCTCACAGCTTCTTGCTCACAACTTAGCAATTTTCTCAGTGAACTTGAGCCAAGAACACACAGCTGTGTTGCATCAAAAGCAAACAGATAATAGACAGCTTGAACCCCAAGGCCAGAGGTTACTTTAGCAGTCAGTATGATCTTACTCATACAGCAGAGGACTTCTCAGCAGTTTCCTGGTTTATATGCAGCACCCTGAGCTCTGACTGCATTTTTCTAGAGTCAAGTTAGCTTATGCAAATCCAGTGTTTGAATGTCCCTCTAAGTTACCTAACTAGTAACCTTCTTGGTTTCCTAACTCTCTCCATAAGATATTTTGCTTTTTCACCCTGAGAAGACTTCTGCTTTTTGCATTCTGCTTAGAGCTATCATCAGTAATGTTGACATAACCTTATGCACATAGATCAGGCTTTGCAAAGGACAAAAAGAAAGAAGGTCTAAAAGAAATAATAAAAGTAAAGGGATGAAAATTAATGTTTTGACATTCAAAAAATTATCTTGGCTTGGGTTTACAGTGTAAAATTACGCACCAACATCCTCTACTAGGTACTAATGGCTCACATCAATTACACATTTGAGGTCCATTAGCATGAATGGAAATTAAAAACCTTATGAATGGCTCAGCATTTTGCATAATCATTTGCTTAAAATAGCTATCTTTTGTCATCTTTTGGATCAGTGTTCTCATCTAATTGTCTTCTAATTTTAAGATAGTAATTTGTTCTGTTTTGGACTTAAAAGTGTTTATTTCTTCTAAAACCAAAAGCTCATAAACTAGTTGACTGCTATTTGATAATATCAAAGAGGAGCTTCTTAAGACTGGCTGGGTAACACAGACAATGGACATAAAAGGTTCTGACTAAGCAACAAAAAAATCCTCTTTTTTCCTGCGAGGATCGCTGAACACTGGCACTGGTTTCCAGTTTCCAGGAAGGTTGCTGGGTCTGCATCCTTGGAGACATTCAAAAGGCTTCTGGATATGGTCCTGAGCAATCAGTTCTAGGCAACCCTGCTTGAGCAGGGGGTTTGCACCAGAAGGCCTCCTTGGGGTCACTCTCAACCTTGACCATTTTCTGTAATTCTGTGATTTAATTAGATAATGAGTTAAAATGTCTCGTTACAAGATCCATGAAAAATGCCCTGAACTTGATTCTAGTAAGTAAGTTGCTTCTGATGTCTGCTATATTCTTTCCTTCCACTCTTTGTTTTCTTTATTTAAATAGTAAACTTTATGTAATCAGAATAATTTCTTTCAATTAGTGGTATCAGAGGGAGCTGACCTCACTTAAGAAGTACTGTAACAGAAAACAAAACTAGTGTCTTCTAAATAAGCGAAATATATTGTACATTTATCTTACTTTTCAGAATAGACCATTTCTGAGGACTTTCACTGCATTCAGTGCAGTCAATGGACAATTATTCAAAGTATTAGAATGTCATCTTTCATGCTTTCACTTTCTACTGTATTAAATGTCTCGCTAAGAATTCTCTTAGTTCCCCAATGATATCATTCCAATGAAATATCCCATTACTTTGAAAGCAAAACAGTTGAGTTGAAATGCATGAAATACATATTGCTCCATTTTGCTTTGTGAATAATGGCGTTTATTTTATTACTGTAATGTTATGGGATTTCTAGGTCTTTGCTAAGATAAGCAGTGCTATATACTAAATCTAGGCAGAAAAAGGAGATCCCTGATTCAAGAGCATTAAGTTTAGGTATAAAAGAAGAGAGAAGAAGATATTTCACTATAGTGGATTGCTTCATTAAAGTAGCTGACATTACTTCCAGGACCTGAGTCAGCCCAGTCAGTGGCAACTCTTGTTATCTCTATATAAGCCTGCAGTCTGCTGCACAGAAATGTTCCAGACAAATTCCATCAATACACTTTGGTTTAATATGTGAATATTTAAACCAAATATTCTCAAAACATATTCTAGTAAGCCCGGCAATAACTTCTTTGTTAAAAAGGTTGAAAAATTCTTTTAGCCTCCATTAGAATAGAATATTACTACTGAGGCACACAACAGTTTCTTGAATTGCCAAGTATTAAAATTTTCTCTTCAACTATTTCATATTTTTCTCATTGTACAGGCATATTACTTCTACACTAAATAATACATTTTCCTAAAATTCTTCTAGCATTTTCTTCCAGGAGCTATTATTTTTTTAAACATGAAACACACATATTTTAATTATTTTTTAACATCAAACATCAATCATCTTTGGTTTCTGGTCTCTATAGTGTATATTTCTCCTGTATACATGTGTTTAATCTGCTCTCTGTACTAAATGCAAATGATGTAATATGTTTTCTTTGAGGATCTTCACTAATGTGAAGAAACGTGATAAATTAGGTGGCCTGAACCACTAACTGAAGCTAAATTTTCTTCAGTTTATCTCAAAATTTTATTTCATTTAAAGTTTCAATTCTGTACTACTGGATTTCTGCTTTCTCTTTACCTATTATTTTTATGAATCTTTTGGACTAATTATGCAATGATAATAAAGGTTTTTAGAAAAGTCAAGATATAACATTGACAAAGGCAGCATAACAAGCTATGAGAAGGAAATTCAATGTAACTTTTGTTCTGTCAGCTTCAAAATTGTACAGTGCTAAATTTTAAAATACTTTTTTAGAATGAATGTATTTCTGGAGAAAGAAATGGAAAAGATGGAAAATGAATTATTTCTTTGGAAATGGAAATATGAAGAACTGAGACAAACCAAGCTGGAAAGCCTGAAACAGGTATGTTAGCCGTACATTGTTATCACATGGGGTAAGAAGGAAAATTTAGACTTCTGATTTCCTGTGTTGTAGCTAAGAGTGAAGTTGTCTCCATGGTTTATGAATGTGACAAATCCACCATATATCAACAAGTATTCTGTGTAGCCAGGTGGGAGGGACCTGGTGAGGGTGTGTGGATTCTGCCACGACAGCGCTGGTGCTTGGAAGCTGTGAGAGTGGCACTGGGATGGCTCCCCAGGCTTCCAGGAAGGACCAGCCACAGCTGGCAGGTTCCGTGCCCCTTCCCATGTGTGGTGAGGCTGGTGGTCCTGATGTACAGCAGTGTGTGAGCAGGGTCCAGTGTGGCCTGTGTTCAGAGAGAAAGGGCCCAAGTGGGGTGAGGGGATGTTCAGGAAAGCCCTGCCACGCTTCCTGAGAGGCTGGAGAAATAAAGCACTAGAGGTGTAGAAATTGCCTGAAAAAATGTGTTCCCATCAACCTGGACAAGGAAGACTGGGCAGGATCAGAGAAGGCAAAGAGGAGATTAACAGGGTCTTCACAAAGATCTAGAGATAAAAAAGTCTGAACCACATGGGAGGGGCAGCCAGAGGCTGAGAGTTTCACAGTGAATTGAGTCCCACAGTAGGAGGGCTGGAAAGGTATGTTCTCCAGCAACTGCAGGATGGCTCTTTTTCCAGATCTGCACTTCAAAAGGTTCAAACACCTGGTAGTGAAGTAAGTGAAGAAAGGTTCACTTGTGAGGCATCAGAGCCAGCTTTAACACACACCATGCATTAACATCAGGAGAAGCAGCAAGTGGTGGTAGTAGGAGGCTTGCTCCTGTGAGGACAGAAACCCCTGTGTTCCCCATTTGCTTTTTTAAGGGTTATGAGGCTTGCTGTGGGCTAGGATCCAGAAAATTGCAGAGAGGTTGCCAAGATCTGTCCAGTCCTTAGACTGCTATGCTACTACTCATCCTGATGGGCACCAGCTAGGGGCATATTGGCAATGGTCACAGAGCTCTGGGGTTGAGGTCATGGGGATCTGAACTAGGAAAGGAAGCAATGAGAGATTACACAACACAGTGAGATAAAGTGGTGGTCACTGGAAAACTCAGGGCATAGGTTGATAGGAGCATGAAAGACTTCAGGAATGATAAACCAATGTGAAGGGACACCTGCCTCAAACATTGGTAAAAAATGCACACATCCTAGGAAACAAGCAGGGAGAATTAGAGCTGTATGTGGTTACAGAACTACAATATTGTTGGAACAATTCAAATACTGTGCCAAGTCCCTGCAACTGGAGTACTGTGAAGGACTTCTAGAAACACTGCCAAGGAAGGGCTGAGGGAATGGAAGTTGCCCTCAGATCTAAAAGCAGCTCAGTTCTTTTGAGGTCTCCAAAAGGATGGAGGACAATCAGACTTGTGAATTTAGGATCAGAGGACCGGCCAGTGAGGGTGTCATTGTGGTAGGAGTTTGTTACAGACCACCTAATGAGGAAACAAAAAAAGTGTTTAAAGAACACAGATCTCGGAGTTGTAAATCCCAGTTCTCGTGGGTGACTACAGCTACCAGAAAGTTACAATAGCTGGTGCAACCACAGAGATTTCAGTGGGGTTTCAGGAATAAATTCTTGCTGAAGGCCAAAAAGTGGTGATGAATAGCTGGATCTGCTGTTGACTACTATGAAGGAAACTAGCTGGGTATGTGATGATGAATAATTTCCTCCTCTGTGGTAGCTTTGAAATAGTGGTGTCAGTTGCCCTGAAAGAAGAAAGGTGAGCAGCAGAGTACAGACCCTGAACCTAAGAAGAGCAGGATATTGGCTTAGTCAGGGAACTGCTGGGAAGGCTCCCATGGGAGGCAACTCTGATAGGAAAATAAAGGAGTCAACCAAATCTGTCAGGCCTTGGAGTACAACCAAGTTTTGTCCTAATATTCTGGAGAACAGGTAGATGCGCCAGGAGACTGATTTAGCTCAGCGGGGCACTCATGGTGGAGGTCTGATGCCAAGAAGCAATGTACTTTTACAAAGATCAGCCTTGAAGGAGTAATTTAAGAACGTTGCCTGGTTGTGTTGAACTGGTGTTAGGAAATACATGTTCATTTCAATCTGTGTCCGTGATTAGACGAATAAGAAATATGTGTATTGCAGTTACAGGTTTTAGCTTTCAGGACAATGGATAGAGAACCTCCTTGGTCCAATAAAACTCAAGATATAGCTAAACATAGACAGTGAATTTAAACTGTCCTATGAATTTAAAATCTCAGATTTTGAATAATGGAGAGAACTTAATTAGTTTTCTTTCATGTTCTGGAAAGAATTGCAAGCAGTCTATTAAATCTCAAGTTCCAGTTAATAGGTGATGCATATGCAACGCAGCAGCAAACTAATATCTATCTTTCATATTTGAGTTCCTTTAAATTTTAGTTCTTTATTTTCTGTTTGCTCATTAAGTAGGATTTTAGCTTGTTATACTTGTGCCAAACAGAGGAACTCTAGGTTTAGTTAACAGTTTTACTTAAGAAATTTAATCTTCATGAAATGCTTTGTGGCACTGTCATGAGGAATTGAACAACAGGAAGTAAAAATTTTCTGAGAAATCATTGGAGATAGAGAACAATATTTATGCATTTGCATGTCTACATATATGTGTTGCTGCTTTTTTCTTGGGAACATGGTCAATTGCTTTAATTGCTAACAGGAGATAATATTTTGAGCATTCTTTTCAGTTTCTGACATTTATGACATAAATCTCATTTTTAAATTGCAGAAAAAAACCACTGATCTGGATGAATCAAACTAATTTGAATGAAATTATTTATATCACTGGAGGGGGTTTCTGTAAGTGGAAACTCTACTGAAATAAACCAAACCTTGTGTGATGACAACACAGATGTGAATATTACTCACTATATATTACTGTTGAGAAATGGAAGCTGGAACAACAGACAAGAATTTTGACAGTGAAAAATTTGAAAGTGGAATAAAGTAAAGTGCAGACATCTACTAGGCTAAGCCTGGAATCTGATTCCAATATAAATTTCCAATATTAAATTACAAAGGAATTTCTAGATTAAAAGGAGATCAATCATTACATCTGGATTATTTTCATGTCCTTGACTAAATTAATCTGCTATTTCCTTTGGTAGATTGCCTAACAGTCTAACTGTGAATGTGAAAAAAGTGCTTGGTTTGCAAGTGACAGTGCCACTGCAAATTAAACCATTTTTAGGAGTGGATATCTCTTCTAGCCTTTTGGAAGTTGGAGAGATTTTGGGGAATGTTAGAAACTTCACAGCTGTCAAGACTTGATTATTAGTACTCCCAGTAACTAATCACTTTCTTTAGTTACTTTCATTAAAAGACAAGTATTTACTCATCTTGGAAGAAGCTAAATATGGAAAGCCTTGGTGATCTTGATGATCGTAGTTTTAACATATTATCCATTCAGCGTCAATTTGGAAGTTGCAAATAAGTTTTCAATATATTGAGTTAATTAAAAAAAGTAGTAAAGTGACAATCTATGATCATAGTAACCATGAGCATTATAAGCAGCTTTGTGTGACACTAGCATTGATCTTGACTTGTTTGGGGTCATGAATTAGACCATTTTAACAGGTACAACAGAAAGTTGCATTTGATGTTGTAACTGATAATTTCTTTTTTTGTTCTAAGGATTCTGTTCGCCCATTAAAAGGCATAAAAAAATTTGTTATTTTAAAAAAAGGAAAAAACTTATTCAGTATAAAATTACACTAATTGTTGTATTTGCATGAGTATCTACAGAATGGCAAAAAATTTTTGTAAGGCTGTTGAGTAAATAAATAGTATTGACATCAGATATAATTGGGTTTAAAGTAAACTTTGTTGCAAAGAACAGGAATCTTTAAGTTCTCTGAAGAACATGAAAATTTTTACATTGTTAATTTTGATTGTTGAATGTCCCCAGGAATGGAGTATCCAATTTTTCCAGATACAGTTTAGCTTACAGGTCAATTAACCATCAGTCTGAGAAACACAAAAAGTATGTCTGAGTTTGATTAGTTAGGTCTTTGGACTCTGGAAAACAAAGCAAATCCTTGGTGTGTTGCTGTGATGTTTGCAAACAGAGAATTGGAATGAGCAAGCCTGTTGAAGTTTTAGGTTTTAGAATTTTATCATTTTATCTTATGTACAATAAAATATTCTTGTTTATACTCATTGCAAATCTTCCTCAAAATTTTATATCCATCTTTACAAATCCTGAAGGATGTGCTTTTCTGGTCATTTAAGAGTTAAATAAGACGGGATATTTACAAAACTATCCTGAAAAAAGTGTAAAAGTGCATGTACTACTATAGTCCACTGGTGTGCACTGTAGACTTACAAATGCCACTATAGGCAGTGCAGGTCTGTGTGGTTTAAAAGAATTTTCAGTTAGCTGAAATACAGAATGTACTCTTCTTCTCCATTATTTAGTGCTTTGGTAGTTAATGAGGGAAATTCCTATCCTGTTCATGGGATATGAGGCAAAAATTACACTAATTGGTACTTAAATCTTTTTGGAACATCTGTGATAGAAAAGTATACCTAGATAAAAGGAAAACAAGCTAAATGAGCATTTTGTATATTTGGCAGAGACATTTCTGTTCTTGCTCTCTTTTTTTTGTTGTTGTTTACAATTGAAAATAAGTCACCAGCTATTGATATTTTTTTGCAATAGAGCCAAAAAAAAATCTTTAAACATTTTTTAAAACAAATGTTTTCTATTCTCTCTCAGTATATAGATGTTTTACACTATATTATAACATTCTATGTATTGTTACTTAGGAGCATTACTGTCTTTTAAGAGATTGTGAATGGTTTCCTACCTGTTGTTCCCAGATGAAGGAAGCTCCACTGATGTGAGTGAAGCTTCTGGATAAATTAAGTCTTCTCCTATCACTGTAAGCATTTAAATGCTCTTTAAACTGGAACAGCCTATTTGGAGGCTCAGGTTGAAAACATGTAGATCTTGTTAAAGACTCAGGATGGTTTCTATCTTCTCCAGAAATCTTTATTCTGAAGTTACCGTATAGTGTGAAGGTGCTACACAGCTGTTTACCTGAAATTGCTTTTTTCATTCACTTAGTACATATATGAAATAGAAAAGCGATACTCTTATAATCTTACAGAAGATTTAAATACATTTAGTAAGATCATCCATTCTGCCACATACTCTTCACCTGACTCAAAAAATGCCTTCTGACTGTTTCCTGAATCCTGCAGAAAGCATAATAATTACCAGACATAAACCTGAATGGCTGTACTGCCTCCTATGAATTTCTCTGTTAAATTTCTTACCTAAGATGCCCAGAAATGTTGAGTACTTTGCATGGCTATCATAGGAAAAGAATTCTGTACAAAAAAAATTTATAGTGCTTTAATAGAGAATAGACAGTAGTCTATTTTAGTGTGCTAAAGGAGTTTTTATAAAGTTTGATATCAGAAGCCTCAAGGCTGATATTTAAAATATCATTAGGCAATTTTCTGTAAACAACATCTGAATTATTTGAGAATGCAAATGACTTCATAGAATGGAATCTTGGTGCAGTTAATTTTCCTGTAATAAAATCTCATTATTTTTAGACTAGGTCTAGAATTTTGAGTGTTCCTGTGTAAATTACAATAACTGACAGGCGGTCAGAGAGTAAGGACAGAATTCTGAATTGTTGCTTCAGCAGTAATTCTTGCAAAGAGTTAACTATTCTTTCCATATATCAGGTCCCCGTTCATATTTAGTTTTATCTCTGGAAATGACGTACTTAATGTTCTTAGTGTCTTGCATAAACTATAATTTGTCATGCCACATAAAATTAAATTTCCATTTGATGTTTATTTTCCCACAAATCTAATTTGGAAAATGCAGGATAAGCCTTTATTTTCATTGACTTTTTTGCTCATACTGGCTTCTGACAAGATATTTAAACTCCATTGAGTCATACTTGCCAATATTTTCTCTGTCTTCATTACACAATTTGCATTGAAAACACCAAGAAAGACAAGGATTATTTATTGTTTATTTTTAATTTAAGGACAAGTGAGAGATGAAAAGTTATTTCTGTGAGAAAGCATGTTCAGAAGAAACATGTGTGCATGCTGAAACATATTTCTGCACACAGATTTTCTGTGAAAGGAACACAATGCCCAAATGGTACCATTTGAGGAGGTTTGTTTAGCTTGTTGTTCTGCCACTGGCAGAAAGTATAGCTCAGTGGTGAAACGAGGAAGATGAGGGAGGAATGTGCAAATGCACACACTCACAGATGTGTGTGTATTTGTGTGTTTGTGTACATGAAGCGATCTTGGTCTTAGGGATGAGTCAAGGTTCTCCTTCCCAGAGCAGGGGAGTTGGATCTCGATGATCTTCGAGGTTCCTTCCAATTCAGGTCATTGTATGATTCTATGAATGCATCTGTAATTAAAAGAATTTTTCATAGTTCAGATTGAAAGACCCAAAATTATGACAAGGTTTCTTCTTAACAAGGTATTATTGTGTTCAGTTCACCATATGGCTATCTATATCAGAAATTAATTCTTTGCAGTGTATAGTTAAAAAGAAAAACGCCAAAAAACAAAAGGCTTTTTAATATCTAATTTTTTACATTTTTTAAATTTTTAGCTGCCCTGAATTTACCTTTTGGTAATATATTTTAGCATTCATTTAGTTGTTAAAGTAAATATTTCTGCTAGTGTGCTTACCTGTCATTTATCCACATAAAATGAACTTGGGCTGAATTTACTTGAGAAAGTAACAAATCACTGAAGAACTAAATGTGATGACAGGTAGAATGTTGACAATTGATGACATCAAAGATATCTAATTAAAGATACAAGCATTTTGCAGCTAGTGATTCCGTTTCTTTTTTTTTTTTTGTTCTTATCTGGATAAGAGGAGCAATGTATCACTTAAAAATTAACAATCCAGTTTGGGAGGAGGCTTGATTGAGAAAACAGCTTTAGATAATTTTCTTCCATTTTGAAGCAAAACTTTCACACTGGTGAAATATTGCATATTTCTTCAAGTAACAGCATGAGCGATACCTTGAAGCCAATGAGAAATCTGCTGGTGTACAATGAACCTTTGATCAGTTCCTAAACTATGTAGTAACAGGTGATTAGGAATTGTCACAAAAGATTCTTCGGGGACATTTGTAACTTCAAATTACCAGTATGATGTTCTGTTTTGGGTATGGCTCAGAAAACAGAAGACATGTAAATTGTAAGCAGTAGAATTATTGCTACAGGCACTTTCCACCAGACCACTGCTCTACAGAAATTATTTTATGTAATTTCTTATCTAGATCAAACAACTAAAGCTGTACATTTCAGGTTCTTACTCTGAAAGGAGAGCTGTTTGGAGAAATGACCTATGATATATTTATCTGAACTCTAAGCAGCACAACACTTTTAAATTTCCTTGAACAAGTAATTTCCTCTGTTTCTTGAATCCTATTGAACTTACAGATCAGAAGAGAAAACAAGCTTGAATACTGGTTTAATCTGTCCTTTTTAGCATAAGTTATTAGTGTTTAAGGAGAAAGCTCAGTGCATCAGAACATGGCAACTTTTGGAATCTGGTGTATTATAGTGAAATTTATCTGTGCTTTAATTAACATTGGTATCATATCTGGTACTCATCAAAGAACCTTGATGCCATTTTGATTTTCCTGAATATTTCACATTATGTCAAATCAGATTTGCAAATTTTAATTAAATATGTTTGTATGGATGCTTTTCCTACAGGAAAGTAATGATTGCAAATTCTAGTGTGGTTTCACACTATTTAGTATTCTAGCAATCTGACATGTATTTATTTGTAGAGACCTACAGTTACAGAAAACATCCTATTCCCAGCATCCCTTGACCATTAATCTGAAAAGTCAACAGTTCTCATCTGTAAGATAAGTGAACTTGTGTAGTCCCTAAGTTAAATGTAGAGACTTTGACTGTTGCTGTCATTTTGATGGTTTTTGTTATGATTCATTACCAGTTACATTAAAAAATGTACTGTAAGTTTAGTTAGTATCTTAATTTCCAATATATCAATTAACATTCCTATTATATCTTTAATATTATTAATTTGATAGTTTTGTATTAACAATTAAAATTAAGTTGAACAGTGTTCTGATCTGCAACGTGTAATACCCATACAGTTTAGAAACTTGTTGAGACTGAGGAGACTTTGAACTTGTTTGGAATGCTTCCTAATTATGCTGACCATTATTGATTTTTCTCTTTCCTTACAGTTCTTTATTTAGCTATACTTTTTTCTCAATTCAACACTATAAAGTGAGGATGGGAAGTTGGCTAAGAAATTGGTTGTAAGCAAAAGAGTTATTGACCTTCTGTACAGCAAATAAAACTTCACAAATAAACAAATAAACAAATATATTACACATTGCACTATTTACTCTTTTTTTCCAGATGATTTTCTACATGTCTGCATTCATCTTCTTATGACCAAGCCCTGTATTTCTTGAGGAAGGGTTGTCATCTTCCTTTTAGAGTGCTTATTAGAATGGCTTATGACATATTCTAGTTCCTAAATTAATTACTAATAATAACTACATAAACTTACAGCAGTAGATAATTATTTGAAGTTACAGAAGGCAAGTTTTATAGTCTGGATTGCAATTAAATTTCTTGGCTGTTTATTTGTAAAAATACCAAATATAAAAATTATTTTCTGTAAATTATATATAAATTGTTATTGCCTGGAAAGTTAAGAATGAAAATTTAATTGGTCTGGCCATTTCTTTCCATAGAATAGGAGCTCATTTTTGCTTCCATTAAGGTCTGTACATGTATTTCTACTCACAGGCATACAAATCTATTTTTTATCTTGCTATTAAAAAGAGGTTTTGCATTAGTCAGCCTCAGGTCTCCCAGGGTTTAGTCTCCCAGGGAAGAAGCTTGTTTTAGTAGGTTTGACTAAGAAAACCAGCCAAAAATCCACATACATATATGGTCCCCTCCCCCTGATAGGAACACTAGTAACAGAAGAAAGCTAAATGCAGATTATACAAACTCTTAAACCAGGAAATTTCAGTCTTGCAACAATACTTGGATGAAAATGAAGTTAAGCAAAGTTTAATAAGAAATTTCAGGTGTCATTTCTAAAAAAAGTAAAACAAAACAAAAACAACCAAAAAAACCAAGATTCTCAGCAGAGGCCTATTCTACCTTCTTTTAAAATATAAACCAGAATGTCTGGAATTGAACTTTTCAGCGCAGAGTGAGGAATTATTCTGGCCTCCTTTTCCTCTCATGAAATTAAGATGTCAGTGAGGAAAATTAAGGGGTGAACATTCCTTCTTTACTTCATATTGTTTTGATTAAGAATACCCAAAATCATCTACCTTTGAGATTTCAAATTACATTAGGAAAAATATTAATGTAATCCTGTGCCTAAAACCATCTTTGCTATTTACTTAGAATTTTTAGCATAGTTTGTTTATTCTATTGCCACTGCCACCCTCTCGGGACTCTCGCTGGTCAGAGTGACCCTGATATAAGTTAGAAGTCTCTTTTCCTAGCCTGGCTGTCAAAGAAGTAGTCAGAGATCTTCAGTTCTCAGTCCCAAGGTTGATTATTGTATCTTATCTATAAAATTCTTTCTCCTGTCCTGCTGACAGGAGACAGGAGACCCGCTCAGACAGACAGTCCAGGCACTCTGCCCACCTCCCGGGTGATGTTATCTTTTTGTACTAAAAACTACTTGTAAAATGTTTACAATTACTTTCCAATACCTATCACCTATGTTAGACAGTGAGCTTCTACTCTAAACCAATATAAAGGTGCCAACGTCACAGCAGAAGATGTTAGTGTTTGGAGGCCAATAAGAAGAAGAAGGAGAAAGGCTGGACATGCCCAGATTGCTCCATCTTGCCCCCTGAACCCCCATTCTAAAAACCCCAAAATCTGTTTTTCACTCCGTGATAAATTCTATCACTATCATTCTACTTAAACTGTCGTGGTTTGCAGATCCTCATGTAAGGTTGGTAATTTGCTCCATGGGTCATAACCAAAACCACAAGCATCTTGGGCTCTGTGCCAGGGTCTCTCAGCCCCCAGGCAGGGGGCTTAGCAGTCCAGGACAGCCAGAGCAATGTCCTGAATCCCACCCCTTCTGTTTTGTGTCATAGTCCAATCAACTATAAGAAAAGCAGGCTACTGTTTGTAAAGTGAACAAATCTAGCCCTTCATTGTAAATGTCAAGAGCTCAAGTTTTACCTTGTTTCTTAGTGAAACATAAATATTAAAGTGTGTTTTCATTCTTTTGCTTTTGTTTTTTTTTTTTTAATTGACTTGAGCTACAGTTATTAGATCAGTTGATTATTAGTTAATATGGGAATTTTTGCTTGTTTATTCCCTGGAATAGAAATTTGACCTCACTGTGCATAGTAGCAAAAGGAAATAGTCATCTTTTCATGCATTGGAATTCTCACTCTCCACATGAGTGATGGCTTGTCAGGTTTTGAGAGTTTTGGTTGGCATGTGTCCCTTATAAATTTCAAGCAGTATTCTCCAAGGGATTAGCTGAAATGTGAATTATTTCCTTGAATGAGGTTAGAGAACATTTTTAAATTCACCTAAACCACTGTATGTTTGTATAGATGAATCTTGGTTAGAACTCTAATTACTATGTTCATCTCTAGTCAAAAAAGGAAAAGTAGTTTGATAAATTAGTCATGTTGGTCCATCTCAAATCTCATTTTCATTTAGGAATACAGCAAACAGCAACTTGTACATGCCATTTTTATGTAAGGTCATGATTATCTAAGCACCAATAGTTTTCTAAACACAACAACAACAAGAAGAACATAATTTGAAGAGCTTGCAGTACAAGGTATGCTGCAAAAAGATACCAAATGCATTCAAATTACTTTAGATTCAGTCTCTGTTTCTAATTATGGGAAGTACAGAAACCCCTTGAATATGACTGGTTTTTTCATTAATAAAAAAAAATTAGCCTTCAAGTCAAATGCTACTTAAAGGATGCCAAACATTAAAGTTATGAGTAAATAGTAATTGAATTATGTTGGAACCAATTATTCAACTTATGTTTCTGCAGTCAGGAATTACTCTGAAAACTGCTCTCAGGTTTGTACAGGAAAGAATGAAAAGTGTTTGACTTATAGGCAATTTCCAGAAACTGAGAAAACTTTTGGAAGTGGTTAGTATGAAGTAGGCTAGAAAGGAGCCCAAATAAAAAACTGATACTGGATAGTCTGAAAGACCATAGTGAAGGAGAACATTTTGTAAATTTGTAGAGTCAAATTACTGAAGTCAGCTAGTGAAGCATCTTTTTTGTGCAGCTAAGTTACATTTGATATAGATGTTGGTACATTTTATACCATGAGCATTACTTTTGAAATACAGCAAGCCATAGAAGTAGGAGGGGAATATAGCTGAACAGCAGCTAAAATGAGAAATACAGAGCAGGAGAAGTTGTGAGTGATGCTGACAGAAGTTCTGGAGGTGAGGTTCTTTGCTCCAGACAGAGACAAAAGTTTCTCTTAGGGCTGAGAAAAAGAGAATGCTTAGAGGTGTTGTTGGAATGGGACTAGAATTGGGGGGTCCAGGGCACCCAAGTGGTCTGTACTGAGGGTCTTTGTGATGTGAGCTAGAGGTGAGGGTCTTAGTCCCAGACAGATGGAAAATAAAGTCCTTCCACTGTTGCCCATATTATAATAGAGGTATAAGGTCTACATTGACTCATCTATGGCTTGGCTATATATAAAGTAAAAGAATATGAGTATTTGTTTCTAAACAGTAAAAGTTTTAAAGGAAGAATGATTTGATTGACAATTTATTATTGGTAATTTAATTGGATTTTTTTTTTTCAGTAAGTAAATAGCTCTCACTTACTGCATTCATCTTGCAATGGAAGAGAGAAGAATTTCAGGGAAATTCTGGAAAATTCCCAGTATCTTGATAGATTGGATATTTGCAACTGAGAGATAATCTTACACTGGCTGTAGACAAAAAGAAAAAAACAGGCACTATTTATTATGGCAAATTTTTTCGAAGTGCTGGAGGAGCAGATTACAGATTACTTATCTTTCCCTAATTTAGAAATCTAGGTTTCATTTTTCTTACAGGGCATTTTTTTCTGTCTAAGATGCAGCAAACAAGATTCTAGTGGTGAACTTTAATGGTTCCTGATGTAGCAGCAGCAGATAACCCCAAGTATCTGAGAGGGTTCCCATGAGCTCCTCCATGATCTCTGAGAGGATGCCTGGAAAGTCAGACAAGATTTATGCCAGAGCACTTTCAACTTCAACCTGCAGAATGTTCTCACTGAGATTTTATCTATGCTACTCAGAAATTCAGTCAATATTAATATAATTGGCAAAATTGAGGAATGGTTCTTACTCAAATATTTTATTTTGAGGTAGGCAAATATATGGCCTGCTACCTTTTGGACAATCTGAGGGCCTCCCAACTAGAAATGGTGGTAAAATATTGATATATTTATATTAGCAAATATGAGACAATGCTGCATCAAGAATAATGTCACTGTTTGGTTTTTATTTTTTTTTACTGTTTTCACTAATTAAATTTTCATATATAAGATACATTACTTCTCATCATGTATTTCAAGTGTACATTTTCCAGTGAAAAATGAAGCAATCTTTTTTTCCCTGTGTTTCTCTCAGGGAAACACACTTTACTCATAACAAAACTAACAGTATTTGTATGGACTGGTATGATAGGATATATGTATGGAGGTTTGCATTTTGAACTACAGATTTTTTAATTCGGCTCTACAATGTAATAAAGTTCATGGTTCACTATTCATGTGCACTAGTGATTTGGCTGGTCAGGACACATGGATACATTTAATATATTGACTGACTTTAAAAAAAATAAACAGCATTTTTGTATTTGCTTGTTTTTTAAAAAATGGGTGAAAGTCCCCTAGTTTCCAAGACAGCCTACAAATGGATTGACATTTGGTTTCTATATCAGTGGAACACTGAGAATAGAACAGCACAAAATGTATCAGAAAAAATAATCACACTCTTCTTTGTTTTGAAATACTCATGCAAATATTCATGCTTTTCTGGCAAGCCTACAAGAATGTCTACTTGACAAAATTGTCCTTACATGTTATAAATATCAGATTCTTTATTTATAGCATATGTTTTTATATCTTCATTTTACCAGTCCATTCTAGTTTTAAATTTTTTTCCTATATAATTTTCAAATTGTTTTTGACACATGAAAATGTTGACTAAATAAGCAGCACTGTACAGCTTGGTAGACACTGATTGTTTGGACATTCCTCTAGTTTCAATCTTGTTATGAACTGGGATTACAATGAGGAAGGTTAGCATACCCTGCTTGAACAGGGATGTTGGCCCAGATGGCCCACTGTGGTGTTTCCTACCTTATCCATTCTGTGATACTGAAAGAAAATTCCAATATTTGTTTTGTCATCTTGTTTAGTTTTTCCACATGAAAAATGTAAGTATTTCTTGTTTTAAATGAGATCAAAATGCAAAAAACTCTCCATAATTTTAAAGTAGAAATTGAGTGATGATGTATTACTGATTTCAAATGTTTAGATAGGTGAAAGTAGTTTCTCAGTAGTATTCATTTATTTACAAATAATTGGTGAAAGTAGAATTTTAGATAGGCATTATGGATAATTTTCTATGGTAGACGTTGATAGAAAATTTGTTTTACTTGAACAAATAGTAGATTCTCTTGAATAGGAGGTGTTCATTTTAATGTAATACATAGTCTGTGTGAAATTGAACTCACAAGAAACTGATGAAAGCTGTGTCAGATTCAGATGGAAAGAAAGATCTGTAAGATCAAAGGTAATTTTCTCCACCTGACCATGTTCCTATCCTTGAACTTATTTATGTCTCTCTTCATACATTATTTCTGATTGTTGTAAATTTTCATGCTTAACCCTTTTTATATATCTATGGACAACTTCTATTCCTGCATAAATCACTTCTTTTAAACTAGTCATACACACAAAAGAGTTTTCTCTGTGTGCAAGCAAGGGGAGAGAAAAAAAAATACTGGTAAATCAGCAACTTTCCATTTAATGTCAGCATAGTGCAATGATATCAGCTTGCAGCAGACTTAAGCATTTGAGTAGAACCAGGATGAAGAAATATTTGATTACTAAATCTGCTGGTGCTAGGCATTGTTATGAATATAAGCATTCATTAAAAAGTTCCATTTCTTGCAGGGCTTGGTGTCTCAAGATATTGTCAGGCACAATAACATTTATCAAGCTTTCAGCATAGTTGCTGATGGACTAAATGGTGTTCTTGGCAGACTTGCATACAATAGGAAAACAAACAGAGTAAATTTTTTTTACTGCATTGAAGCATTTGTCAAATAAAATGGTAGCAAACATTTATCTTGCCTTTCCTGTGGAAAGAGTGCTATGGATTCTAGTAGTCTTTGATTGCATGTTTCAGGTGAAAAAAGAAAAGAATTCTAGAAAATGTCAGACATACTGGAAAAAATCATTGCAAAACTGCCCAGTGTCACACATGCTAAGTAATAATTTTGCTTGCCAGCAAACATCACACCTGCATACAGCAGTCCTGATCTTGGAAGCAGGAAACCTGATGAGTTTTCTTTAAGACCTTAGGAGTTTTGGCAGTTTTCCTCATGTTCTTACAGACTTCTAGGAGTAGAAATCTCAAAATAAAATTAGAAAAAATATAAAATCATTTTTAAAAACCAAAAAACCAGACTCCCTCCTCTTTACCCCAACAAAATGGGGGTTATTTTGCAAGTAGCAAAGATTCTTGGAATTGTTTTCTATCCAGTTGCACATGATTGTCTTGCTTTGTGAAATCCATCTTCCTCTTAACACCTTTCTCAAAGGGAAGTGAACAGTGGAGCGGAACCATGGTGTATCTTCCAAGTTCTGTAGATACAGCTGAACTAAAACTGGAAGTGATTTACGAGAACCAGATTCATCAACATAAGTATTTTCTTCTCTTGTGTAACTCTTGGATGATGCTTCTGGCTGCATGAGATTTTTCCTGATCCTGCAACACAGAAGTTTTTTCTCCCAGTTGTGCTGAGAGACTCTTTAAGCACTTGATACCATTTCTTTTAAACCACTGATAAAATATCTTCAGACCCTGTACAACTATTTTACAAATTGTAATGACGTTTCACAATGAATTCAGTGAAGGAATGTGATGTTTTTGCTTGATGTTTGCTTGATCTTTAAGCAGAGCTTGCTTTCAACTCATTTGATCCAATCTACCTTGATGCCATATTTAAGGAAGCTGCATGTTTGCCATTCCTTCTAGCATCTGAAGCACATTCCATACTTTGGAAGTTGATGACATCTCATAAATTACCACTGGGAAGGGGTGGATTCTCTGTCCTTGCATTTCTTATCGATGTGCAATAATTTGAAAGATGGTTGGTGAAACTGCACAATTTTTAAGTTCTTGGCTCTGAAAAGAGTACTGGATTTGACATTTTTTGAGAGACAGTATTCCTGTCTCAGTTACAGAAAAAAAAAAATTGCTTCTTGTGCTGAGTTTTCTGAGTAACTATGGGGAAGAAATCTGTAAGAATCAAATTCACTTGTGACTTTATGAAGATTTATGGTTATTTCAATAGGCTTTCTTTATTAGGAGGGTGTCATGGTCCTTAATTCATAATCAACTTGTGTCTTATTAAATTTTCAGTGTAATATACCTCTTGCTTAAATTCTGTAGGACAATTTGCAGCATAGATGAATAGAAATTGCCTCCATGCACAATACAGTGAAGACATCAAGAATCCTGAAAATATGTGTTCATTTATCTTGCTTTGCAACATGATAAAAGCCCTGCATTGTCATTTTAAGGACCAAAAAAAAGCATATTGATTTTAAATTTTAATTTTTGATCTGCACAAACTGAAGCAGATGTTTTACATTTGCACTTGACTGAGGCTGCCCGAGGTGACTATTTTAAACAATTCTTCCCTCTCTGGGTCACAAGTCTTCAGGCCTCATTCAGCTTGCCTGTAGGCTCTGAGTATAAAGAGAGATAGCACTAGAAGCTAATGATTTGCTGTGGTTGTGTAAGATTCAGATTGGAAATTTAAAAAAGAAAAAATAAAACTCTTCTATTCTCAGTCAAATCAGTTTTTATTTGAGATATGCAGATTATCTTTCACAGAACGTGCCTTTGGTAAAGAAAATGACAGTTTTGTAGAATAAAAATTTTACAGGGAGAATTTCTGGTTGGATTGACAGTTTTTTATTTCTGACATCATTGTCAAGTCAGATCAGATCAAAACTACAGGTTTTTTAAAACATAATGCTTGTGTTCTGTCCAACTCTATTTTAAAAACTTCTTTTAAAAAGCTGAAATCATAGTTCTCTAAATACATTTTCTGACCTTTTCCAAGTTTTATAGAAAGCTAACAAATCTTTGTACTAAAAAAGAAAAAGCAGAAGGGTGCATGGAATTTCTTCTGTTTACTGTCTGAAATTGTGTTGACTGCTAGATTTCATCTTCATCATCTTTCTTTTTGCATTCATTGCACCTTAATTGTTGTCCTTCATCCTACTCTATCTTTTCATAACTAAGGGGAAGGAGAAAAATATCTTGTTTCAATAAAACTTTTGGAACTAAAACTAAACTAAACAAGAACATTAAGATTTTCCTGCTAATGAACTGTGCAAGGTGGAGTTCCTTTTTCTGTGTCTGTTTTTTTCAGGGTTCTGCCTTTCATGTTATACATGAAATGGTGTGGGTTAGCTCTAAGATGTAATTATCGAGTTTCAAAAGGTCAGTACTCTGTACTTCATTTCCACCACTCACCTTTGCAATTATCCACTTCATTCACACTACCTTGACCTCATTCTGTGCTTCCACCATTATTCTGGTCTTGCTATTAAAAGTAAAATTCAGTGCAAGTCTGCACAGATATTTTATGGAGAGAAAATATTTGCATTTTAAGGGAAAATTAAAGATCTCAAGATTTTTTCACACGTTGCAAATTTTTTCTTAAGCTTTCACTTTTCTTTATAAATCAGAATTTGGAGTTTCACACAAGAGCACTGTATAGAATGTAATGTCCCTGTGCCTGCTTTGGCTTAGCTGTCCACTCCCAAATTCTTGTGCAGCCCGAGCCTTCTTGCTCACAGGGCAGTATAAGAAGATTAAAATGCCTTGACTTAGTAAGCACTGCTCAGTAACAATGGAAATTTCCCTCTATTATCAACGTTATTCTCATAATAAATTCAGAACATAGCACTGTACCAGCTATTAGGAAGAAAATTAACTCCTATCCCAGCTGACATCAGGGCTGTTAAATATGTAAATTTATCATAGTTATGTCTTGGCTGCAATGAATTAAAAATTTAAAGACATAGGTAAATAAATTTATCTTTGACATCAGATCTTCATGTGATAGCCATCTTCTGCTTAATTTTTTGGTGAAATTCAATCTTGGATGATTTTGTGATTTCTCTCCATTTGATGTCTGACAAAAATGAATT
This sequence comes from Ammodramus savannarum pratensis, assembly GCA_020466415.1. Lineage (NCBI taxonomy): Eukaryota > Metazoa > Chordata > Aves > Passeriformes > Passerellidae > Ammodramus > Ammodramus savannarum. The sequence goes on from JAHXMQ010000807.1 coordinate 45,263,958, forward strand.
TGTATTGATTAGTGTCAACACTGTGAAAAGGTGAAATTTCAGACTTAGAATTTCAGCTGTGTATTTTGGCAGGCACTTTGCAAGAAGTCAGGGTTTTCATGTTCTGGAACTTTCATGGATACTTGTAAAAATAAATATACCTGCATATTTATTTAGGAAAAAATATGGAGCATGTAATTGTAGTCCAGTAGAAAGTATTCAAACAATTTGCATAACTTTGATGGGGAAGAAATAATATTTGCTGCTAAATTAGGGGTATGTGATTCCTTAATTTCCAGCTATTGTACAGAAATTCAGTGATAGGTTTTAAAGACCTCATTGGGAACATGTGAGCATCAAACATTTGCTTGTGTATTTGAGTTTAGCAACTTGTAGTTGCTAACTCAAATGCTTTGCTGACTGTGCCCAAAACTGCAGACAGTGCTCAAGGTGAGGCAACACCACTACAGAGCAGAGTGGAACAATCCCTTTTACTGTCTTCTGATAATCTGAATGAGTATCTTTAACTTTATTTGGTTTCTCATTGTTTTTATTTCTCAGAACTAAGGTGGGAACAGACAAATTTGCAATTTGATTTAGCTTGAGAATGACATTGTCACTATTCATAGGATCAGAATTATGCTGTAACAGCTCATTCTCTTTGCTCAAAATTCAAAATATTTTCATTATTTGCCTGCAATTGATTTTAGAATAAAAGTAACCAATAGAATTGAAAAAGCACACCTCTATAGCTCTTTCTAAAGCCTTGTTGGCACAGATGTCCTGTTTCTTCAATGAAGTGTCTCACAATGTTCTCAGTCACCATTTTTATCAAACCATCAATTTTAGTTCTCACAGAACTGAAAATTGTAAAAAGCTCTTAAAATTTTGACAATTCTCTTCTTTTTTTCACCTCAATCAAAAGAACTGGAACCTTTTATTTTCACAGTTTTTAATCTGTGTTAATCTCTTTTAATCTTATGTTAAGAACCAGTTAATAATAACTTGTTAACAGTAAGTACTTGTCAATAATAATCTTCTGATAAATTTCCATTAGTGCCTGATAAGTACCTGGTTTGTGTTATAAACATAAATTCACTTTACAATTTTTTCATTTGAAGTCTAAGAAGTATTTAATGCAGCCTTGACAAAAACCTCTATGTAGTTGTCTCTGAAGACTAAATAAGTTCTTTGATAATTACTCTATGTGACTTAGTAATGTGTCTTTTTGTTGATATATTTAATTTGTCCTATATTAGGATTTGATGAAAAAATTCATTAAGATATCTTAAAATAACATTACAGCATTGGCCATAAAAGATAATGTTTCACTTAAGACTATTAACCATGACCACAAGAAAGAGATTAACATGAAAACTTAAAAATCTTTCCTCTGATTATAACTGTATGTAGTACTGAAGGTATACTTTAGAACTTCTTCAGTTTAATAAACATTCATTGCAATCCTTCTAAATTGCGAACAGAGTAAAAACATGCTGATTTTTGTCTTTTAGAGAATAAAAAGTGAACTTTGACATTGTCAAGCCAAAATCAATCTGTTTTATTTAAAACATTTTATTATTATTTTATTACTATTTTTCCAGAAATAGCAGGAAAATAATCGGATTTTTTTACCAGTCACTATATAAAAAATTATCTATGCTTTACTTTTTTGAAGGTACATTTGATGAGAAATTGACTGTCTTGGTTATTTGCAAAATAAAATGTTTAACTTTATGACACATGGAAAACTTAAACCTTGGGCTGATTTCTAAGGTGCCGTCCTTACTCTGAGATGAAGCCATTAGCCTCACCCAGTGAAAACCAGGGGGTTTTAATCAGATTATTCCTCTTTCTTTTTCTTTCTTTTTTGGCTATTCTTCCTCCTACCCTCAAACTTCCCAGATGGAAAGAATGCGATGTGAGAATGCCCCTGAATGGGGAAAGAGAGAGCGACTAGAAGCAGAAAAACAAAGTTTGAAAGAAGAGACCAGAAAACTCAAAATGCAGGTAAAAAAAATTCAGGAACTTCTGGAGATGAAAAAAAAAAAAAAGCAACACTACCTAAATTGAGTTGTGATCATTAAAATGCACAAAGTAGGCTTTTGGTTAAAAATAAGCTTATTTTTACTTAGTCTAGTAGTATTACTTAGTTGGATTATTTGGGGAACATTCACACCCAAAATTACTATTTCAAAGTTTCAAAAAGTGTCCATAAAGAAAAGATTATACAGGACAAAGCAGCCCTTACTGCATCCCAGACTTGAGCAACTGGACATCAGCGGCTTAGAATTTCTGTAGGGTACAGAAACAGAAAATATTTTCTGTTCATTTTTAAAAGGTGCAGGAAGAAATGACAAGTATAACAAGACTAGGAAGCAAAAGCAAAGATTGGGAGGAACAGAAGAGATTAAGTGAGTTTTTCAAGCTACAGAGTCCTGATGAAGGTCAAAGCAAAAACATAACTGTGAGACAAATAATTTCCCTGTCTTGTTGAACATCAAATCTCTTCTTTGGAATGAAGAATTGAAAGAAGGACGTATTCTTTATTTTTTTGTGTCTCTAAAGATCTGTTCATTTATTGTCCTGCTGAAAATGACTTGATAATTTATTCAAAGACCCTTAGCTGAGCATATTTCCTTTATTTTATGGTTCTTAGTGCTGATGACTAAATAATAATCCAGAAGGCTCCAACTTTCATTGAGACTCTGAAAGTTCAAAAAAGAGAAGGCAAAAAGGTCCCCAAACCCACCAATCCATCACTAAATGTACATATCTGATGCTATGAGTCATATATTGAGAAACAGTAGCTTTTTTTTTATTTGCCTGAATAACAAATAATTTCATCTAATATATGTGCATTTGCTGCTGAATAATGACATCTAAGTAACTAGATTTAGGGTTTAGTAACTAGGTAATTTCTCTTGGGAAATATTGAGTGAGAGGTTTTATACTTGATAGCTGGTAAATGTAATCATAAGATTTTTCTGTTTCCATCATGACTGAGTAATGGCAAATGGAAGCTCATGCATATAAGCCTACCTGTCTAAAATATTTTGCGTAACAAACAACGGGTTTTAGCTATTCTTTACTACTATTTATTTTATGATAACATATACGCATCACATCATACCATATCACATCAGTATTTTCTTAATTTATCTGTAATGCAAGTACTTGAGGTTGGAGATATGGCCAGAAAGAGGCTATCTGCTTAGGCATATTACTACATTTCAAATCTCTGTTGATTGGTAGGTCTGTGCTGGCTCATTTATGTGTTTGGTTTTCTTTTAAAAAACAGTTAGTTGCATGGACAATTATTAGATATCTGTGATCAACTCTATCTGTTAGTATCAGCTCTCTCCATTAGTAAAACACCCCTATATCTGATTTAAAACAACTGCAAAACATAGAATCACAGGACAAGTCAGACTGGAATCGATCTCATGAGATCTTCAGTCCTACCTCCTGCTCAAAGCAAGACCACCTCCAAAGTCAGATTGAGTTATTCAAGGTTTTGTCTAGTGAGGTCTCAAAAACGTCCAGGTCTGCACGACCTACTCTGGGCAGTGGGTTTGTGATGGCTTAACCCCAGCTGGCAGTGAAGCTCATTCACTCCTCAGCAGTGGCTTGGGGGACAGAATTGGAGGGGCAAAATTGAGAAATAAAACTTGCGGATTGAGATAGAGACTGATTAATAACTGGGAAGGGGGAAAAAACGGAAAAGAAGGGAAAATAAAAACAAGTGATGAAGAAGGGACCAACGCCACCAGCAGACTGATTGCCTAGCCAGTCTCTAAGCAGCAGCTGCTTTGGAAAAAACATCACCATGTCATTGCAAGGGACTCTTCCTTCCCAGGTGTAGGACTTTGTCACTGCTAAATTTCACAAGGTTCTTGTTGGCCCCTTTCAGCTTAACAACAGAACTTCTTGATCCCATCTACAGGAAAAGACATTGCTCCTGCCTGCCCCAGCCTCAGAGGGACACAGCAAGACCTTGATGGGAGCATTTTCCCTCCAGAGCTGTGAACTGAGCTTGTGATGTGTTTCACCATTTAGGCTGGGAACCATGCCCTGCATCATCCCCCAAGGCTGAGGTCTCTTGCAGTCTTCAGAGGCATTTCCAGCCTGATCTCCTTGCCAGAGTCTGGCATAGAATCCCAAGCGTTCTTCTCACTGTGTCCAGGGCTCCTGGCCTCTGGCTGCAGAGAGGAAGTGGTACCACTAAAAACAACACAAAACACCCATGGACAACATGAGTAAAATTAAAGAGCAACAGGATTAAAGTGCTGTGGCAAACCCTTAATGAGAAAATTTACCTTGCTGCTGCTATTAAATGCAAAACAAGTGTTCAGAAAGGAAAGAGTTCCTTTTTCAAGGATTCCATCCTAACTCAATTTAGATGGAACCTGTCTACTCCTTTGCAGACACATTCTAATGTCACTTGTTGAACTTTGCTAAATTCTGAGACTGTTTCTGATTTTCTCTAATACTATAAATAACCTGAAAACAATTGCTTTGACTTCTGGTTCAAGATCCTTTTATTTCTGGGATGGTAGCTTCAAGTTGAAATAAAACAACGTTATAAGCAGGGTTAGAGTAGTAAAAAAGAACGACTGCTGTAATGTGGGTGATGGCTAGATGACTAGGTCAGCAAAAATTGAAACTAAAGCTTTTTAAAGGTCTTTGTCCATCTTTATATGTATGATTTTGGCTTTATTCAACAAGTAAGCAAAAGACATACAGCTAATTTTTCATAGAATGAATCCCAAAGCAAAATGCAGTTGCCTAGTATCTTACATTTTTTCAAAAACCTCTATTTGTGAGATTATTTGGATTATCCATTGTGGTTGTTTAAAACAATATTCAGTGTTATTATTTGATATATGGCTGATTTGTACTTGTAGAGGATATAAGCAAACAATAGCAACATTTTTTTATTTAGTAATGGTTTTAGTAGTACTAAAAACATGGTATTGATACACAGAAATTAAATCCTTATATCCTTGTCTAAACAGTTTCATGCTGACAGTTATCTTGCTCTTTAATATGTATACGCACCTCCAAAGGACACAGAATTTGTGCAATCTCTTGCCACTCATGGTAGTAAACCACCTAGACTGAAGTTCTGAATATAAAATGTAATATTAATTATGTCTTTCAAAAAGTGTGAGTCTTTAATATTATTTTAGCTGGCAGTTTGTTGGTTTAAAATGTTTCCCCATGCAGTTTTTGAAAGGTTAAGTTCTGTTGTACAAGATGAACAGAATTGATGAAACAATTCGGATCAGACATTGTTGCTGTGCAGTTTTATTGATTGTACTTCTTGAAATGGAAAATACCATTTAAATTAATAGATGTATTATTTGACTGATATCATGGTAACAAATATTAAATGGATCTAACTGGTTAATCTAGGAAAGGATAGCATGAAAAAAACCCACCTTGTTGATGGTATAAACCAATACCCAAAAGATGATGTTTGTGGAAAAATATTTTCTCTTTCATCTGTGAATATGACCTTGAAGCAAACTTATAAATTAATTTTGAGGAATAGTCACTATTCTTTTGTATTATCTCTAATGATTATGGTAAATAGCTGGCTATGAAATATTAAATTAATGGAATCTATTCATGGACATGTTAAATTAATGGAATATTCAGTGGACCTGAATATTGAACTGTGGATCTTGTAGACGCATGAAATAAGTTTTATTTTAAGTTTGATTTCTATCTGTAGTATGATAAGGTTATTATGTTGTTAGCAAAAAAACCCCCATATATCTGTGGGCTTTGTGGGAAGAGCTTAGGAGCTCTAGACCATGCCAGACACAAGCAGCTCCAACTGGCTCCAAAGGAAACCCACTGGCAAAAGCTGAGCCTTTGTGAGAGAAACAGCCCTGCAGACACCAAGATTGGTGGAGCAGGAAGGGGAGGAGTGCTCTGGGAGCCAGGGGACGGATTCCCCTGCAGCCCATGGTGCAGACCAAGGAGAGGCAGCTGTGCCCCTGCAGACCTGGAGATCCATAGTGGAGCAAATGGCCATCTTACTGCCCAGGCATGACCCTCTGCTGGGCCCTGTGCTCTGAAGGAAAGTGCACATGCAGGAGCAGGCTCCTGGCAGGAATCTCAGACCCTGGGGGTCCCACTCTGGAGTAATTTTCCTTAAAAGTCTTTCTGCATGGAAAGCCCCCATCCTCAGCCAGTCCTTGAAGAACTGTGTGGCCTGCAGGAAGAAGCCATTCTTGAGCAGTTTGTGAAGGATTGTATCCCATGGGAGTGACACCCCTCACTCTGATACAGGGGAACACATGAGGAGGAAGGAGAAGCAGAGAGAAAATGCATCCTGACATTCCTCTTCTGTGCATAGACAGAAGAGGTAGTGTAGAAAATGAGTACAGAATTGATGTTGAGCCTGAGAGGAAGGGTGAGAAGGAAGGTAGATTTATTTTTAACAGGTAATATATTTAATTTTACCCTAGTCAAGTCTATTTTTGTGAGGTAAATTTATCTCAATCCATGAAACCTCTCTTCCTTTCCACTCCTGTCCTGTAGAGGAAAGGTGTGAGAGAGCAGCTAGGTGGGGATCTGGAATTCAGCCAGGGTCATCCCATCATAGTGTCAGAGGTGGGTGTGTTCCTCACATTTCACAGGCAAAAGTTACTTTTAATGATGCAACTTCATTGAGGTTGATTTTCTATATTTGTAAAATATAGAAACATTATCCACTGTCTCCTTTCCCTTAGACCTTTTCCTTTCCTCACTTAGAATTGAAAGGGGTATTTCTTCTTTCTAAATATATGAGGTATTTAATGATGGTTTTCTTATATGCAGAAAATAATTCATCTGTTGTAGCCATGAAGTCTTCCTTAGCCATGAAGTCTTCCTAACAGTATCACTGTGTAAGTCTTCCTAACAGTATCACTCTAATTTTTATGGTTACAAAGTTCTGGTGTAGGAATAGGAACAATGTGAATGACGTTCTTCCTTACCTTAACTAAAAAACCAAAACAAAACTAGTAAAGGCTATAAGATGAAATTTCTGCTCCTTAAATCTATCTTTTTAGTTGAGGAAGAAGTCAAAGTTCAAATATTCCCTTTTTTTTAAGATCTAGAAAAATCAAATTAAGAAAAAATCTAAGATAAAAATCCTCCGTCTCTGCACATCTCTAAAGAAGACGTTATAGCACAACTGTGCTCACTTCAGATTTATTTTTTAATAAAAGCTAGACCACTAAAGTAGCACACTTTTGATGAGAGATAGCCTTGTTACTCTGAGCTGCACAGAAATGTATCACAAATTATTAATTAAAACAGCTTTTGCAAATTCAGTTGAAAAACCAAATTTAAGAAGTAGTCAAGAAAAATAAATGGAGCAAGATAAGATAAAAACTGCTGCAGCTGCATAAACATACCTTTACATTTTGGTTAGAAGACATAATGTGACTTTAAGGCAAATTCTTTCATCCTCCCCACTTGAATTGGTATTGCTTTAATTTGGACTAATTTTGTGCACATTAATTCTTTCTAAAGGAAACCATGTGGGAGGTTCTGCTTCAGGTATGGACAGTCCTTGCTCTAAGTCCTGAGAGAGTGGACATGGCTGGAGCGCTGAAGTTTTTGGCATGGCCTAATGCCACACGTGGATTAAGGGCCACAGGAGCAGGAAAATCTTGACTCCTGTCTTTATGTTTTGTCATGTTTATGTTAACTTTTGCTGCTCTGCTCTGTTCACCAATTTCTGCTGTGCTGAATTCGGGGTGTGAGAAGGGCCAAATGTGGAAGGAGTTGCAAACTGCTTCCTTGTCAACAGTGAGCACATTCACTATGTAGATGTGACCTGTCTGCAGGGTCTCTGAGTGCCTGGGGAGTGACAGATGCGTTTGGAGAAGGCACCACAGTACAGAGGAGGAGTTTTATGATTTGCCTGGATTATAAGAGAGGAATTTAAATGATTAAGGGTTATATTAATTGCCACATGTTTAATTCCTGGTTTTGTGTCACAGATCTCTTGGACTGAGTTGTATTTATTTTTTCCCCTTCATCAGAACAAAACTTGAGAAGAGATGTAATTATGGTAATATTGTTAAACCCTTTGACATTCATCTAGCACTGTTCATCCAACGGAGAAATAGATTTGTTTGAACAAAACCCATTGGGGCTGGTTGTTGCAATGATAAAACAGTATAGGCTGCACAATTTGCTCCCTAAATGGATTTCTAAAACACAATATATTTTGTCAGAATTACAACATGGAGTACTGTTGTTATTATATGTTTTTTTTCTAATTACATTCTGGTGAAATGCTCATTTCAATTCCTTAGAAAATTGTCTAAATTGTACAGCTAAAACTAAGAAAAATAGAGCTTTACCGATGTGTTTCCTCTAGCAAGTTATGCTGATATTTAATAAAAGACAGGGAAAAAATTACTGGATTACAAACTGTTGTAGATCAACACTCAGCGCTGTACTTTTCTCACAAGTTTCCAGTTTCAAAGATATTAAATTCAGAATTCTTGGCGAGAAAAGCTGAAAGTTCAAGAACAGATTTAAAAATTAATCTCTCATTTGCATCTGACTAGTGGTATAACTTTAAATCATTAATATGCTTCAAATTTTTAATTTAATTTTATTATTTTATCATCAATTTTCTAACTTCTTAAATGGGCCTGTAAATTGTAATGATACATTTTTCAAAGTTCTTAGACATATTTTTCAATTACACATTTTATTGTGATGATACCAGAAAAGCTATCAGGTTTTTTGATGCATGTGTATAATTAGCTATTTTATATTATATAAAAATATTATATATATATATTTATATATTTATATATATAATATATATATTATATATATTTTATAAACAAATATAATATATATTTTATTCTTTCTTTTTAGAAAAATATTTATTTGACTTTTATTTCACTTTATTTTACTTTTATTTCACTTTATTTTACTTTTATTTAACTTAAGGATAATACCTTTAGTACTGTTCTGTAGTTTCCCAACTCTGTTGCACCACCTCCCTCCCTGTTTTTTCCAGTCAGTCGGGAAAGCTTGCTTTAGAAAAGCCAGTTACTTTTTTTTTTTTTTTTTTTAGAGTTGCATGAGAGTATTTGCAGGCCATCAGAATAAAAGTTCATCTAGCCCTGTATCCCATTTCTGACATTGACCAAAAATGAGTATGTACAGAATACTTACTAAGAGCAGCACAGGAATACTCTCTCAGAGAACTGTCATGGGCTCTTAACAACTCATGTCTGAGAAGTTTCCAGAATGAGATCAGTGTTTTTCAACTCTAATGCTTCTTACTGATTTTTTTTGGTAATTTTTATAAATTATTTTGTAGCACATGTTAATTTTTAACATTCACTATGCCCTGCCATGAAAAATTGTAAATTTAGCTGCACATTAGTAAAATATTTACACTGTTTGCTTTACATTTACTTTTACATTTTCATGACACTGAAACAGAAAATTAATTCAGTTCCCTCTTTCTTCATACCATCACTGATATGATCTTCCAACACCATGGAAACTGCTCAATTATTCCTCTCTTCTTTCCCTTCTCACTTATTTTTTCCTAATTTAGTAACTAGGTATTCCTGTATGTAAGGGCATTTTTTTATGTCAGCTAAGTTTCTCTAAGAATCATTGTGGAAGATCTTTGTGAAATGACATTTGAAAGCCTGCCAAGACCTCTGATCTAACAGAGTCAGTTTATTGACTCATTCAGAAGACTGGCATAAGTTAGTAAGCCCTAAGATTTTTTGAATAAAAATTGTTTTGATTCTTCCTCAATAAATCATATTTGCCCATGCCTTATCTTATTTGTAACTAAGAATATCAATATCAGTCCTTTTTTATACCCTCTTGAAGCATTTTAAAAATTGTCCTTGTGTTAGCTGTTTCCAAGGCTTTTTGAATTCTTTAATGTCTGATATTTCATCCCAGGAATTTTTAACTACCCATTTTGTCTCCTTGATTTATGACAATGTTCAGTTTGAGATAGATCCTCTGATGTAACACACACATATATATATATATATATAAAATATGGGCACAAAATTTATTTCCATGCTTCTCCCATGTGAAAACAGAGGAAACTCAAGTAGCTTTCTGGTTTTCTTAATTTTTTAATATTGTTTATGTAATTGTCAATAGACTCTGAAGTTTCTTGCTGTTGATTTTTTAGAAAAATGATTAATGATAATTTTTATAATTTCTGCAAGTTGTTCCTCTTATCCTTTTTGGCTTCTCTTAGTTATCTTTATAAAAGTACTGCCAGATTTTAAGATCTATTTTTCTCTCTTGTAAAAAGATAATTACACTATTCATGTGATATAATATTTTATATAGTTCCCTTATGAAATAACCACAGTAAACCCTACCCCAGAATATATGTATGTGAAATTGATTTAAATTTCTTCTGCTCTATTGTCAGACTTGAATATGTTTTCAAATTGTTCCCACAATCTGTACTAAGATAAAATTACAATCTTTAATTTTTCCCCCCATTTTATTAATTCTTAAAATATTTTCTTAACATTATTTCTGTTGATAGAAGGTCAGGAATTTTACTTGTTTTTTTTTTCTTTTGTCCTATGATTAAGTTGTCATTTGGTAAAGGGGAAAATGTGCATCCAAGTGTGCGAATGCTCTGTTCAAGTTTCATTCCTTTGAATCTAGCCTGTCAAATCTGATTAATCAGTGATTAATCTTTTCAGTTACATAGAAATTTTGGCCCTGTGTGAAATATCTGAAAGCTTGTCTCAGTTGTCATGGTACTTGCTACAGTTGCTGAATATTTTAAAATACTTCCTCTGATTAAATTCCAGCTTCTTTGAAGTAGCAGACTTTCAAATTCACTTGTTACAGGAAAAGGAGTTGGACTTATCTTTGTGGGGGCCTTCTAACTCAGGATATTCTGTGATTCAAATGATTTTTTAAGAAAAAGTAAAAAAAATTATTAAAAAGTAAGGAGAGGCTAATTCAGCCTTCAATTTGGGACATCTTTTAACAGTCTTGGAAAAAGAACAAAAGAAATTTTTCCTTAGCAGTATCTCTCTCAAAAATGCATGCTCATGGATTTGAACATTTTTGACATTTGGAAATTTCAGTTCTTTAAACAGTCAGCAGTAGATGTTTGGAATATCTTGTGCTTTGCCTTGCTGTGCTATGCATAGCCCATTGCTTTCAGAACACCTATTTTGGCTTTTTGTGTTCGTTGAAGAGATCATGGCTCAGCTGTCCCTGATCTGGTCTCACTTTCTAACCCTTTTACCCAAGTTTGTGTAATGATATGTCTCTATTACCTTCATAATGTTTCTTATTCCTTCTTTCTTTCCTTTTCCTCCCTCCCTCTCCTCCTCCCTTCTTCTCTTACTTGTTATTCCCTTTCTCCCTTCCTCTTTTACCTTTTTATCCCAGTATATCCAGCTCAAGAAGTGTGACAATGCAAATCTCATTACATTTAATGAAACCAAGTGCAAGGGGCTGCACCCGGGTCAAGGTAACCCCAGTATCAACACAGGCTGTGGGATGAGCAGATTGAGAACGGCCCTGTGAGAAGGACTTGGGGCTGCTGCTGGGTGAGAAGCTGGACATATCCCAGCAATGTGCTCCTGCATCCCAGCAAGCCAAATGTGCTACATCCAAAGCAGTGTGGGCAGCACAGCAAGGCAGAGGACTCTGCCCCTCTGCTCTGCCCTGTTCTGCTCTGGTGAGATCCCTCTGGAGGGCTGCATCCAGCTCTGGGGCCCTCAACACAAGAAAGACATGGAGCTGCTGGAGCAAGCCCAAGCCACCATGATCAGAGGAATGGAGCTCCTCTTCTACAAGGCATGGCTGAGAGAACAGAGTTTGTTCAGAGTTGGAAAAGAGTGGGCTCAGGGGTGCCTGCTTGCAGCCTTCCAGGATCTAAGGTGGGGAGACAGATTCTACAAGGATGTGTACTGACAGACAAAAGCGGAATGGCTTCAAACTGGAAGAGAGTAGGTTTGGATTAGATATTAGGAAGAAATTCTTTATTATGAGGGTGGTAAGGCATGGAAGAGGCTTCCCAGAGAAATTGTGGTTGCCCCATCCCCAGAAATGTTCAAGGCCGGGTTGTATGGGGCTCTGGGCCACCTGGTCTGGTGAAGGATATCTCTGTCTATGGCAGGGGTTTGGAATCACATGATGTTTAAGGTTCCTTCCAACCGAAACCAATCTATGATTCTATGATTATAGGGAAAGAGTAATCTAAATCTAATTGGAAATAGTGGAAATAGTCTAGTATTTCTTCATTGTACCTCATAAAAAAAAAAAAAAAATCACAATACTTTGACACTTGAGAATTTCATAAAACTTTAGTCCTGTGCCAAAGAAGAGAACAGAAATAACTGCTTTTATTTTGTTATTATTTAAGGTAATTTTGTCAAGATTCAATGAAGACAGATAGTGCCCTAACAGCATAAATACTTGTCTATGGATTTGAATACCTTTGTCTGACCTCATCTCTTCCCATGTGCTGTGCTTTTCTCAGTTTAGGAATATTGATGTCTTCGCCTTTCTCTGTTCCAGAAAATTTGTGATGAAGGAAAATATTAGTTTATGTGAGACAAGCAAAGTTATTTCTCTACCTAAAGGCAAATTCCTTTTTTCCTGGTTTTTTTTTTTTTTTTTTTTTTTTGTTCTTTTCTTCTTTTTTAAGATGCTTTGACCAGAATTTTATTTCTACTTGATGATACTAAGGATGTTCCTTTGTTATAGTCTGAAACTGCACTTCTTATTGCAAAAACATTGTTTTGCAAAGAATTTCCATTTACTTTTTTTTGTAAGGGAATAACATCTAATATTTCTAGTATCTTTGTTTAATTATAGTTGGGAAGTCAATATGTTAAAAAACAATTTCAAGACATTCTCAAGCTGTGTTGACTATAACATAATTGCAAAGGAAAATAAATAGTCTTCAACATTATTTTACCTATTGTCTACATGCAGAAATATCAATCATGTAGTCATTTAGCAGGAATTATTAGGTAACGTAATAAATCCTTACTCTCAGCCATACATCTTACCAAGGATATTTATTTTCACGTTACCAAATGAGTGATACAAATTAATTGCAACCATGTTGGAAGATGCAATTTCTTTAGTGCCAGATATATAATAGACTGTTTTACACCATGTTTAAGCAGGTTGTAGAAATCCTTACGAATGTTATCTTAGAAAACATTTTTCTGTCCTAGAGTTTTCAAGAGGTCCTTGTAATTTTGTAAGTGATTAGTCTGTGGAGACTGTTTTTTTTTTTTTTGCCAGTGTTGTAATGGCTGTAAGTATTTAGAATCCAGAATTCCTCTTCTGTTGCACTACTGTAATTTCAGTGTCAGCATCAAAACCAGTTAACCTCTTCCCCAATATGTCAGAGGGGCACCCATTCCCTAAGGGAAACAGAGCCAGGGGCTGAGCAGTGCTTACTTTTTGTTTCCGGTAGAGCATTTTGTCCAAGCTTTATTAAAGGTCCTTTCTAGAAGGGGAGCAGGGGCATGCCCTCACCTATACTGCCTCTAAATTGGCCCAAAGCCCAGGCAGCCCAGCCTCTGCCCTTGGAGCCCCACTGTCCATCACTTAGTATCAAATGACTGGATCTGAATTAGAACTTGGCTAAGAGGCTGTAGAACTGTTGAACAGGGATAGTTTCAGCCCAGCCAGATTCACAAAAATAACAAGTTTCTTCTGTTCAGATTGATTAAATGTGAGCTTGTTTGTTTTTTTTTTTTTTTATTTGTTGTTTTTATGAGTTTTTTGGTTTTGTGGGTTTATTTGTGGATGGGGTTTTTTCTTTGATTTGTTTTGGTGGTTTGGTTTTGGGGTTTTATTTTTTTTTGTGTGTTTTGGTTTTTTGTTATTTTTTTGTTGTTGTTCATTGTTCTGGTAAACTAATCAATTAATAACTTTTATGTCATGTTGAAGGTCAACACCGGTGATGGCTGACCTTCAAATGGAAATGACTGTAATGGGTTCCTGTATAGTTGAGTGGAAATACCTTTTACCAAGTCTAATGGCCTAGAACTGATAAGTTTAAATCAATTACTCTACATTCACACTCTTGTGGTTTTATGATTACTAGGTGTAAAGGTATCTGCAGTTCTGAATTGTCTTAGACATTTACAACTTATCACATGGCCCACCATGATTGAAGAAGGTGCTTTTTCCCAAGTAATATTTCCAGCTAACTAAGTAGAAGTGAATGCTTTTGGCAGTTCTGCATCCCTGGCTCCCATGGTATAAGTCAGATCAATTTACATGAAGAATATTGTTGGTAAAATCTGAAAGGTCATGGTACTCAGACATACATAATAGTCTGCCTTCTGAAAAATCAATCTGTCTGCATTGATTAGGTGAAGAAAGCTATTGATGTTTCTGTTTGTTTCAGAAACTGATGGTTGTGCTGAGAGTAAACTTTATTTTCATTGACCTTACTGGGACTTCTTAAGTCTAATAAATAAAATATTTCATTTTATATACAAGAATAATCTTTATGATTTAGAAAATACTGACTCCATAAATTCAAAAATTTTAGGAAAATGTCCTATAAAGAGAAAGAACATAAAGACCTAGAGAAAAATAATGGGACATTTTAAAATTTTTTATTTCCCAACATAGCAAGATTTGATTCTACTCTTTTCTGTTTTCACAACGCTCCACAAAAATCTTGTAGCTTATAAACTGTTCCATTTGTTTCCATCAAGATGTAATAAAAGCTTCAATAATGTAAAAAATTTGTGGTGTTCATACTAAAAGATGAAAGATAGTGAAGATAATAAAAAGCCTTGAATGCTTATGGGATTTTTTTGATGAATTTATGCATCCTCTGAAATAGGAATAGAGAAATGTAAAAGAAGTTATATGACCTGATGCTATTTTGACTAAAATGGTGTCAGGGCTTTACTTCTGTTACTAAGCGATTAAGTAACAAAGGGTTGAAAAATATGTTTTCTGAATTTCTAGTAATTTTTCCAGTGTACATTAGTTAGTTCTTATCCAAGCAAAAATTATTTTCCTCCAAGTGCTTATTTTTCTGAAATGTTTCAGTTAATACAATTTAACCTCGAATTTCTTTATAAAGAACTTATTAGTAGTGACTTAAATACACGATGACAAATCACAAGAGGTTTTCAAGACCTTTCTGAGTGTGTGGTGCTTACTAGCTTCTAAATGCAGATGAGTTAATTTCACTGAACAGTGGATGCAACTCACATAGAAATGTTAAATCAAATGCTTCAGGATAAGCCTATATTAAATTTCATAAGAAACAATCAGGATCATCTGCATGAAGCAGAAGTTTTACACTTTGGAATGCTGAAGGTCAAATGCCAATCAAGGAGAAGTTGTGAAAACTGGAGTTTATGAGGAGAAATGTCTAGAAATAGTTTCATAAAAAAAAAACAACCTGTGTTTTTTCTTTGTAAAGAAAACAAGATTTTTCTCTAAATATTGGATCTGATTCATCTGATTCCCTAACTTACATACAGTAATTTGGAAAAATAAAATTATTCTATATAATTTTCTATAATTTTCTGAGTAGGTATATTTATACTATGCATTTGTGTTTTGTCCATTATAAAAATGTGTTCACATACTGAAAAAATAAAAAAGAATCAATTGATGAAAAAAACCCTCCAAAATATCTGTAATTAAAACAATGTAATATTTTAAATGGAGTTTTAAAAAATATTGGTGTTCAATCTTCTAAGCCAAGACTTCACTTGTTCTTTGTACTCTCTAAATTATTAAATGTTCAAATACATAAATAGTCATACAAAACTAAACACAGAAAATTTTTTTACTTATTTGGGGCTTCTTGCTTTGACCCAACAAGATGAAAATGGAACTATGCTTTAAAATAATACAGCTTTAAAAATGATTGTAAACATGTTTGGATTGAAAGCACATTCCACTTTAGGCTGTTTTATGAAAATGAAAGAGTTGTTAGCTGGTGTGTTGTAAATGTACATTTTATTTTAAATAAGGTTCTTTGGGATTTGAATTGTTTCTGCATAGAAGGTAAAAATAAGTTTTCTGAAGAGGTGTGTGACAAGGAGGGAACAAAATTTAGAATTTTTTTTATCCTAAAGCATTGATATGAATGACAAAGCAATTTAAAAAATGCAGATATGTTACATACTGCCATGTAGCATATAGGGAATAATAGAATCAGAGAATTATAGGATGGTTTACGTTGAAGGGACCTTAAAGACAATTTGTTTCCATCTCCACTGTCATGGTCAGGGACAATTTCTAATAGACCAGTTTGTTTAGAGTTCTATCCATCCTGATTTTGAGCACTTACAGGGATGTGACCTCCACAGCTTCTCTGGGCAACCTGTTCCAGTGCCTCATCACCACCACAGTAAAGAATGATCATAATATCTGATCTAAACCTACCCTCTTTCACCCTGAAGCCATTCTCTCCTGTCCTGTCACTACATATCCTTACAGAATGTCCCTCTCCATCTTTCTTGTAGGCTCCCTTCAGGTACTGGAAGTTTAAAATTAGGTTATCCCAAAGCCTTCTCTTTCCCAGGTTAAATAAACACAATGCCCTCAGCTTTTTCTCATAGGAGAGGAGCTCCTTTCCTCTAATCAATGTGGTGGTCTCCTCTGGACTCACTCCAGCAGCTCAATTTCTTTCTCATATTGAGGACCCCAGAGCTGGATGCAGCACTCCAGGTGGGATCTCACCAGAGCAGAGCAGAGCAGAGCAGAGCAGAGCAGAGGGGCAGAATCCCCTCCCTCTCCCTGCTGGCCATGCTGCTTTGGATGTAGCCCAGGACATGTTTGGCTTTCTGGGATGCAGGAGCACATTGCTGGGTCATGTCCAGCCTCTCACCCAGCAGCAGCCCCAAGTCCTTCTCACAGGGCTGCTCTCAATCTGTTCATCCCACAGCCTGTGTTGATACTGGGGGTGGTCCTGACCCAAGCACAGCCCCTTGCATTTGGTTTTGTTAAATGGAATGAGATTTGCATTGTCCCACTTTTTTAGGTTGTACAGCTCCCTCTGGGTGGCATCTTGTCCTTCAGGTGTGTTAACTGCACCGCTCAGCTTGGTGTCATCTGCAAATTTGCTGAGAGTGAGCTCAATTCCTTCATCTTTGTCATTAATGAAGATATTAAATTACTATTAATGAAGATATTAAGTTACTCTGGTCCCAGTAGAGACCCATACAGAAAAATATAGTTTGGTTTTATAAATACTAATGGTAGAAATAGAAACAAGAATATTTTGTTATCATAGCAAAATTGTGTACCATCCAGTTCCAAAACGCAGGCACATTGACATGGGTTCAACTTTCTTACATCTTCAAGCAGTAAATCAGCACAATAACAGAATCAGAAGTCTTTACAGACACTATTTATGAACACTAAAATAGATATTATGTAATCACTTGTCTGCCTGTTTTGATCTCTTACCTACACAATAATTATTATATCTTCAACACAATAATCATTATATATTAAAATATTCAGCATCCTTAATTAAATGAGTGGTCTGTGTATAAACTACTGAGCTGTGGATTTGGACTAGTAGAAGCAGGCCAATAGAGTCCAACATGTAGTCTACAGTATTTCCTATCTGCCTTTGAACTGTGGACAAAAGATTTGAATTTGTATTTTTTATTATTTTTAAACAGTGCTGCTGGGATAAGTAACTTGCACTGGAGTATTTGTTGAGTTTGGCTCCAGAGAAAGAGGAGCTGTTTCATAAGATCAGCTAAATTGATATTTAGAAATGTCACCCGTGATATGGTGGCCTTTTCTAATATGTCCCAAGGCAAATACAACCTTTCACTCAAAATTTTTGTTGTTGAAATTATGTACTTGTATAGTCTATTTCTTATTTGGAGTCCTTAATATTTAGATGATTAAAAAAAAAAAAAAATTAAGCAAATCTACCTTCTTTTTTTTGTCTCTCAACATCATTGATTTGTTGATTCCTATTTGTATATATGGTAGAAAGCATGTCCTTAGCATGGTAGGAAATAGTTGAGCAGAATTTGAATGTTTGATTGTACAATCTTTACTGAGAAGGGGAAAAATAGACCTTATTAGATTGGGCAAAAAGGAATTGTTGGTGTGAGAAACATGGGAAATGGTGGAAAGCATGCATAATAAATAAAAAAAATTATGATATGCTGCTATCTTTCTATGTATTGTCCTCACAAGACAAGAGGAATGCTGCAATAGTTTAATCTTTAAACTTTTTTACGTTTTCTCTGTATTGTGTCCTCTTACCTTTTGCCCCAGCCTGCTGCAAAACCTCCCCCAATGATACCAACAAATGTTGACAGGAAAATTATGCTGCTTTAGAATAGTCCTCAGGTAAATTGCTCAGGAGATCTGTCAAAAATGCCTTACAGTTCTCATAGCACAGATATTAAAGTTTCCTTCTGGGTGATCTGAGGGAAGAATAATGCTACAATAGAAATATTACCCTGGCTTTGGATATGCTCTGTAGATTCCTTATTGTGAATTCTTTCTGCCACACCGTACTAACTCAATTGCTTCTAGGAATATATAAAAATTATACCATTTTGGGGTGGTTTTTTAACCCTTTGTGCCAGGTAGCATTTCCATGTTTTTACTGCAAAGATCTATCATTCACAAAAAAACTCCAATGATCAGTGGGACAGAAAAGTTTAATATGTAAAAAAAAAAGAAAATATTAATATGTTGTGCTAATATAATGTGCTAATGTGTATTTAGGACAACTGTATGGAATTGCTTACACAAGCTAGTAAGATAATCTAGTTGGGAATGTGACTTTTAACTTTTCCATATGGATTAGATGTACAGCAGTTGTGTGGAATTGGTAAACTGATCTGGATTAAAGTATGCATTAGATATATTTGATGACGTTTGAAGGACTGTCTTTACAGAAGGACTGTAACTGGCAAAACTAATGGTTTTGTCAGTGTGATAGCACCCATCTCAAGATGTAGTGCAAGGCTGCAATAAAAAACAAGCAAGCAAAAAACAATACTGATGTTTTATGTTAAGGTGATCATATCTCTTCTCTTCCCCGCCCACAGAAATTATATTCAAGTGGCTTCAGAGATCTTCTCTATAAGATGCTTGGTAGTGGTCTTGTTCAAAATACAAATTTTGAATTGATTACAAAATTTCCTAACTGAAAATCTGAGGATCCAG
Source organism: Ammodramus savannarum pratensis (assembly GCA_020466415.1). Lineage (NCBI taxonomy): Eukaryota > Metazoa > Chordata > Aves > Passeriformes > Passerellidae > Ammodramus > Ammodramus savannarum. The sequence goes on from JAHXMQ010000807.1 coordinate 45,283,134, forward strand.
GGCAAGTCCATTATGTATATCAGCTTCATAAAACTTGTGCAGTCGTGCCTTGATTTTGGAAAAAGCAGATATTGTGCTGCAGTGCTCTGCATTGTTGGTTTGACCAAACACAGTAAATTGACATGAGAAAAATGCCTGTCCTGAATGTGCTCCTAACATCTGTAAACATCATACTCAATAGAGCTGACTTGGAAATTTTAATTTGTTGTACTCATTTGCTAAGTAGGACAGCTGTTACATGCTGCTAAACACTAGGGCAGTATGTCTACCTGAGAAAGGTAAATAGGGAAAAAACCAGATTTTTGGTATGTAGTTTTCCTATTCTGAAGGCCCTCCCTTCTTCTTCCTCCAGCTTTATATGCTGAGCATGACATGGTGGGGCTGTCTCTTTGTCCAGTTGGGTTCAGCTGTCCCAGCTGTGTTCCCTCACAGCCTCTTGCCCATCCCCAGTCTCCTTCTTGTCAAGGCAACACAAGAACAGAAAAGGCTGGGGTTTTGTGCAGGTACTGCTCAGCAATAGCTGAAGCAGCTGATGTCACAACACTGTTCTCTCCAGTAATTCAAAATACAGCATTGCAGGAGCTGCTTTGGAGACAAACAACTGTGTCCCAGCAAAATAAGTACAACTATGAAAGATTCCTTCAGGTTACATTGATCTCTGTTTTGAGGATGATTTAATGCAGTGTGACTTTGCTTAAAATGAGGCATCATTTGTCTGTCGATAGCACCTCTTTCAGTAGTTTGTTTTACTTCTTTATTTTGAAAGAATGTAGGCCATAAACAGAAAGAGTGAGAGAAACTAAACTATGTCAATGATATATACTTATTTAACTATGTTTATAGAGAAACTATCATTATGCATTTCTAATTGGACATTTGCTTCTAATAGTTTTATCAGATATAGATTCACAGCCTTTAGAACAACAGCTTTTGGCTATAATCTGGAGGTGGACCAGGATCCCTGTACCCATCTTTATTAAAAAATAAACATTCCATCTGCTCTTTTTTTTTTTTTTTTTTACATAACATATGGTGACAATAACAAAGTAATAATACCTAGGGGGAAAAGTTCCATCTCTCTGTGTAGCTAAGGATGGCTGCATAATACCGTGAGACTCTGTTACTGTCATTCCATTACAATATGTTACAGAGGCAAAAAATACATTTTGTTGGTCTGTATCTATGATGTCTGTGGTAATATCATGATCATATTGTAGTAACATGAGAAGTTTTGTGATTTGAACAGGAGTAGAAAATTGCTAGTATAATATTTCTAGTTGATTCAGTCTTAGTACGGCCAAGCTAAAGGAAACAGACCAGTAAATTCATTTATTACTATTTAAATAGCAAGAATGCATACTTATTTGACATATTTATTCTAATCTAATTTGAAAAATGATTTTATCATGGAGTTCCTGATTCACCCAAGAATCAGGAACTTTTTCCACCATATCAAAAATTCAATGCTCCTAATAAATAACTATATGGAGCATCTCCATTGTACTTCAGTATTTTATCTTCAGAAAATAGTATGATAAAATTTGAAAATACTGATTAAATGGGGGTGATACTGGGGGGGGGGGGAGGGAAAGGGAGCTGAAATTTTACTTTAATATCAGTAAAAATTACAGATTTTTGGTTGCTGTCTAAATTTTGTCTTTTGAATGTCTAAAGAAACAATTTTACTTCCAGATGTAAGTGCCTGACATTGCAAATAAGACAGTACTATGGCAAACAGGGGAAAGAGTGGCAAAGACAGAATTTACAATAAAAGTTAAAACAAGCTTATTGGCTTGCTCTTAACTGCCTTCCTTTCCCATCTAGCAATTTCTCTGTGATAGAATGTGTCCTTTTTAAATTATTGTTGTCTCTAATTACTTGACCATATTTGAGGATTCACTTTTTCAACATAATTCCTTCCTTGTTTGCCATAGTTCTGTCTTATTCGCAATGTCAGGCATTTAGATCTAGAGGTAAAATTGTTTCTTCTGTTGTCAGGATTCAGAAGAAAACAAAAAACCACTGTCTATTATTGTCCTTTTGTGCTATTTTAGATTGTTCTTCAAAATATTTTTGTTCTTTCCCTGTCTGCCATCAACATAAACAGATTCCATTTAGTACGAGTAGAGTTCAGCTCTGTTATTTCTGTTGCTACTTCACTGTGTATCAAGAGCATTCAGAACACTTAATGGGCTTCTTTTTTTTCCTTAACAACTGAGTTCTGGAAAGGCCTTAAATCCCATCTCTTCCCATTTTTTGAGGGACATGCAGCTGTCATCCTATGCACTTTTTCTGTAAGTGTGCAAAATTCTTTTTCACATCTCAAAATCAGAGGGCTGGAATAAAGCAGAAATATCTGGTTAGGTTGGCAGTATCTGTCAGTTTGCCAAATTATTAGCTTAATAATAGAATATCCATCAAAAGTAAAGAAAGAAAAATGTTGGGGGTTTTTGTTTGTGCACCATAAATGGATATTTATGTTAAAACCAGTGAGGACATTGAGGACATCTCAAACTATCTTTTTGAGCCAGAGCAAAGAATGCTTCATTTGAATTTTTCTGGGTTCTGTGATTTTCCTTTTCATCTAAGAGGGATTAGAAGCAGAATAAAAAATAAAGTAGTCTATTCACAAATCCAATCCATTTTGATTTTTGTTTTACTCTAGTAAACAAATTCTAGTAATAGACATTAGAGAGGAAATCATTAGTTAAATGCTGTTTAATCATATTCTTCATGGAAAATTAACTGTCACTCTGTTTAAAATTAGGGCTCCACTACTCTAAGTAAACCATAGTTTGTGGGAATTGTTTCAAGCATAGTAAACTTTGAAGCTGTTCCTGATATGTTGCTTTTTCTTTTTGAGTGATTGATGAATGTTGTGGAGTGGTTGCAGTGTCAGAATAAGACAAAGAAAGAAAACAGAAAATAAATAAAGGAGTTCATGAGTATATCTTGAAATTAGGGGGATCACATGAAATTGGTACGAATTCAGGAAGCACATCCACACTTTGGATTATCTTATAAAGTTCATCTAATTAAAATCTAATTGTATAATCCAAAAGGTAGTTACTATCTCAGTTACAATGAAACTGATATTTACAGACAAATATCTAGGTGATAAAGAAAAGCTTTCAGTAGAAATACAGTTAAATTTGTAGTGTGTAAATTACTCAAGTTTTCCACTTCTCTGATTTTTTTTCGTCTTTCTGCTGTCAACCTAGTATTTTAGGTTGGTGCATATCCTCAGGAGGGATGGAGTCAGGGGGAGGATTATAGGAAGCTATTGGTCCTGATTTTTTTAAATGAAGAATTTTGTGATTGGTGGTGACTATTTCTTTCTTCTCAGATTTGAGTCTGTCATGGGATTTTTTAATTTATTTTTTTTTTAATTTTTTTAAACACACTGCCATTGTTTGACTTCTCTTATTTGGTTACTGCCTAAACTGTGTTTGTCCCTTTGTGAAGGCAGTTTGCAATTATTAGTTTACATTCTGTGATGGCCTCCTCCAACCCAAGTGTATAGGGGTAATGTTTGCTACTTATCAGCTTTATAGATTTGTCAGACCTTTGCCATAAATCATATTCACATTGCTAAACTCAATTCTCAGCTCAACAAGACAAGACATGAGATGTTGCACTGCTGAGTGAATAGAAATTCTGTGGCCGTCCATGGGTGAGGTCAAATTGTTACATGGACTGGCATCACCACCACACTCTCAGTGTAAATTTTGAGATATATTCCATGTAGACACGCTTTACTGTGTGGATTTTTTAATTTGGGGTTTGATCTCTTGTTTGGATTAGGGTTTTTTCATGTGATTTTGTGGCAGGGGGACAAAATCACATGATTTTGCTTCCAAGGCTAATAAATGAAATCAGTGGGTTCTGCTTCCAAGGCTAATAAATGAAATCAGTGGGAAAGCTACTTGTTGATCCTCTGACAGGTAGCTGTAGAAAAATATGCTGGGATGGTTTCTATGATGTTAGAGGTCTCTTCCAACCTAGTGATTCTGTGAAACTGTGAAATGTTCCAAATCAAGTTGCATCAGACATCAGATTTGCTGTATATATATTAAAATTATTTAGGAGAAAAGACTAATAACAATTTAATCTTTGAACAATTGAAAGTGAAATATAACTCAATATGGAGAACGACAAGGAACCCTATGAGCTCCTGTTCTTTAGAATATGCAAGGTTTGATGTTCTGTAGCCTTGCTCATTGACCATTTTTCCTTTTTTAACTTTTCATTCAAGGAGACTGATGGACAGTGATGTCTTCAGAGATATATTTTGAAACTAATTAGCTTCCGTATAACAGCTTTCCTTTCTCACATTTTGCTTTTCCAGCTCCTACCTAATAATAAAACAAATAAAAAATCATCTCTCCCTTTGGTCTAAAATGCTTTCTTTCACTGTGTGATAATATTTAATTGTTTTTATGTACCCTGTCCTACACTGCTGTTTCTCAAAATTCTGCTGCCTGAGGAACATGGAGTCTTAAACAAAGAAAATTTGCTATAGTGCTGTAAATCTCTATAACTGAATGGCCCGAGGTGCATGGATTCCTTTGAAGGTAGCTTGTTTAAACACATACTTCACTATTTATAATACATCCCAGCAGATCCTGATCACATAGTGACCCATAAAAGCCGTGAAGTGGTTCAGCTGATACCCATGAGAGAAAGTAATTGACTTGGGAGTACAAGCAAAGGTTCACCTGTCCACAGATAACTCATTCTCTAAGATATTGCAAAGACACTGCGTGGAAAGGAATTTGCTGTGACTGGGGTTGGAGAAATAAAGTCACAAGGATGAGGTTGTCTCAAAAGTTTAAAAGTGCTCATTGAAACAATGTGGAAAACAAAGAAAAAATTTTAGGAAGACTTGCCTACTGATTTTGGCTCTATTCCTACGTGTTTGAATGGATTTAAACCTTTGAGCAATATTTACTGCTTTTCAGAGACAAATATGAGAAAAAATAAGAAAAGAAGAATGTAATTTCAGAGTATAGGCACAATTAGGTATAAAATTTATCTTTGAATTGTTTTTTCCAGCTATTTCTGTACAGAACATTTGTAGAAATTGCAAATACTTTCCCCAGTTTCTCTTTCCAATTCATTGTGAAAATGAATCATCAAGAATTCAAGATTTTATTTATTCAATAAATTGACAGTTATTTATGTCCTCCAAATAGAGAGGATAATAAATCTTTTACCTTGAAAATCTTGGTGCTTGATGCATCAAACTGCTGAGGGTAGAAAAAACTAAGGTGATGCGGTGACTTAGGTTATGGATTCAATACAAATCCATATCTACCAACAGATGGATTCTGCCTGTTCAAATTTGCTGGTGTGTACACCAAAAATGTCTGTACCGCAATCTCATAAAGCTACATTAACTGTTGAATTTTATTTTCTATATCTGTGTATCGGAGGAGTGTATAAGGATTTTTGTTGTTTCTTCCTCTGGCAATTGTTGCAGCAGACCTGAAAAAAGTTAAATGAAACATAATTGTCAGTACTGTAACATCTAAAAAGAAAAGGGACTCATAATTCATGATATTTGCATCAGTAAATGTGGTAGAAGTGTAAGGCTATTGTCAGGGTATTCCTCAGGCTTGCTAAGCAGAATTTCTTATTTAGCCTTTTAAATCTGTGGAGATCTGCCCTTGTTTAATAAGAATCACATGTAAAGCTAAGATTGTCTTAGCTTGAATTCAATCCCCATGTAGATGTATTTGCTAAAATAAAAGTAATACAGGCAACAGCCTTCTGACTCAGATTAAAGGTATGTGGATCTGCTCAGTGATTTTATTTTATGCAAAGGAGGGTGGTAACAGCCATTTCTTACACTCCTTGTGGGTAGACAATCATACTGAGTAATCTTCCTGCTTACTGATTTTTGTTGGTCTTTTTAACATATCTGTTAAGGATGTTGAAAACACGTCTGGGAATTTGGAGAAGTAATTATTAAAATTGATTAGTAATACCTTAAAAAAAATTTTCAGTGCCTTAAGAGCAGTGAATTATATGATGACAAGAGACTTTTATTTGCTTCATTTAGTACACTGACAGTAAATAAGGATGGAAGGTTTGGATGTACACTGTATTTTATGCCTTTTATACCTGCCCTGGAGAATTTTCAATCTTTGTGAGTGGAATGCACATAAGTTATGTCAATAAATAGACTATTTGCAGTGCTTTTACATTTTTAGATTTTTCTATTACGGTACTCTAAAAATTCCCTATTTTTTTTTTGCTCATGACCAAGCATGGAAACAATTACAGTCCTCATCAGGGAGCATTGGAAGGAGGTCACAACAGTATCTGCCACAAGTGTCTGCATGGCCTAAATGTGACGTAATATATTGTGTATCATTTTGAAAGACATGACCACATTGCAGAGATGTTTCCAAACTGCTGGAACTATGACAAGTTATAGAGGAGAGCTGCTGGGTGAGCTCTGTAATGGTACATCTCCTTTGACTCCTCTATGTAATGATCTTATTGCGGGAAATGCTCCTGAAAGCTTCTGCCTTTTGGATATCATTCATTGTCAATTGTTAACGAGCTGGTCATTTAGGAAAGAAGTGCTGGATTAAACCCAAACAACATGTAGGTCCTAATTGTACATATTTCTGTGAAAGTTCATGAATGGCCTGAAGGATCAATGCAGACTGCTTGCTCTATCTCTAGCACAGCATTCATTCAGCACAACTTCGTATTTTGTGATACCTCAAATTCTAGTGATTGTGTATTTTTATCTCATAAAATTAACTGCAAAGTCAAAAGTTTCCATCTTCCAAAATTTGTACATGAATGCAATATTCCTAAGAGAGACATGCAGAAGATAAAATATTTGGTTAATTGTTATTCAGTAGTTGATCTTTATCAGTAATTACTAATAGCCAACATTTGTATATTAGGTGAGTAGTGCTAAATAATTTAAACGAGGTGTTTCCTGCATCTGCTGTAACTCGATAATATAATATGTGAATAAAGATTTAAAACAAAACCCATACAAATAAAGCTTAGCTTTGAGATTACACTTAGTTCTCTGTGCTTTAGAGATATTAATATTGGGATGTTAATATTGATTTTTATTTACACAATCTGTCAACTGGAGCTGAGAAATAACTCAAAGGTAAAAAAATAATAAAGAAGAGATGACTATGAGTGAAATATGAATAAAAGTAAAAGAAATATTTTTGGCTTGCTTTGGTATTGATATACTGTACTGTCAGTAACTGCAATAATCAGCAGGTCTCTGCAAGGTAGTGATTTTTTAAGCATTAAACTTCTGCATGTGTTGGTAGTTTTAAGTACTGCTACAATTGCTTAATGATTGGGAAATTTTTTAATCTTCATGTTTATTTTGTGAGTGCTGCTGTAAAATCACAAAGACAAATAGAATAAAAGAACAGAGGACTTTTTGTGTAACTGCCATATGTATGTGTATATTTACGTTCTACCAAAGTAAAAAAGGAAGAATTTTTACTTTAGAACTTTAATCATTTTGTTTATATTCAGTAAAAAACTTAAATTTAACTTGCTGTATTTTAGTAGAGAAAACTTGGAGTTTCTAGATTTTCAATGACTTTTTTTCCTTATGAAATCAAAGTCACCCTGAATAATATTATATTAAGAATTAGCAGGAAATCCTCCACTATCCAAATAGAATAAGTTCTGAAATTACTATATTTTGGTTTTGCCTGGCTAGCTTCCAGTGATGGTTCTCCTAGGCAGAGAGGCAATATTTATTATCTTGATTGTTAAAGTAATCTTGTTTGCAAAAATATCTCCTTATTTTTATTGTTTTGATTTGAAAACAATCTTTACATCGAGTTATAAAAATAATTGAAATATTGATAAAACTGCAAACCTGTAGGTTTTAAATTGTAAAAAATATACAGTTCATTTGTTTTCTGCATATTGATCATGCTGAGAATATAAAAACCTTGATAAAGTGGCAACGATTGCAATTTAAACAAAAGGAAATGAAGCTGAAAAATTAAACGAGTCTTTGAATTAATATCAGTAATTGAATTATTCCACATTCTGAATATTTGTGATTTTTTCATATAAACTGTGTAATACTAAAGTTGGAAATTAATCTTATCTATTGTGGATATTAAAAATATATTGTTTTTATTTTAGAATATGGCAGACCAAAGTGCAGCTGCTAAATTCAAAGAACATGGAGACAATATCATGTTAATATAACCATAATTTAAAAAGAATTGTGGACAGAGTGGTGACATCATCTTCCTGTGATGTTTAGCTTGGATACAGTTCAGAGTGCAGACGTTTTCAGGTGCCATTCAAAGCAGTCCTACAACAATCTGTTGATTAGAAAAATGAAAGATAAAATTGTTAGATTTGTGGAAAGTTGAAGTATTGCCCTACTAACAGGTGTCTCAGGCAGCTTGGTCACAACTATGCTTCTGATTATTGACAAATAGCAGCAGGGCTACTGCTGATTAGCTGACAGTGGCTATCCTGAAGGAAGATAAATGGTTCCATGCTGCTCCACCACCACCATTTCCATGATTACCATAGAAACCATCAAAAATGGGATATTGCTGACAAAACTGCAAACTGCAGCAGCAATCATCAACTTCAGAAAGGCTGAGCTTTGCACTTGATCAACCTCAAACTTAACAGTGGGTATTTTTCCTTGTATTTGCTGATCTGTCCTTTTTCAATGGGGTAAGCAGGGGCTAAAAAATGGCTTGAAGTGTGGATTGTTGGATATTCAGGCCTTGGCTATTGGTTTATATTTTGCTCTTTTCTAACGGTGCATTTATGTTTGCACATGGTCAGGTTTACTTGGCAGAAGCTCAATGGAATATATGGTGCAGTACTTTTTATGTGAGAAGAAATGAAAATTAGATTTCACCATGGTTCTCATGATTGATGAGATTTGTAAAATAAGAGGGAGTCCAATTACTAAACGGTGTTTCAGGCAAAAAGATCACTGAGTTTCTCAGTCACTCCTGACTGCTAATCAATTTGTTGAGTGATGATTAAAATGTTTTGCTTTGACCTAAAATGACTTAGCAGTTTGAGTCCTAGCTAAATGGTTCTCTTTGATTAGGAACTGCATTCTTATTCTATATATAAGTTGCAGTTCTGTTTTAAAATGAAAAATTGTGGGTAGCTAATTTAGGATTTTATAATTCCCTCCATTTTTTACTTATTCAAACCAGCAATTTGTCAGCTTCACAATACCTAAGCAAATTTCTGTTTATGAAGGTAGGAAAAGAGGATGAAATATGTCAGAGATGAAGAAGTTATTAGTGTTTTCAGAATGTTTTTTTCAAGATATTCCTCCTCAACATTTTGCACACTTCATTTTCTGTTTTTGAGAGGGTATTGAGACAAGGGTGCCAAAAATATATTTGTAAATGTAGGTGACATCATGTTTTATTCCAGATAGTAAACCCCTTGTTTCTTAGATAAGTGAAAAAAAAAAAAAAAATTGTGATACAAAATATTTTCAATTTTTTTTCTGGAAGAAAGATTTCATGCAAGAATGCCAGTGTATTCATGGTTTTTGCCTGCATTTCTAAAGTTTTATCAAAAAATATATGGTTGTATGTCAATTGTATTGTTGAATTACCAATAAAGAACTTCAAGAAAACAAAAAAAAATTCTGATAGACTGTATCCCATCTACAGGTAGACCAAATTTCATTGCAAGCTCTTCAGATGCATAAAGGTGATGCTTGGGTAAAATCCAGATACAGTTTTGGAGAATGGAGCCATCATTGCCAATAGCTCTGGCAATCCTTTTGCAAGATTTGTCCAACATTCAGATAAGAACATAAAAAATTTTCATTTGTTTGGTCTGAGGAAAAAAAAATGCTGGTACATCAAAATGTCAAAGTAAATGATAATATCAAAGTAAGTAAACCTTTTCCTCATAGTAACATATGAAACTCCTGAACCCATCAATTTCCAAAGTAGATTTATGATATAAAAGCTTTGTGCAGATGTCAGGTATGATTCAAACACACAATTCTGGCCAAAATCCCAGATTAGATACTGTACCATTAAATCTGTTACTAGCCAAAAGACTTCTTGTAAGTGTCTGTACAATTTGTGAAGTGATTCAAAACCAAAGAGGTATTAATACTCTTAAGCAGTTTTATTTAGGCAAAACCCAAACTTGCTTAATTTTTATTTTTCCTAGCTTAAGCAAGCTAAGATATATGCTAATTAGAGGATTAATATATGTTTTCGTAGAGAGTTGCAATGTCTTTGGAGAGCTCTAAACAATCTTCTTTAATTTTTTACTAGTTTGTATTTCACTATTAAAATTGCAGAGAATACAATTGTAAATTTCTAGAACTGTTTTTGAGTTTACTTTCTTTTCTATAGATCATATATAAGAGGCTGAGTACTCTAGTTCAGGGCATATGGAAATCTATGAGTGTAACTTTTGTATATTAAGAGGAAAAAGGTCATTTTCCATATGGAGGGTTGTTTTGGTTCACTCATTCTGAATTTAACTGAATTCTTTAAGTGCCATAGGAAAACACAGAATGACAAATGCAGAAAGCAGTATCCTGTCTTTATTTGTATAGGGACATCTATAAGAGCACAACATATAATTCACAGACTGTCTTGGTAAGTGCAAAGATGGGGGGAAAGCTGAATTAGCTCATGCACTGCCTAGCAGCAGAGCCAAGCTGTTCTTTGGAATACTTTGTTTTGCCCCCAGGCACAAGTAGTGGCAGTATTCCCTCTCCACATTTACTCCAGATAGCAGAGCTTTTTGGGAAACAACTCTAAGCAATGCTAAGTAGGAGGTTGGAAATGCAGAGCAAGCAGACTGTTTGCTTGTGGGGAAAAGACAATCTGTCTGTGCTCAGAGGAGTAACATCTCACTTTAGCAAGATTTATTGCAGCTTCAAGCTGAAACCAGTTTCTTGAGATATATAGAAAAAGGGGATGTGGTTGTCTTGATCAAAGCACTCTCCTCAAGATTAATTGATCTGTGCTGTGTGTTTGGTTTTGTACAGACTTGAAGAAGACAGGTAGTAGTACCCTGCTTCAAATTTGTCATCAATCAAAACAGATGATACTTTCCTCCTTTTTTAGCTTGTTATGACCAAAAATAATTCCTCATAAGGGCTCTAGAGTGTTGTGGGTCAGTAGTTCTGGAGAGAAAATTAAAGTACTAATATTCAGTACTTCTATGTACTTTCATACTAATATTTTTATTGTGTTGTGACCTCTGCCAAGAGGTTGTCCTCTGATTTGTTTGGATTTAGAGCACTTTGCCTGCATCACATAATTGGCTGTGGGTACCTTTGCCTCTCATCTCTGTGTGCATACATGGAAATTAAGTTTTCAGATTGATTTTAGGTATAAATCATTCATATATGTAATTAGATGAAAGTTGATGTCTTTTCGACACTTCAAGTTATTTTTTAAAAATCAGAAAAATGTATAATTGTCTAGCTGACAACAGATAAATACTTAAGAAACATTAGGAATATTTCTGTATTATATGGTCATATGAGGTATATAAAAATTCTCCACATTCACTACATGATAAGGCATGTCTCCTTCTGTGTAGTACCAAATATTTATAATGTTCCAATTTTCCATGCTAACCTTTTTGCAGAGAAGTGCTGTACCTTCAGTATCTTGAGGAAAAACCCAGGTAATCTGCTAGCACAGAAGAATTTCTTTAATGAATAAGCCCTTTAATTATGTTCTCGTTCTGCTATATGCTCAAGATTGTAAAATTGCTGGAGAGAAGAGTAAGTAATTGAATAGCAATTTAAGTGTGAATTTATTAAATCAATTAGATTTACAAAAGTAATTTGAGACACAGTGCTGCTATGTTGGGCGCACCAAGTATATAAAAATTTTAAATAGATGCTTGTAAGTGCAGCATAGTTTCTAATGGGAATTTGTCTTGGTTATAATAGTAAAAATGATTGATTCTACGTGTCTTGTAAAGCTTATTCTGTAAGTTATTCTTATTCTAATAGCACCTCAGAGGTAGGCCATTTCATTTCAGATTGCTGGGGAATCTCTAGGCATAATAAAAGATTTAATAAACTGATGAAAATTTATAACAGTGATGGAAATATTTCTGTGCTTTTATTTTCCTCTAAAACAAACGTATCTTCTGTATTAACTAGTTTGATAAAGCCATTAATTTCTCTGCGCTTGGCACTTCCATGAACATTATGTTAAATTTTTATGTGTAATGTACTATGTAATATTTTATGTTGTACTTTAGAAAACTAAAGGAAAGCTCATTTGTGCAATTTGATGGGTGTGTGTACTGTAACCAGCCAAACATAAGGACAGAAGATGGTTACAAAGGCTTCTGTGATCAATTCCTACACTAGCAAAAGTCTTCCTACAGACCTGACCTCATACCACGGTGTTAGGTGCAGGGCATCAGAGTGTGAGAGAAGTTATCGTGTATCAAAAACTACAAAGAATCTTACTTGAGCAGTGTGACTGCTACTTGTTTCTTACCTTTCCTGCTTTCCAAAGGATGTGCCAGTTCAAGCTTTCCTTAGTGTGATAAAATAGATTTAATAGATGCAGAATTCATTGTCTCTAATGAAACCAAGATCTTGTGATACAATTTCATTGTCCCTACAGTTTAGTGACCATCTTCTTCCTCTTCTGCCTCCCATAAAATATGTGTCATCCTTCAGACCATCACATTTCCTATCCCATGAGACTCCGTTTCCCTGTTTGCTATCCAGAGGCACGTGGTGCCATGAGATACAGCTTTATTCTTCTCCACTTTCAAATTTTCTTTGGCATCTTATATTTAGAACTACAGTTACTATTTTTATGTTCCTTTTTCTTCTCCTTACTTGACCTCTACCAAGTTATTTGGACATTCAAAATCTTCTCCTCTTCTCCTCTTATCAATCAATATTTTAGTTTCCAGAGTCTGTATATTAATTTTTCACTACTCTCCTCAGTCTTTTGCATTCAGGAAAATTTCAGTCTGAACAGGAAAATTTAGTGTTTTATGAACATTTATTATTATAAGAATTTTTTCCTGATTAGTCCACTGTACAAAGTCAATGTTGAGGCTATGTGTTTGCATCCACATCAAAAGGGGTTAGGAGAGTAAATCAAAAAATACTATTTGCTCAAGAGTATATACATATTCCTGTGACATTGAGTGAAATATCACAAAGACCAAAGCAGTAAATTAAACTGTTCAGATTAAATAGATAAATCATTTATTTAATTCAAAGTGAAACTTGAAAAACATTTAGTTTAAAAGTTAAAAAATGAGCAGTTGAAATGTTATTATCAACAGTTAATTTTGTCCAGAGAGGATGATCTCAGGATACTAATAGAGGAAAATCCATTTACTATCTGTTTTTAAGGCAATAAAAGAGAAGTGTTGGTCAACTATCACTAAATTAGCTTGGGTACTTTCTGTATGGCCTCTTTGGGTATTAGGCAATCATTTATGGAAGTAAAGTAATAAACCCTATGTCTTAAAATATTACAGCTCAATGAATATGGAAATATCCTAAAAGTCAGATCCCTATTTTGTAAGATATGAAGTGTTAGAGAAGCTAATGAAAAAAAAAAGTGAGCTCGAACTGCTTGGCTTTATTAAAGTTTCAGTATGTATTGAATTTATAACCACAAGGAACAGTGAAATGTGAAGGATGGAAAACTTCTAATTAAAAACTTCTTAATGTCTAATTGGTTGCCAAAACAGCCAATAGGAAAGCTGACTGGGC
>JAHXMQ010000807.1:45296983-45335919 GCA_020466415.1 Ammodramus savannarum pratensis
CATTGCCCAGCAAACTTAACAGGGTATATGAGCCCTTCAGATCATCCACAGGGCACTGATGCCTTAAGTTGCAGATTCTGTTGCAGATTCTTTCCATAGGGAGTCTTTTTTAAGGGTTCAGAAGTATTTACTCTACTGTGAAGTAGACAAGTATCATGCTAGTCACTTCAAAGCCATTTTGGTGATTCCCCCCTTAAAGAATTCACCACTTAGTGGGTGTAAAGTAAGTGATGTCTTCCAGAAAACCTTCTGGAAACCAACTAGTGGTATTGGTTACCAGGAAAAACCTGAAAAAGTTTTATGCTCTCAACAGAGCAGGCCTTAAAATTTTGTTCTGTTTCTAAAGGGTTAATTTTTTTTCACCGTTTTTTTCATCTGCAGTCACAATGCACCAAAATCTGTCAGCATTGTAACTCAAGGAGATGGTAAATTTGACGGAGAATATAGCCATTTCTTTTTCATCTGCATATAAAATGGTCACAGATGAAAGAAATATTTTCTTCTGCTGCCATCTAACTGAACATGTGACCAATATTTTACTAACTAATGCATTTTAGGTGCATTAGTTAAAAGCTGGTACGTTAGGCAGAAGAAGTATGAATTCTAAGGCTAGTAGGTACTGGATTTTAACTGACATTCTTGTGAGGGCAGATTGTATCCTCTATACACAAGATATTTAACAGCAGGCATTTAAATTAGCATTACCCTGATGGCATGCTTGGAGCCAGGCATGGTATGGTGTGATAGTATTGATGCAATAAAAATTGTGTCACTCTTGGGGCTGGTCTAGTAGGGAATTCCAGAAACAAAGTTGAGATATTGCACATTTCTCAGGGGAGTGACAAGTAAGAAGACACTTCCTTTCAACAATCATGGCTAAAATGTTGCTGAGGGCAGTGCTGGGCCACAGCAGATGTGGTAAACATCACAGGGATCCTGAGAAAAATGTGTGAAAATCACACTTATGTGCTATGAAAATATGCCAGCAAGAAGTGGACTATCTTTTTATTTTTCCTATTTCCAGACTTCTTGGGGTCTTCCAAATGAATATGGCCAAAGAAAAATTGTTACACTCATGATCAGATATCACTTAAAAAAATGTCTTAATGAATATTCTGACCATTGTAAAGGTCAGGCAGAGACAGACAGCTGGATCTCAGCTGTGACAAGGATGGTGGATGCTATACAGGATTAGGAATTGTGCCCATGTTCTTCAGTGAATCTCTGTTAGCTCAATATCTCAGTGCCCTTATCTGTAGTACAAGTGGTCTGAAAGAAATTAGCACTTTTACCTCAATACATTAAGCTCACAAACTAGCATAAAAATTTAAATTCTCACCAACTTTATTAACAATTACATTTTGTAGTCAAATGTCTGTCCTCAAATTTTGTCATGAGATAGAATTCAGAAGATGGGAAAGTCAGGAGTAGTAGAATCCTTTTCAAATATTATGTCTAAATACATCAGAGCTGAACTATTGATCCTAATTTTTAAAATGTTTTAATGATTGATTTCAATATCAGTCGAGCGTATCTGTGAACAGATTTGTATTTACAAAGAATTGCACAGTTCAAAATGAAATTACAAAGTTCTGGTGTGTGAATACTGTAGTACAGGCCATGCTGGTTTACTCCCACATAGCTTCTGCTCTTGTTCACTGTGTGGAACACAGACACACACACACACACACACACACACACACACACACACACACACACATAAATCTTTGGATTCATGCATTCCCAGACAGAGTTTTTTATGACCCTGAGCTGTGCCATGAAGAGTTTTGATAGAAATAAGTGCAAATAGCAGTCAAATTTTTTTGCTCCTCTCCTGTTGGTTTTGTTGGTGTTTTTGTTTTCAGAGGTTTTTTTCAAACAAATGTTTGTTTTCTCTAAGGTTTTGGATTTTTTACATATTGGCACTAAGCATTTCATGCCTTATCTATAGCTAGATTCCTTTTGTGCTGGTTCCTCTGGTAGGTAAAAAGGATAAAATTCTTAGTATTTTTCACTGTTTTAATACTTTATGTAAAAAGACAGCTTGCTTTGACAGAAGGTTTTTAGAAATGTTAGGACATAACAGATCTAAGGCCATCATGATGGCTCATTATCACAGTCTAGATTGATGTAATTGAATCCCACACCTGTGAAACGAAAGAATGCAGTAAAAGAGTGTTTCTCCAGTTACTTGCTGTTTCTTGACCATGCAGTATACTTGGCATTGCATGAAACCTTGGCAACACTTGTGGTATTGAACAGATCAAAAGGTGTTTTACTGTAATCTCTAGACTGAAAGTTAGATACACGTTGAGAAATAATTTCTCTTTCCTCCTTTGCTTCTAACTTTTAAGATTAGTTTGCCATGTGTTTGTAGGAGTGAAACACTCTAGTGTGGATAAATGGTGTCACTTCATTCCAATATTGAACTTTGCACATTTCTTCACTTACCACCTTGACTTACAAGGGAGAGGTCACCATCAGAAAAATACATTTTTATTCAGTCACCTCAAAAGAAAACAGCGTGTTCCAGATAATAAGGAAATTCTTTGTCTCTTGTGCACATTTTTCTGCTTTTCTGAGAATCAGTGATCTTCTGGAATTGATATTTTGGTAATTCCTGGTGGCCCTTGAAGTCCTCATGGCATCCAAAGCATCTATGTAACATTAATTTCTAGGTCCCCATGTAAATAAAGACAGCTATCCTTATCTAGATGATATTCTTGCATCAATTGCTATGGAATGCAGAGCTGATAGACAGTTACAGACATATTAATGTATGTGTTTATAGCAGCTGAAGAAATTTGCAGCAGGTAAAATATGCATATGTAAGGGAATCAAAACAATTTTTTAAATTATGTTTTAACATTCAGAATTCACGGACTGAAACTTTGTACACTAGTTTTTTATTTAATCAATTTTTAGTCAATGCTTTTACTGAATCATAACTTTTTACAGACACTGTTATCTCTAATGTGCTCTGGTTCTGTCAGAGAATCAGATGTAAGTATTTTCAAGTATTTGGAGGAAATCTTGTCAGCTTTGAGAGTCATAGATTCAGTAACTTTTTCAAAGTTCTTAGAATATTCCAGGCCACTTCTCCAGAAAATTTTGTTTATATATATTTATATGTGTGATTGAAGGGAGAGAATGAAACACTGTTAATACTAAATTACAGAAGAATTTCAACTTATGTTTGTCCGTAATTAATATTAATGATAGGGGTCTGGTCTTTAAAAGAGGATGAATACTTTTACACCATAGCTGAAAGGGAGTGGGTTGTGTAACCTGGGTCTTCTGGATGTGAGATGGTAACAGCAATTAGCTGAAAAATAGACTGAATTTTAAAAAACATTTACTATGCTATAACTATTTACTATAATGGTAGTATTTCTCAGTTATTTTTAATTGAATAGAAACATCCATTTTACCTTTCCTTCAGTCTCCAACTTTCCTGCCTACATGAATGCAGCTCAGATTTCAAATGTAACTTTGGATATAAATAATGAAACTCATTTAACTTAGTTTAGCAGAATGGGCTATTCTAAGATACAGTTCATTTCATCCTAAAGTGGATATCTCTCTGAAAATTTCTGTTATCTAACAAGTCACACATACAACATCAGTATAATGTATGAGGTATGAGTGTTCAAGGTCTAGAAATTATTAGTTCACTACTTAGAAGCTCAAAACAAATTTTATTCAGTTCAGGCATTACAAATGTCAATCTGACGTATTGTTGACCATTTGTGAACTAAGGGAGCTGAAAATTGCAGTAATAGATGGTAGAGATGGGAAATATGGACCATTTCTTTCACATAATCACTAATGTGGCTTTTTTTCACTACTATGAGAAATTAATACTATGGTAATCAATAAGAGTTGTTCAACTTTGCAGCTGATGGGGCAGGTTTCTTCAGATTTTGCCTTCAATCAAGTTCTAGTTTATTTATGTTCTATGTTGCTTGCTTAGGATAAAGTTCTCTTTTTCTGTTTGCTCTCACCAGGCTGTCATGGCACTGCACATTTTTAGTTTAATGGTACCAAGCACCAATGTGATTAAAAACAGCGTCTGTTCTTAAGTCACTTTCACACATTTAGAGACTACATTGCCTTTTTTTTTTTAAATTTTAAAAGCTGGTTCCATTATCTGCCTCTACAAACTAAGAGAATTAAATTAACCATACTGTCATTTTTCCATATAAAATAAAATAATTATTTCTGATCAAATGCCAAAAAACTATCACAAGGGAGAGATGGTATTGTAATGTAAATATAAATATAAATATAGATATAAATGTAAATATAAATATAAATATATCACATTAGTGCTCAGGAGGAAATAGCAGATTGTGCACAGGATTGGTAGAATAGCACATGATAATAGTGACAGTGTCACAGTAGGGTTATTTTAAATATCTTTTTTTTTTTCCAAGCAGCCTCTGTCATTGCTTACATTTCAAATAAAAAATGCACTTGTAAATAGAAATATTTTTTTTTTAGCATAAATAAAGCAGGAATATTTTTTGTAATTATTTTAAAAGTACATATCTCTGAAAGTCTTACCTTAGATATAGCAAATGTGGACAAATACAGATCAAAAAGAGTAACAATCACCAGTGTACCCTTATACAATCTTTTTGTCCCTACATACTGGAAATATTATAATGCTTTTTTCACCCCTAATAGTCAGATTCTTTGACAAAACTCTAGATAAGATCTTGGAGTTCCAGTCGTGGGGTTTTTTTTCTGTTCTTAGTTAAAAGTAACTCCAAAATATACAGGATGCTTACACCAAGCTGAAAATAGAGAATCAGAAAAACTAGGAAAACTGATATATGCAAAAAAAGTAATAGAATGGCTTGAAACTGAAGCTTAAATACTGATAATTCTCGGAAATCTTAGGGAGTTAAGTATTCACAAGCTGAGGTACATCAAATGAGAAGTTACTAGTAGTATATTATTGTATCAGAAGCACTTGGCTGGCAAGGTTTGAAAAATTTATATATTTATTGGAAATTAATCAAGGCTAAATCTGAATTTAGACAAGGATCAGACTAATCCATTGCTGATACTCTTCTTTCAATATCTTTCCTCTACACAAATACATACTTTCCTACCTCTGTGTGCATGTACCTATAAAATTTAAAATGTCTGTATTTATGTAGGTCATTGAGATCATGACAGGCTAATCTGTGAAACACAGCATGGTTTTAAGGTAAAATCTTAATGCTTTTAAAAATATATTTAAATAAGTTTCAGCAGTCGTGTTAGTGTAAATCAAAAGAAGCTGATTTTTCTTCAAGTCTCAGGATTATTTACTTTGAGGAGACCTGAAGGAGTTATAAATCAACATGGTTATCAAGAAGGCAATAAAACCACAGTTAGTTATCTAGAAATTGGTATTGGGCAGAAGCAGAGCACTTTTGTTGATTAAATTTAATTGTAAATAATTATTTAGCAGGTTTTTTTAAAATGCAGTTATAAGATCCTCATGAATACTTCATTCGATACCTCCCTCAAATGAAAAATTATGTGAAAGAAATCAATCTTTACCTTTAAATCTATATGTGCAAGGTATTAGTTCTTCTGCATTTGTCCTCTTTCTGAAAATAATCTGGCTTAATAAATGCTCTTGCACCAGTGTCAGAGTAAAAGTTTCTTGTTGTTGCTGTTGTGATTGAGTGTCCTTAGTAAGACCATGGAAGTAGCTGCCTTTCATTCTCTGCAAAATGGCTGGACTTTCATTATTGCACTTCATTTCAAGGATCACTCTTCATCTATAAGTGTGTGCTGGTTCTGTGTTTGCTCTCCCTTGAATTCATGGAAAGGGACGGGAGAGGTGAATCACAAGCTTTATTTTGAAACCTATAATAGTCCTTTGTGTAATCATAGTCATGATACAGTGTAGAGAAGGCCCCACCCTACTGTTAACCTTGAGTTTTTCTTTCTTATGTAGAAGTGTGTCGGAATAAGCATTTTCTTATCAAACAATATGACCCTTGTGAAAAACCACAGTGCATAAAAAACTCAGGTGGAGGTGAAGTAAAATAAAGAAGCTCTTCCTTTATCCTGAAGAATGTGTAAATTTTCATTGAGCTTTTGTTAGGTTTTTCATTTCCTGTGGTTGAATTTCTGACATTCAAATCCTCACAAAGACCAGACCCAAGCAAAGAGATTTCAAAGAAAAGATAGGAAATCGTGGGAATAATAGGAAAATATGGGATGGTGGGCAGTGAAAGGATTTTTAGGCTCATTTTGAGTATTTTGGATTTGGGTGTTTTGTTTGTTTTAGTTTGGCTTTTTGTTTGTCTGTTTTAAGATCAAATCCTTGCTTCATAAATTCCTGTGTAAAACCTTCAACTGTCTCACTTAAGCAGGAAGAACTAAACTTGCCTCATTGCTTGGTTTTTCACGATCTTCCTGAGCCTTAATGTGAACCTCACCAGTGCTTCAACAGGTGAGCCAGCAGGCTGCTTGCACTTCAGGTACACAGATATGCAACTGCTCATGGCTTTAGCTGTCACGGGTTCAAAGTCCTTTAAAACTCTGAGTAGCAGAACAAGGATCACTGCAGTCAGTAGGGATATCTTTCCAGGGAAAGACTCCAATTGCAGAATGCATTAGGACCCCTGTCGTTATACTTTTAATTTATTCTTTATTATAGTGTCTGCACAGCATCAATAAAGCACAGTAGAACTTTTATGAATTAGTGCACATATATTTGGCATGCCTGCTCAAATATATTTTAGTGATAAGGGTACCTGATCAAAATTGTTTGGAGACCTCTGTACTAGATCTTCTTCAGAAGTACCTTCCAACCTCAGCACTTCTATGACTTTTTGATTCTGAAATTAATTGACACATTTCCTAGAAGTGTCAGGAAAGGGTTTATATAAGGAATAACTACAAAATAATTTAACTTCCTTTTCTAAAATATACATCTTGTTGTACTGTAAATGCTTTTTAAATAAAACTACCACTCATTTGGAACCTTTTTTATAGTGTGAAAATATAGGCTTCAAGTCTATAATATTGTTTACCTATTAAACTCCCTGATCCTCAGCAAAAACCTCCTCTCTGATCTTTCTGGAGTAATAAGTAAAAACACAGGAAAAATGCCTACAGTACTGGAAAAATATATTTTCCTACATTACTTCCAAAAAAACTGTATAAAAGGAGAGAGAAGTGGTAGTATTAAAGTAACACGTTTATTTCCATTCCTTTCCCTAATACAGCCATTTATCAGTGATTTAGCAAAACACATGAAGATCCTGTTTTCATTTTAAATCTGAGTGGTAGGAATAAAAGGATAAGACTAATACTAATGTAATTTTCTTTAGATTGCCCCGAAACACAACATATTTGCAGTTAACATACGTTGCACAGAAGAATTGTACTTAATGGTATGGGCAGTATGTCTTTAACACACCACAAAAGTGGTTGTTTTCTGTTTACTGTTTTCTGTTTTGTCTGTTGTTTTCTCTGTTTCATTTTGTCAGGAAATTATCTTGTGTATTCAGATGAAATGTGCAATGTGATTATTTGTATTCTGAGACTCACAGGAAAATGAAAAGTTCTTAGTTTTCCTGACTCTGCTACTTTTCATTTTACTGTATGGTACATATTCATTTTCACTGCTGCTCTTAAGACTACATTTACACAGCCATAGCATAACCTAGCAGGTTTTGAAGGAATATTTGACATGCAGTTAATATTCAATCTGATTTATGTAGATTAATGCAACAATGGGATGTGCTGTCAGGTTTTCTCATTATTTTGTGCACTGTTTAGGACACGCATCATTAAAGTGATCAAGGTAAGCAAGTGTGATTCCAAACACTGTTGACAGTGAGTTTATAGTGAAGTTTACAATTTCAAGGATAATGACGTTCATTTTTTCTTTAGATTTGTTATTCTCAAATCAAATAAATTTTACAATGCATTTTAAAAATACATAGCACTCAAGTTTTGTATGTGAAATTACTTTTATGTGCAGCTGTAGATATTGCTGAAAATAGCAATATTGCCTTGTTTCCAATGAGGTAACAGCTCATTATTCTAGTATATTCCTGTACAAGGTTTTCTTTTTTCCTATGGCTGTAAATGTTTAAATCCTATAATGTGGTTTTAGACTAAATTCTTTATGGTGAGTTAGGAAAATGAAATTTTTCTCACAAGAGACAATAAAAGATACTCCTTTAAAGATTTACATCTAAAACTTTTTGCTGTGTAAAAACATATATAACTGGAGTATGCGTGATTGGAGTAAGCAATACCAGTTATTTATGAATGTTAATGTTTTCTGCCCAAAACAACATAATGTTGATTGTAACGTGTCTAGAAGCAAAGAGAATTTTGATGCATAATTTTATTCTCTCAATAAATAAAATCAGAAACACCTATATTTTTTTAGCTCTGTTACAGCATTGTAGGATACTGGTCCATTGACTTTTTTTGTGAGCAGGAATTTTCATTTAGGCTCAACTCTATGTGGTGTCTTGTAGTCTGTTTTCCAAATGAGTAAATAATTGGGGTATTTTATTCACAGAGTCACTTTAAAGCTGTATTTAGTTTTCCAAAACTCTTCGTGTTACTAGGTTGTGTGTTCACTTTAACAAAAAAAACCCCAACCAAACACAAAAAAAAAATTAGAATGAAAATGTCAAGAGTGGTGTTAAGCCTATCTCCTGTACTTTGTGACAGTAATCTGCATTTACAGATGCATTGATATTTGTGCTTTACAGAAGTAGTAGAAATTATTAAAGCCTTTCAAGTACTGGAAATATGCTTAATTATCATCTTTACTGTATTTAATCTCAGTGAAAAATGAGACTCTTTACACTTGAAAACTCAAGGTTGGAATGGTAGGGAATAGAGAAGAAAGGAGTACTCTATGAACTAAGAAGCAACAGAACAGGAACGTTAAATCCATGGATGGAAAAGGTGATTGGCTAAAATCTTGCTCTGGGGATACTAGGTGAACAAGTGGATAATGACTTCTACATACATTAGAAACAGTCTCCCTTTCACAGATCCTGTTCCTTATGAGAACTTCAGTCACGCCAAAATCTGCTGGTTAATCAATATTCTCTGACCTCTAGAGTGGTCCACCCTAATTTTTGAGCATTAAATTGGGTAAAAATCCTAGGAGGTCTGCTAGGTGAACAAGGTGCTCCTGGTAATGCTCCTATGCAAAACGCAGTTTTACAGAGGTAGAAGTAAAGGCAGGTAATTTGGGAGGGATGCAGAGATATTACCTCAGCATGAGGAGATACAGCTAGGAAAGCCAAGAACCAAGTGTAATTTAGTCAGGCCAGGGCTGACAAGAGCAGCAAGAAAGGCTTCTATAAGTACATAGCAGTCAAAACAAAAACTAAGTAGAATTTGAATGGGGTGAGGCCCCAGTGACAAAGGATATGGAAAAGGCCATGGTCTTGAATGGTGTCTTCACCTCAGACTTTACTAGTAAGATCAGCTTTTAGGAATACCAGGGCAAAAGTCTGGAGCAACAAAAATGCACACTTGCTGGAAGTGGATCAGATCAGGGAATTCATAAGAAATTCTGGACATGCATAAGAAAACTGGACATATGTAAGAAAACTGGACATGCATAAGCCTCTGGGCTCTGATAGCATGCACCCACAAGTGCTGGGGGAGCTGGTTGTTGTCATTGCCAAGGCCACTTGATTGTCTTTGAGAAGCAGTAGTGGTTGAGAAAGATGCTTGTGGTCTGGCCTGTCTCCTATCCTCAGGAAGGGCGAGAAAGAGGACACAGGGAATTACAGTCAGCCTCACCTTGATCCCTGGAAATGGGACAGAGCAAATAGCTTCCAGGCAAGGACAAGATGTGGGTGTAGTCAGCATGGACTCTAAGAGAGAAACACCTGCTTGGCTGGCAGGGAGAACCTGTTGAACCTATTGGGTTAATTTTGTGAATACCAGGATCTGAACTGGAGAGGTACACAATGTATATGCGTATACAAGTAGAGTGATCTTCATATAGAAAAAAATATTGCAAGGAGAAGTGGATTGCATGAAAAATATTTACTTGTAGGTCTTTCATTCAGGACTTTTTTTGATGGCTTTTGCACTACAGGTTTTTTTCTGGGAAGTCATTCAAGGTGAAGCCTTGATGCTTCCAATTGCAAATGAGATAATGAAACTCCTATTAGGCAGAGTCAAGACTCATAATTTTCAGATTTTGGTCTTGATTGCAGTTTGGTTCCTAGATTTTGTGGCTCCAAATGAGGAAAAGACATAGTAAAGATTAATAATTTTGGCCTGTGTCATGCAAAGAGGAAAAATGCAGATGGCTAATTAACTGATTAATCACTGGGAAAAAATGCAGTTTTTCATAGCTTTTAATTGAGAAAATCTATGAAAGGAATAAAATTAAATAATTTAAATTTTAAAAATTAAAATGTTAAATAAAAACTAGAAATATTTAAAAATTAAATTAATTTCTTTATTCACTTTTATTAGGATCATGGACTGCACTAGTATACCATGCAACTATGTGAAAATTATCTCAAACTGTAGCATAGTTTCAACCCATCAGATTTATAAGACTGTGAGCTGTTCTGATGAGGAACAGACATGATAACAGCTCCATGTCTTTTGAAATTATCTCTAGCACAGAAACGGTTGGGAAAGCTGATGAATTCTGAGGAAAAGTTAAATGTACAGTGTCATGCTAGCATTTATTTGAAAGGAAACAAAGTTTTCAGCCCAACAGATCTGAATATTTTTCTGCAAGGTTCGAGGTGACAGAGTCTGCATAACAAGTTCAGCAGGAACTTGCTCTGCACATACATGATTTTGTTAGAATGAAAATAATTTAAAAGATCATATCTAAGCATAAGAAATGATTGAGTTATCCTAGACATTACTAAGAGGATATAATTTTTTATAAATAATTCTGTTAACTAAATATCTGGCCCCTCACAAAGCTCTTAAGATCAATATTGTTCTCGCAAATTAAGAAAAAAAGTAAAGGATGTCTATACCTGGAATAGTACCAATAAATTGTCTGCATCTAGAGTGATATCTTCTTATAGGTTAAAGGATAAATTGGCACTGTTTCTGTTTTTAACTCCTTTCCCTGAAAATAGGTAAAATTGTCTTTCATACCTAAGGATATAATGTCTTTCAGATTTAGATCAACATTGTTTGAATAAGCCTACTAGCATCAAACAGCAAAATTCTTACAGATATATATTTTTATCTTTCCCTGACTCAAAGGCCATTATAAATTTATACCCTGTGCATTTTAAGACAAAAATTAGTCAAAAAAAAAAAAAAAAAAAAGGCTCAATGTACTTATTTTTTGTTCATCATTGCCCTAAGGTAGATAGTTTCAAGGTATGGTCAGTGTGGCATACAGTTTATCAAGCTTCTTTATTTTAATAACAAACAATATTCAGATGTGTGTAATAATAGTGCACTGTTCTACATACAATTTAGGTTACGTTTTTATGGTAAGGTGAATAAATATTTAAAACAAAGCAGTTGCACGGATAAAGCAAGACCATCCTCCTTGTAAAATTCCTGTCCATAAAAAGGGCCACTTTTTTCTGTGTGGAATTAAAATTTATTGTCCTACTCTTGAACCATCAGTCCTTCAAAACAGTAAAAATTCACTTGAGAGAGTAATAGACAAACATTTAAGAGAGAAAAGAAAATTTAGAGAGATATTAAAAGTAAGTTTAATCAAATATTTTATTAAATTTTGTTTTAGATAAATGTCATAAAAACACCTAAGAGATATTTGAGGTCATAGAGGTCGCTGTCATGTAACAGATGATGAACCACTGAATTAAGACTCAGAAACCTCGAATTCTCATTCTAGTTCTGCCATTGAGGCATCATGATGTCAAGAGTGTCACTTGTCTGTACTTCAAACTGACAGCCTTGAAAATTGAGATAATTGCATGTCTCGAATCAGATCTCTTCTGATATACTCATTTTTTACAATGTACCATTTCAACTGACGACAAACCACGGGACAAAACCAACTTAGAAATAACAAGTTATTTTTCTTTCATAATTTTAATTCTTCAAAGAACTATTACCAGTATAAAATATATTCCATTTCAGATGTGATACCAGGTTCTGTCCTCCAGCATCTCCAGCCCGACAGGTCATGCTTTAAGTAATTTTGGTGGTAATTCAAGATTCTTACTGTTTAGAAGACTGGGATTATTTCTATAAGAGTCAGTTTTTTAAAGATAATCTGTTGAATGTCTAATCCTCCAAAAGAAGCACAGGGCCAAGGTACTGACCACTTGCAGTGATTATTTCCCATGACTCAAAGCATTTAATCGGTGTTGAGCCAAACTCTGCCCATTGGTTTTACTGAGATGGTATGACTGCAACAGATGGTAGAATTTGTCTTGTGTTCCTCTGGCCTCCTTCCAAATTGGGTAATTACATTCGACATTACTACAGTTATGTTGAGTTTCAGTTCAGTTCAGTGTTTTTCATCCTGTTCATTGCTAAGCAGTTTTCATATTTGTGGAACCTGTTTGAGCTTTTTATGAGTTCATAGATGATACCTTTTTATAGTTAAAGCAGTATTTTTTATTTATAGCAAAGCAGCATGCTAAGAATCTCTCAACACAGGAAAACACAATACAGGTTTTGAGAATCTTAGAGTCCATTTGGATTGTTACAGTTCTAATATATTAAAGTATGCCTGGCAACTGTGTTTATATAATGTGAAATGTATTGCCAGTGTAAGAGCCACCATTTCCAGTCCTGAAAGCAAAATGAATTAAGGATGTTGTGCTTTGTTGTGTAATATAAATAAATAATTTTTCCATCAAACAACATTTATTTCATGTGAGTCCCCCCAAATAAAACCACTAAAACAAACAAGCAAACAAATGATACAAAGCAAAAGAAAACAAAACATGACAAAACCCTTTTTATAACAAAGTGCTTTAATGTTCCAAAATGCATTGCTAATGACTTGCTTCACTCTTTTCCTAATTGTGTTTAAGAACAACAGATGTAAAACCAGAAAATTCTGCTGCAAGTTCTAGCCTAAATATAGGAAAACAATAACCAGAATTAATCATGTACAAAAAAAAAATATCCCTGTGTGAGGAAAAAATTTAACATGTAAGCATAGGCTAGCAAAATACTTTCAAAAATAGTTATAATGATTGCAAGTCTTACTAGAACTAATTCTAGATTTAGTGAGAGCCTTGTTTTCATACCTGGTAATGTTACATTAGAAATATCCTTTTCAGAGTCCTTGAAGAATTCCCACTCTTCCTCCCTCTTTTCTGTCTAAGTATCAAAAAAGAACTTTTACTTAAAAGTGCAGATTTGTGCCAAATGTTGGATTAATTATACTGTTTTGAGGTGCTTACTATTTAGACTTCACTAGTCAATATAACCTTAGTTTTTAGTTGAATTCAGCAACAGTGAGATTCCAGTGTTCTCTTCTTTCTGTGCTCTTATAAAAGTATACTGACATTTTTGGATTTAAATGCTTATAGTTCCAATAAACATTTCAAGTGATTTGAAATCTGTTAGATTGGAATACCTATCAGCTTTTCCAGTTTCTTTGTGTTTAGATGCTTCTTTGTTTCTTAGCCTCTTAATATTATCCATCATTGCAAATTGCAAAGTATTTACCCACCCAAAGTCCTCTGGTTTAACATTTACATTTAGTTGAAGCAAACAATGTAAATTTGTGGGATTTGACATATGATCTCATGGATATATTAAGAAGGACTACATTCTTAATTTTTAAATTTCTTTCCTTCCAGGTGAAGATTCACTGAAATAAAGAATTAAGTTGTATGTTGTGTTCACATTGAACCCATTTATCTGAAACTGCTAAGATTCACAGGATATCTTCAGGGATTCCAGAGGTCATGATTAGGAAAGGCAATTACATATCTGTAGCTTGCTTAATTACTTCTCTTTCAGAGAGTTTTATTCTCTTGTCTCCTTTACTGTGACCAAAGCATCTGGCTGGGACACGTTTTATTATTTCTTAGGGACTATGCTAACATGGCTCATTTTGTGACTTTTTTCACAAGAAACCATATGTAATGATAGTTAGATCCTCCCAAATAAGTTCATGATGTTATCCTGGTGTGAATAAAACTTGCAGTAAATCAATCCGGCATCCTTTGGATGGCATAAGCTATTTGGTCTATTTTTTATAAAATGAAAGTCCCAATGTGCATCATGTGTAGGAGGAAGTTTCTTGTACACTGCAAACTCACGAAGAAAAGAAAATCCTTGGTTTCTCCCTCCACCAGCATGGTAGCCAATGTCACTAGAGACACAGGTTATGGCCAGAAATGTTTATGCATGCTTGGAGAGGCAGGTGAATCATACTGCTTGTTGAGAATTAATTTAAGAAACAAAGAGAATTTGAACTTTCAGACTGAAAACTTGTTCATTACATCTAGACAAGAAGCTGGAGGCCATCAAAGACTTTACACTGGGTTGTGCCACCAGCTGGGGGCTATGCACAAATTACGAACAGGACAGAGCTGCTGTGGAACGTGCCTTGAGCTGTTTTATTTTTCAGCATCAGTCTCATTACTTGATTATGACAATGGGAAGATGCCAGCAGCTCACATCCTGGGCAGAAGACCAAGAATCTAATGTTACAACTTACTTTATAAGTTTTTTGACCAATCACACAAAGCAAAAGCATATTGACAGTAGTTCTATCCAATCACTATAAGCACACGTACCTTTGGTTAAAACAATGCTTGCTTATTTCGAATACAATACTTACTTGTAAGCCTTAAAACACAATGCACAGAACTCCATTATTAAGTTTCAAACTTCCTAATATTTTACTAGATAAAGTTTTCTGTAGCTTAGAGAGATATTCTAGACAAGAATTAATACACAGACCATTGTTCTATTTGTCCTTGCTTTTCTACAGTTTAAATAATTTTTCTGCTGACCTATCTCATGGCTGCTGCTTAGCTGTAATCACAGTTCTACTGCCTCTGAGGCCTGCCTTTTGCAGCTTTCCCAAAACCCTCTAAATTCATAGATTACCACAAGTTTGTTTCCCATTTCCTCCATATCGAGTCTGGTGGATACCATACTGTGACAACTGATGACTTCCCTAACACTGCTGTGAATGGTTCTTAAAAAAAACATTTATTTTCTTTCAAGTCTAGGTGGCCCATGCTTCCTTAATTTTCTTTCCCTTTAAGTAAATAAGTTTCACTCTTCTGAGAAAACTGTAAAATAGCACAAATATTTCCTTTCTCTTTCCCATTCAGAACTTGCCTGTTTATTTGTTTTGACACTTGAGAACAAGAAATATTGTTTTATTATTATTTTTATTGGTGAACATCATGAGTTTTCTTGTCTCTTGTGGAAAATTGCTTTCTTCACACAGTTCCTGAGATGGCAGTCACTATCAATTCTGTTAAATTCTGACCATTAATTATATTAAGATTTAGTTCCCTTGTGAAAACAATGAGTTACACATTAGCTCTAGGATATGTACAAATGATATGACAAGAAAAAGTTATTAATACTTGTACAGAAATGATCCATCCAATTATTGCATAGTTATGATATTTTTATTTTGTACTCTGTTTCTAGGGGCCTATTCATGTCTGGTCAAAACATAAAAATGAGGCTAGCTTTACTTGGAAATGAAGCCAGACAAAATTGCTACCTCTAGTGGAAAACTTAATGAGTTCTTTGTGACCTCTATTTGTAGATAGAATAGTTTAAAAAGATCATCCAGATGAATATTTTCTTTTTTGCCTCATGCTCCAAATTGGCTGAAGAGGTAGTCTTCCTTATAGTGAAATATATATATATATATGAAGCAGAGCTGTTATTCTCTTTCCCTGTGCAGTTTTGAGTGGTCTGGTAAATTCAGGCAAAGTCATTGACCTGTCAGAGGTTAGTAGAATATTTTGTCCTTTTTTCCAAGGTTATCAAGCAAAAATAGCTGTTAAACAGTAGTTTATTCCATGACTGAAAACAGTTAGAAATACAATACAATATAGCAACAATAAAAATGTGTCATGTTTATACAGAGCCATAAGAATAAAATAATAGATCTGGAATTACTGAAGAACAGCTTGATCAATAGCATTTCTATTTTTTTACATTTTCTTAATTTCAGTTAAATTATTTTATACAAATTATTTCTATTTAGCAAATAGTGGAATGAAAGTTGAACAGAAAAGTGTTTTTTTCCATTTAAATTTGCATTTCAATATGGGACACCATATTTCCTGTAATGTGAATTTGTCTTATGTAATGCAGAGTAACACATGTAGTCTTATTAATGAGAATACACTCAATTAGGATTGAGTAACATTCCATAAAATCAATATTTTTAAAACCAATTTAGTAAATATGACTCCATGACAGTTTAAAGAACAAAACTGATTTTTTAAATTTTTATTTTGTTGTACCAAGCATTTTACTTTCAACTTCACTTGGACATGTTTTCAAGAATTGTAGTTTATGGCATTATATGTAGTATAGCAAATTATGAAAGGCTTTTGAATTATCTTGGAAGAAATTACATATTAACCAACAAAAAATAGTTCAGCATGCCAATCACCATCTTCTTCTAGTTCTTTGCCTAGAAAAGAACCAGAATACTTTACAAGAAGTTCAGTACTAGTTGAAAAGAGTCTCCTGAATCAGAGTGGTTTCTAAGCCATAGTATCAACCCTCTCATTAAAAGATTTTTCTCTATTTTATTAACTGTTGTCACTATATGTACATATGTATACACATGAATACACTCAGAATTATTTTCTGAGTGTATTCATGTGTATACATATGTACAACAAGCATAAATTCAGGATTTTGGCCCGCCAGGTTATGCCTCTGAGAAACTTGACACACTATAGTAACTTCTTCAATATTACTTTTTGTTCTTGAGACTAAGAATATCTACCTCAGTCCATCAACTGCGTCTGAAAGTACAGAAGGTTCCTTTTCCATGGAACTTGGGAACCAGCTCATGCTCAGTTCGAAGTCTTTTGATGACTCCTTTAAAAAAAATAATATTGTTATACATTGATTATTAATGTATCAAAACAAACAAAAAACCCAAAACAAAACAAAAGTTTCATCCATTAGAGGTTTTCATTTGAGAGATTTCACAGGGTTCAAATTACAGTCCTGTAGTGAAAATTATATGTGACATTCCTTAATAATCTCTGCACTATATTGCATTTCTAGTCTTGTGAATATTTTGTTGTCAGTGTCACAGGAATAGAGGAAATACATTAAGAAAAAGAAACATCCTTTTCTGTCATTAAAAGGAAAAATGTGTGTAAAACCCTGTTGTCCATAAACTGTCATACAACATTTTAATGGAAGAATTTCAAGGTAGCTAAGACATGTATAGCCTAGAACATACTTGACAATGATATGTAATAAAACATGCAATAAGATCTGAAAACTTTTGTTTCAAGCATGAGAAGCAGAATACTACTCTTTGAAGTTAAAATCTTTTAAAAGAGAAACATGTACCTATATAGAGAACAGCTTCAAATATTCTTGGATGTTACTTTGCACTTTAAACAGCATCAAAGTAAAAATGTGCTTAGGATATTTGAAAATCAGTCAAATGCTGTTTTTGAGGTGAGTGTTATGCTAAATTAGATTCAAAAGCTACAGCAGTGCTAGAATTAAACAGAAAGAAGAAAAAGAAATTCAGTCTAGGCATTTGAAAAGTATTTAGATGACATTAACAGTTGGGTCTCAATGGTGATGTTCGAATGGATAGATAAAGGG
Organism: Ammodramus savannarum pratensis; assembly: GCA_020466415.1. Lineage (NCBI taxonomy): Eukaryota > Metazoa > Chordata > Aves > Passeriformes > Passerellidae > Ammodramus > Ammodramus savannarum. The sequence continues at coordinate 45,314,753 of JAHXMQ010000807.1, forward strand.
AAGATGCAGTATATTTTGATTTGCTTTCAGAACATTGATTTGCAGTTCATAACAACAGTTAAGGCGATTTTTTTTTTCCAATTTTCTGTTCTGCATCTATGTTTCAAATCTAAAATGTTGGGTTTAAGGTCAGATGGATGGAGCAATGTTCAGACAAACTACAACCAAGCAGTGTCGTTTCTGAAAGGAAAAAAATCTCATGCTCCTGCAGAAGGACTTTCATGTGGGACAGCTATGTGAATGCATGTTCACATTGTGCCTATTATTCTGTTCTTAATTATTTTTGTAGAAAGGAGATAGTTAGCAAAGTGTTAAATACAAAAGATTTAACATTTAGTCCATTTTTAAATATCTTTCAGTTACTTGACCCATATTTGACCCAAAATGAAACAGCAGATCAGCTGGCTATCTAAGGTTTTTTTAATGTCAGTTCTGCCAGCTACATTAGAAAAAGTGGTTACCACAAGTGAGCAGTTAAGCTCTAAATTGCAATATTATTCCTGCCTTTGTGGTGCTACCTTCTCAGGATACAGAAAGGCTTATGTATTTAATAAACCAAGAAAGTATTAATTAATATACTAAAATTGGCAGACAATTTAGTGGGGTCTGAGCATACTTTTGAAAGAATCTGCAGATATTGGAAAAGCTCCAAACCACATAGGAGACCTCTATATTCATGTCAGCAGATGGGATTTTGTTTGAAAATGCAGGGTTGCAATAAAAATTTGGGCTACTGCTGGAGGTGTTCAGTTCTCTGAGCTTATAATGACCAGCTGTTTCCCGTATCCATGGTTACCCTGAATGTTAAAACCTTCTTTTTGAAAAAAACTATTTCTATATTGCTCTTTATTTATATTATACTGCTGCATCTAACTATGGAACAATATTAAACAAAGGTCTGTAAAAATACAGTACTGGTTTTGCCTAAGAAAATACACCTAGGTAAAATAGCCTAGATACATCTAAATGAAAAAAGAGTAATTTCTTTATACTTATTTTCTTTTTGTAATTAATAGCCATGAAGAAATAAGTTACTTTATGAACTAATAAAAATCTTACATAAAAACAAATGTGATCATAGAAAAGAAATTCACCATTTCAAGAAAAGGAATATGTACAAATATCACAGATTGAACTGTCTTGGCATTTTTGTAAAGTGCTGATGTCAGGTTGCATAAGCTATAAATTATAGAGTTATGAAGTCCCAATAGACAGTCATTAAATTTATGAGATTGTCACAGAAAATTATGCAACTAATAAGACACACAGAAACGTTTGTCTATAACTATACTGTCTATGACTCTGGTCTATGACTGCCTTGGTCTTCGTGCACAGCTTCAATGTTTATCACTTCATCAGAATTAAAGTTCTTTTTTAATCTAAAAAAGTATTTTTGTAGAAGAAAAATAATACAAAATATTTTTAAGATAATAATTAGTCTGTGTGATGCACTTAAGTAGAATTATTGCAGTTAAGCACTGTGTTAAACACCTGCCTGCATCTTCCTATACAGTTAATTTTTTAAAATGTATTCCTATACTCCCAATCAGTCCCAGATATTTTCCGGTTTTCCTACTGAAAATGTTCTATGGATGTCCTTCAGTCAAGTCAAGGTTACTTAGCATCCTAAATGAATAGTGAGAAGAAGATAATTTATCAGGAAGTAATCCAGATGCTGAAGTAAGTATGATAGTGTTCTTCATAAAAGTGAATATCATGCTTAATCTGCTTCTCTCTGAATCTTAACGGCAGCCATGTGAACTGCTTTCATGCATTTTCAGAAGCAGAATATTCACACTTTCAGAAGACTATTTTATGACAACATAAATAAATTTTTATCTTTTGATAGTGATTTTACCTAATATCATAAAGATGTTTTATGGTATGTCAGAAATACGGGTACTGTTTAGATTAAATGTCATTAATTTTTTATGCAAATCAAAATATTTTGTGTACATTACTTCAGAGATATTTCAAATTTTGGCTGATATTTTAAAAATTTTGTGATTCTTGTTTAAAATAAAAGAATATTTTAAAACATCTTTTATGCCTACTAGATTTAGTACAATAATAGCTTCATTTCAAGGGACTAGATGGTGAGGGACAAGGTTGACACATAACTATTCTTGCACATTGCATTTAACTAGACTAAGGTGATAGTTTTAAGTAAATGTTCACTGATTTAATTTGAAGGAATTTTCAATTTCAATTGAAGTCAGTTTTTATTGACACAAGGTGTTAATATTTTAGCCTTTCCACAGTCAGAATCTTGGCTGTGCAATTGTCTAATTTAGTGTCTGTCAATATTTTAAGATTGGGTTGCTCTTTAGTGTTGCTCAGAAAAAGAAATTTTTGTCCCCAGTAAAGATGTGAAACAGTATACCTGTGATAAATTCGAGGTTTGATATCAAAATGATGACACATTTATGTTGGGAACAGTACTGAAGAGTGTCTGAACTCAAAAAAAATCTGCATGAAAATAAAAAGCCTCCCTTAGATCTCCTGCAACTTTTAGGCAAAGGCAGGTCCCAGCTAAATAGCTCTGAAAGATTTAGCTAAATGTAGTGAAGTAAAAAAGAAAAGGAAGAGTTTATATGAAAAAAAAAAAAGCCTATAATATTCTTCCCATTTCTCATTATGTGCAATTCTCCTGGATAAGATACCTTCATTATGTTATGAAAGCACCATGAACTGTTGGTGACACGAATGCTGCTGCTCTGGGTTATCAGTTGGCTGATTAGACAAGGATTTGGGACATGCTGTTCTCTGGCGGTGACTCTGCAGTAGATCTTGGATCAATCACTTCTCTGGTGATTCTAACTTCTCGAAGCAATCATTTCTTCCTTTTTTACATCCTCTCCTTGTCTCTTAATTTTAATTTCTTGTCTTTTTAGGCTGTGAAATGCTCCCTCTTATGCACTTCTCTAACATCTAGAACAGTTAGGATCTAAATTCCACTGTAATTTTAGCACTTCAGCACATAAATATTCTTGAAGGACTTTTAAAATCACAGAGGTTGTGATAATTACAATTATATGAAGTGTTTAAGATGAAATAACTTTCCTGAGTCAATGTTGTAAAAATTTAGCCTGCTGAGTTCTGAAATATTTAGAGTGAAGTTTCTCTCAGAACATCTCTTAATTTTATTGTTGGAAAATGCTCTAAGTCTGCTTTTCTTATTTGTGATCTTGGGGAGTAAAAAAAAAATATTGCAGCCAATACTGTTTCAACCTCTTTCTTTCTCTCTCCCCTTCTCCCCCACTGTTAACCCTGTCTTGGTTTTCTTTTTTTCTTTTCCAAATGCATATTTCTATTTGAGAGGAGAAAGAATATTGTTACACTTCTCTCTGTTGTCCATAGTAGCTTACTGATTCTTCTGTTTCTTTACTGCTGGTGTTTTGGCAGCAAGTATTAATCCCTTATTCTCTCTTTCAGTCTCTTTTTTTATTTTTGGTTGTCTTGTTTTGTGGGGTATGTTGTTGTTATTTTTTATTTTTAAGACAAACAGGAAGTTATCAGATTACTTTTGATAGCAATGCAATTGTTCAATGGAATTTTGACTTTGCTGGTAGTTAGATAATGTAAGATTGGTGTTTTCTCGAGTACAGATTACCACAGTCTCCATTCAGGTATCAGGTTTGTAATAGCTGCGCCAGTAGGTACAACAAATGAAGTCTTGAAATGCATAAAACCAAGCTCCATCAAGTCAAGTGTTGTTGCCAGCTTTATGAGTTCCAGATCTATCAACTAGGAAAAGATTGCAAACAAAATATCTATATATTTTACTCTGCACTTGTTTAGACATGGTGGAAATGAGAATCTGACTCCCAGCCAGGTGACAATGTGCATTGATAGTGTACTCTGAGAAGGAAGCTGCTTCATTATTGATTTGGAGTAGTGTTAAGAATAAAGAAAGGTCCTGATTCTTGAACTTTGATGTTATATGTAAACTAGAATGTTGATATTTAAAAACAAACTACAAAATTCAGTTTGAAATTCCTCATTTTAAAAAAAGCAACCCACATGAAAAATACCCCCAAAACTAGTAAAATTTTATGCAAGTCTTGCTGTGGTTCTCAGTGATTATGGTATTACAGCACAACAGCTCTTATTTATTCAGTCTTCTTGGCATTCAGAAATTGTACTTTTAGAAAGATGTCTTATGCTTATTTTATCTTAGTATCTTAGTTTCAACATCTTGATGCAATCTAATCTGGCTACATGAAAGTACATGGGGTACCAAGGATCAAAAATATTTTGACTTATTCACTTCAGTGTGAGTTGTGTTTATCTGTAACAAATAGCAATTTTGCTGCAGCAAAGAGTCCCAGCCTTGCACTATAGAATAAATTCTAACAATAATTATTAACTGTTAATATACTTGCAAAATAAAATTCAAGAATAGTACTGTATTTTGTTACCAAATTCAGAATGAGACTAGGAAGGACAGAGGAGCTAGATGATATTGAAAATTGATCATGGCTCAGTTTCTCTGTGTGTATACATTTTCTCTGTGTACTCTCTTTGCTATAACTCTTTTCCTTAGATTAAAAGATAGAGAAATAAATATGTTTAAAGTTCACCTTAATTTTTCCCTGACTCAATGTCTTCTTTGTAATACTGACTCACATATGAATTACATCCATCAATAATACTCAATACATTATGGTTTTGCTAACTTTACTAAGTACTTTACTCACAGAGTAGGATGATAACCTAGAAACCATGTTTCTACTAAATAAAGTCAAATAAATCACAAATATGTTTTGTGTCTCCATAGAGAATGGGCTTTGTGGTTCTGCTGTTCTTATAACATATCACAGCAAGGTCAGGGAGCAGACTGAGCATCTCTCCAGGCATTTTATCTCATTTTAGAAAGGATGCTGATGGTAAATCATACAGAAACACTTTTATTCCCATTTTCTCATTATGACACTGTAGTCCCTTTTTTAATAGCCAACCATTTATTTATTTTTACATGTATACTAAAATATTTTCCCTCCTTGAGCTCAGGGTCGGAGTCCACGAAAATGTATCCGTGAGCACTGGCTAAGCTGCTCCCTCTGTGATAATTCTGAACTTCAGTGTAATTTAATGTTGATGTTTGGGGTACTCTGACTCTCAGTAGTTTGTTGCTCCTGTATCTTCATATATTTTGACTTTGACTTTTGAAATCCTGCCATTACAGCCATTTGAACTGTGTAATATTTTTAGGAAAATCATACAAAAAATGGTTCAGCTTGCCATATCTCACATTCGCTTATGTGTAATAAATGTTGGGACCGAGTTTATTATTCTTTTTACAAAGGTGGCAGTTGTACTTGGAGTCAGACTTTGGACATAGTGTTCATATGTTCATGGACAGAAATTTTCAGAAGTTAAGAAATTACTATTACAGTTCATTTTTTAAGTTGCTCAGTATGTGAGACAAACATTTTATGTTTCCAGACTGTTTGTAATGGAGACAGGTAAGATGGAATTGTTTTTATGCTGGCCTTTTATATATAAAATAGCTTTTAAGTAATTTTATAGAAAATATGTAATAATTCAGACAGAAACTGCCAAAATAACTCTTTTGTGAGTTGAAAATTAAATGAAAAAAAAATCTCTATGAAAATATGAAATGTCTCTGTGCAAAGTTTCATGTTTTACTTCAAATTAATGATTTCTCCATTTCTCTCTGAGTATCTTATTCTTCCCATTATGCTTAGCAGTGTCTGCTTGATAACATTTATGTAGCATTTGAAGCCAAGGGAAAAAATAGCAGACACACAACACAATAGGTGTAGTATTTCAATAAACATGATTGCTTATTAGAATACACTGAATTGAATTCTACTACTTCAGAACACTAATATGTATTGTAGTATAAGAAAGGTACAAGTGTTCCTGTTTTCTTTAGCTTCTGTGCTCAGTCTGGACATTATTCTCAGGTAAAATTTTACAAAAGAAATTTTTACATGTCATTCGAACTTATCCTAACAGTAAAAAGTTTTTAAATTTACTGTAAGTTTTATAAAATGTTGTCTTTAGAATCTAGAACTGCTGTCCCATTATAGTTAAAGTTCTGGTGAGAGACAGGGACATGCTGCTCTGCACTGGTGATATTACAATGAAAAATAATAGACACAATGAGATTTTTCATAAATAAGTCAGATAATAGAGAACTGGAGTACAATAATAAAAAGCAAAATATTCTGAAAATAATCAAATAAATTTCTCTCTGAACAGTCAGTAGGCTGTTATGAATCTGTGGATGTTTATAGTCAGGACAGAGTATGGAATATTTCATCTTTCAAAGCTCTTTGGGATTAAAACTTGTAAAAAATTAGAGCGGATTTTCACTGAATATGCTTGATCTTCAAAATGCATGGCTGGGTGGAGTAGATGAGCATAGATTTAGAAGTACACACGGGAGTTCTGTTCAGTGTTTGCTACAAATCTCTACCTCCAGACAAAGATTTAGTACTAAGAGACGCTTTGAAACCCCATTAGCAGAAACAGCAAGAAGAAAGAAACTTTTCTGTCTATCATTTAGTAATTGTGTTAAAGATCAGGTTTTCTTTTTTTTTCCTTATTTTTTTGTTTTTTTTTTTTTCAATTTTTTTTTTTTCCTGGCTTTATTGCATGAGTTGGCTGGGAAGATTGGATAAAGAAAAACCCCATGGTCTACTGGAAAAGTTCTTGGTGACACAAAGAAATTAAAATTAAATCAAACTTAATCAAGCCTCATGAATGAGTAATCAGGTTGTACATTAAAGCTTAACTGCTTTTTTCTAAAATATAACAAAGATCTTTGAAATCATTTTTTCAGTGAGGCAGTGCTTACATTAACACTTCTCAGTCTGATAATGTTTCATGGTCCCTAATATGGGTAATGAGTTGCCTTCTTAATTCCTTTCAATATTTTACTATCTTTCATGTATCAAAATGTTTATATTTCTTTTTAGAATTACATGGAGATAAAAGAATTTATGACCTTATGGAATTAGGTTCTCTGATATATTTCCGTGAACTATGCAACAACACAATGATTAAGCTGAATTATCTCAGTAATTTTTAAATTTCTATTCACTGTTCTACATTTGAAGTAATTTATTTTGTCTGATCCTGCAAATTATGCCTCTTCTTTGCAATTGATCAAAAAAGCATTTAGCAGCATACTTCTAATGAGGTATGGAGATTTCTGAGGTGTTCTGCCTTGAAAAACTAAGTTTACATAGGATTTTCTAAAAACCCCTCCAATTTACAATTGATTTTGTGAAATTTAAGGAAAAACTGAAAGTTCATTTGTGCCCTGTAAACAGAACACATGGATAATTAAAGAAAATAATTGATGTGGTGCTTGTAAATGACAGAAAATGCCAGTTTAAAGCATATAAAAGTAATAATATAAATTTTTGACAACAGAAGTTCAAGATTATTTGTGGCAATTAATGTGTATTTCATGTTCCTAATACTTACTGCTTCCTGAAGTGACATCTTCTTTGGCACAAAAGGATAATATTGAGTTGTACATTATATTCAGAATAATTCAGAGTGCTTTTAGATTCCACTTCAAGTCCTTAGAATGAAGAATTCTGTAGACCTCAGTAACCATTGTTATTTCTTCATATTGTTTATTTACCACATTATCTCATATAATTAATGCAATAATGGGAGGAGAGAGGGACAGGCATGGTTTCTTCTTTTTTATGGTGATTCCTGCTTTGGGATTACTAGGTTTGTTTGTTTTCTGTCACATCCCTCATAAAGCATTAAATGCTGTGGCTTTGGTTGCCAAGAGTCAGCTGTAGTTCACACCATCCGAGATTTCTGACCACACTTTTTGTAGATCATTAGTTTCATGTAAATCTGCTCATTGCATATAAAACCAATGTTGCTTTTCAGGTTATGGCATAGCAATTGAAACATAATTTATTCAAACAGCTGAAAGTTCACACTTCTCTTACTTTTGTGTTCAAGATTTCCAAGCTCAATATTTGCTCTGGACAGTCCAGCTTGATTATTCAAGGTTTCTTCTTGTTTTGGTCCTATGACAGTGTTTCCAAGGAGTGGATTTTAATCTCACTGCTCTAACACATAAATTTGTTACTTTGCTGACAGAGTGCTTTTGCTGTTTGTATCTATGAGGAAGATAAAATGCTTATAAACACTAAAGGCTTCAAGAGCCTTGTCTATTCCAATACACATTTTCATGACTCTGCAAGTTCAAATTTTGGCAATATGAACCTGTAGATCCAAGGCTTGACTATGTTATTAAAAATTTTAATTGTTTCTCTTTGATAGAATATCTGTATTTTGCTATTATATATAATAGTTTTGGGTATTGATGCTAATATTTTTTTCCTGAGAGCCAACTTCATCACTTCGGAAAACACTGGTTTTATAGTCAAATTAAATCCAGTCCACTTCCAGCAATTCCAGCCTGGAACAAAATCAGAAAGCCCTTTTTATGGTGCAGGATAAATGTTAGGCTGGAGTATGAAATCAGTGATAGGACAAACCTATTTCTTATCAGTCTTTGTGCTATCTTGCATCCTGTCTGTATGCCACTCCCTCCAGAAATGAGCACAATTCTCCGAGCCTGTGTTCACTCCCATTTTTTCATACTTAGTGAAAATGCAGAACTCCTTTGTTATTTTCATTTGAGTATGACTATTTTCTATTAGCATTTTTTGGCCTTATTTGTATTACAGGAAACAAGAGGGACTCCATTGTAGCAAAGATAACACCAGAAAAGGTTTGCAATGTAATGTAAAATGTATAGAATTGGAATTGGAATTGTTTACTTTATTTCATGGGGGTGGTCATGGTGTTGTTTTTTGCTGGAACTTTTTTGGTAATTTCATCAGTGAGCCTGGGTCTGATGCTCTTAGCAGAAGATTTGACATATGGAGAAATGGCAACAGAGGAATTTTGAGAAAATACCCTTAATGCTGCCATTATATGGATAGGTGAAGGATATTAAATGCAATTCTATTCTGAAAGGGGTAATTAAATGGTACACAGTCATATACTGCATCTATTGCTGTTCTGGGAAGAATCCTAATTTTTGGATGATATCTTTTTATATGAGTAGTCCCTGAGTCATGCACTGATCAGATGAGTCATCAATGTTTCTTAATTTTTATTTTTTTAGTAAATATCAAAAGAATTTATTGATTTGGTTAATTAGTTGTGGATTTTTCTCTTTCTTCAGGTTTTTTCCTTATTGGACTGAAATTGTTTACGTAAAAGTGAGCATGTTTAGTATTTCAAGCTGTACTTGTTAGAAGGTTTCACTGCTCTCTGATTCTCCAAAAATTCTGTGTAATTTTATGCCTGCAGTAGAAGTTGAAGCACATTGTGTCTTATCACTCTTTCTTTGTTGCAGAAATGACCAAAGTCTGCAAGACTTCTTGGCAAAAATAAAAATTAGTCTGTTTAAAGAAGACAACTTTGTGAACATATTTCTCTAAAAAGACCAATTAACTGTTGCATAAAAGTAAATTTAGTTCAGAATATTCGGGAGAAGATACTAAGAAATAAATAACAATTCTAGCCTAAGTTGTGAGAAGGGAAAAAGAAAAAGTCTTAATTTTTATATAATGCCTTTATACTTTAAATTACTTTACATATTTTTTTCTTTTCTTTTTAAATTCTGTTTATATTGCCATTTTTCCTTAATATGAATTAAAGACTCTTTAAACTTTATAGCATAAAATTCGATACATAAAATAATTTATTTACAGTTTGGACATCAGACGATCTGACTATTCTTAGTAAATTATACTTCTTACATAAGCAAATCCATATTCATGTTGTGTGTCTTTGGAAATTTAGATCCTCTCTCTTTCAGAAATTAACAAAGAAGATTATGGAAGTTCTGGAACTCATGTAGATTTTAGAGAATGTATGTATTCAGGATTTTTCAAACCAAATTAATTGCAACTGATACAAATCTAAGCTTAAACCTGATTGTGTTTGATCTTCAATCTACATATACTGTACTTAAGCTGAAGTCTTCAGCAGTATCTGAGGTGTAAAACTTTTGTTCTATTTTATTATCAATCCAATATATTTCTTTAAATCAGGCTAATTAATCGATGCTATTTACACTTATTATGCTTAATAACACTCTGGAAAATAGTCAATGTACCTAAACATTCCTAAGAGTCTCTGTTGTAGAATCCAGTATCATCTCTTATTTCTAATTAAATTATTTGGTAAGGAAAATCAAACAAGATGCTGTGTTTTTGAAACTTTTCAAAGTCCTTAACAACTACATTTTCATCAGAAGGAAAACTGAAAAAATAAGTTCTACATTTTAGTCAGACATAAATATTTCAGTTTCAGTAGCATTTTGGAATTAAAATAATTTAGGTTGGAAAGGACCTCAGAAAAGGAAGAGATCCAGCCCAATTCTATGCTCAAAGTGGACTTTAAGGATAAGTGTGGTTGCTCAGAGCCACTCAATGCTTTGGATGTTTCCAGCAGCAGAGATGCCATAATTTCTCCACAAAACCTCTTTATTTGGAAATTTACGGTCATGCATTCAACAAGAGTCACCATCCCAGACATAATATATGGTATCACTACTGATTAATAAATTATTAGTAAATATTGTCTGAGAAAACAAGTACAGTGGGATTCTGAGATACCATCTATCTATATATTTGCAATAGTTCTATGGCAATAAAGCAAAGTTTTTGAGAGGATTCTCAAAGATTGGAAGAAAGTAAATGAAATGGGAAAAATTTGTATCTATTTTAAGCAAGTATTATGTCACTGATTTAGTCAAAGCAATGTTTTTTTATCTCAGCCCAGGAGCTTCTTTAAACCTTGTCAGTTGTAATCTCACACTGAGTTTATTTTTATGTTCTGTGTTTTTTTATCTGCTTATTTCTTCATTTCATATTAATTTTTTATTTATTCAAGACCTCTTAACTCTTATATAAATAATTTTGATTTTTTTTTTCACACTGGTTTCATATTGGGTGTGACAACTGTTGCACATTAAATGTGCCAAAATTATGAATCATTGTAAGGCTTCCAAGGCCAGTGCTATAAAATAAGAAGAAACATCTTTGATAAAGTGATAGAGATGCTTCCATTATTTCCACAAGATGCAAGAGTGAAATATGTGTTTCCTTTTTTATAAGAAACTCTCAAACTTACAAACTAATATCTGATACCACATTATGGGATTAGGGCTAACACTGTTTCTGTTACAGTCAGGAAGAAGGATATTTGTCTCCAGCATTGAAAGAAAGGGCAAGATATATTTGTTCCTATCAGGACCAGGGCTGGAACAAGAGGCTAGAGACACGATGTCTCTGTTTAGAATTTTCTATGGTCAATATATATTCTCAGTGGCAAAGTGAATTTGTCTCTCAAGAGAACAAAAAAAAAATAAAATTCTGAAGTTTGTGTTCTGAACAAAGCAATTACCTTGCAGTCAAAATAAACAGACAACATTTCTGCAGCTGTCTGAATCATGGATGCTTACTGTATCATTTTTCCCTGTGGCCCAAGAATAATGTTCCATCTGCAAAATGATTAAATGGATTTCATAGGTAAACTCATTTACGATTCCATTTTAATGGAGTTACCCTTCATTAGAGGCTGTCATTCAAAATTAATATGAGGAGTTATTACTGAGATACCAAAAGTGAAGAGCTGAATGTCATAGTACTCATTTTTCATAAGTATGGATGCTCTTGAAGTGAGAATTGAGCGCTGAGAGCAGATTGATCAAATAAATATTTGGTGTAGTACTTAGTTACATTTTTATGTCAATTGCTTCTGTCAGTCAAAGCATGGCAAACTAAAGGAGAAAATACAGCAGAACAAATATTCAAAGCAACAAGCACAAACAAAATAATGACCTTCCCTTGTCCTTTTTCTTATAACACTTCCACAATCATGAAGGAAGAGTCTGGGTTCATTGTTTGTTGGGTTTTGTGTTCATTTGTTTTGTTGGTTTTTGTTTGGTTGGGGTTTTGTTTAATAATACCTGAAACTATTGACTATTCAATAAATTCATATTTCAAAAGAAACAAGTGGACACTGAGCCTGTACAAGTTTAGTGAGCTAGAAGACAATTTGTACCTCACCACTGGACTTATATTTTTACATAGCAATTTACCTGACAATGGAAAGAAAAAAAAAGAGTAAAGGAGAAACATCCAGTACATTCGTATTTTCAGTAAATACAGTGTGCAAAATATCTCTGTTGGCCTGTCTGATTTATTTGCTGAGTGATATATATTGCCAGGATTATGTGATATTATATTTTATATATTTTTAATTTAATTAATATAATTTTCTACTCTTGTTTCCTAGTAGATATCTATATTTCTGGTCTTTTTAATAAAACTCTGCATTTTCTTTCATATGTAATCATAACTTTTAGAGTATGACAATATGTATTCATCATTGGTGTGGGTCTTTTTTTAAGGCATGCTGTGGGAAATGGATTTGTAGAGGGTTCTCAGGGCCTGAGAACAGAAAGCCCACACAGTATGCATCTATATGCAAACTTTGAAATAAGAAATGCTGACTTAGAAATGCCATGGAATAGGACAGATATTGTTGAGAGAGAAATGGAGCTAGAAAAAAGTTTCAAAGGATGGCCTTGCAAATAAGATTAGATACTTTGGAGAAATAGAACTATGAAAGATGCATTGGACCGATGAGGGGTAGTTTTAGATGACTACAGCACAGTGTGGCAAAAAGCTGATAGGCCAAGAAATGTTTATAGTGTGATGTAATTAGGAAATAGTTGGCTTCTGATTGTGATGGTGTGAATTATAATATCTGAATTGTCTCATCCCTCTCATGAGACTGAAAATGGAATCAAGGTTTTTAAAATGCCTCTCAGTTGCCCCCTCTCTGGGTTAGGAGAAGGATATTGTCCAACAGTATGCATTTTTATGTCCTTTTAAAACACATAATATCTTGTACTGTCAGCAGTTAAGGGGAGGAAATATTTCTTTGCAGCTATTCAACCACCTCAGCTAATATTTTGTTGGTAGAAATGTGTAACAAATTAGTGGGTCAGAGACAGAGATGACACACACTCCAGAATTCCCATGCTACAACTGATTGTTTTATTGTCCTTCAATAGGAGGATTTGAATCTCCTGGTCCAGAGAGCTCATTGATTTGGCTTAAACATCACTCAGCTCCTGTGGCAGTGAGATATCTGCAGCTCAGGGTGGAGCATGATTGGGTCAAGTTCCTGTATGTGTTCAAATCCATCCTATCACAGCTCAACCCAGGGGCTGTTTTATGGAGCTGGGGTGGGTTTCTTATTTATAACAGATTATTTGCTCAGCCACAGACCAGCTGTGACAGTAATGCTATTAAAATTTACATGTAATAATTAGTATTGTTTACTTTGATTAGAGCATGCATCTGCTCCCGAAAATTATGATGCTTCAATTTTTATTTTACTGTTTGCTCTTATTACAATGGCAAACCATTGTCAGTAATTAGACTATTGTTTACTTCAAGAAAGTGGAGTAGTCATCTGCCTTCAGCAGCACCTGTGTGCAGCTACCATCTGTTCTTCTCAGGCAGCCATGAAGTACTCTCTGTAAATTTTCTTCCTTTCACCCTGTGAATGGTGTCTAAAATTTCTTAATATTTGCTGCTAAGCAAAAAGCAACTTTTTGTGTATTAAGTTAATAAGAGGTGGAATAATATCATTTTAGAGTGTAGAAGACATTATGTCTCAGGAAATATCTTCAACCTTCAGAAGATGAAAGTCCACAGAAACCTTACAGCAGCCAACCAGTACCTAAAGAGAGCCTGCTGGAAAGCTGGACAGGGACTTTTTACAAATGCCATGTAGTGATAGGACAAGGAGGAATGCCTTCAAACTGGAAGAGGATAGGTTTAGATTAGATATTAGATATGCAGGAAATCCTTTACTGCAAGAATTGCTAGGCACTGGAAAAGGTTTCCCAGATAACTTGTGGATATCCCATCCCTGGGAATGTTCAAGGTCAGGCTGGATGCGGCTCTGAGCAACCTGATCTTACTGGAAGATGTCTCTGCCCGATGCAGTGAGGATGGAACTCGATGATCTTTAAAGTTCTTTCCAACTCAAACCACCCTATGTTTCTATATAAATTATTATCTACTAAACTGCAAAGACTATGGTTCCATGATGTGAAATCTAGTTTTCACTATTGCTTTAGAATTTTGTAATAATTTCCACAAGAAAATGAGCTGTAAAAGTGAGATGGCAATAAACTGAAGCCTTCCATAAGCTTAGAAATTATTTCATTATCAGTAAACTTTAGAAAATTTTTTCATCATGATAAACTGTTGTTAAGTTTAGAAGGTTACATTTAGACTACTGATGATTAGGTCAATGTATTTTTTCTCTTGAGGAAGTTAAGAATTAAAATAAGGCCAGTTTAACATGTGTGTGTCATTTATATTTTTACAGAAGTCATATATATATGCTGAGAGACACTATTAATCCTGGGACATGGTTAATAGACATCATAGAGAGGAATGAGCCTCATTTTAACCTTAAAAATATTTGATTCCAGAATTATTTTGAAAATATTTTAAAACAATAGTAAATTGGATATTATTAGTGTTGAATTCATTGCTATTATCACCAAGTATGCAGGGCAGAGTTTTGTATAACTTCTGTACTGCAGATTAAGATGTATTCTGTGACTGATGTCATTAGTGATAAGGTTAGGGATGGAAGGCTTTATAAATCTGCATTTGCGGCCAACCTCATGAACAAAATAACACTTGAACTGGCAATATTTTGCATTTTATATCTGTTTTCTATAGCAAAATGTTTTTGTGGGGTTTTGGTGTCATTGCTTGTCAACAAGTGGATAGAAACATTAGTGTTGAAAATGTAGAACACGGAAAATAATTTTTTAAAAAGGGGAAAAAAAGGAAAAAAAAAGAAGAGTAATGTTACTAAAATGATTGAATTAAAATTCAAAGACTTTTTTCCTGAAATTAAAGTAAGAATACAAAGGCAGGTACTTGATATACTTATTATCTGTGGTTAATATTTTAAATCCTTTTCTTAATCCGTTTCTTCCCTCCACTGCAGATTCTCAATATTAAAATGGAAATATAAAGAATATAACATTATAGACAGGAAAAAGTTTGGTTCAACCAGACATAAATCAACATCAACTATTCATAGGTAATCTGCAGTTCTTAATTTAAATGCAAGGTTAGCGGTAAGACAAATTCAAGGCAAAGAGATATGGCTATGGTGGTTAGTCTTTTCTGGTTAGTCTTAATGTAATATCAATGTTTTCCTCCACTACTTAATTTTTTTTTAAATACACATATATAAAAACCTGTGTAAAAATAAAAAACTTAAGGGATGAGAAAAGGAAACACACTGCAGAATTTTAATCAGATTTTAAGTATGCATTATTAAAGTGCTGGTATTTCCAAATTCTTGACAATATTCATCAGAATAAGTGAAGATTGATCAAGTGGCCAATGTAGGTTTGTTTCAGGAAACTGAAAAGATGAAAAATGCCCACTTAATGCATGCACTGAAGTATTAATTATAGTCAAGTTCTGCTGATTTCATAAAGCTGAAGTCACATTTTCACATCAGCATTCAATGACATAAATAACTAATGAGTAAAAATGTTATTTCTATTAAAGATTCTTAATAAACCATAAAGAGTAGATTGGAAAAATGATGGTTGTTCAATTTTAGCATAAATAAAGGAAAAGCATGAGAAAATTAATCTAATAATCTTTATAGTGACAAATCAATTTTTAAAAATAAATTTGTAGGACAAAAAGCCAGTATTTTGCTGATAAGCAGCAATTTTCTGCTTAATAATTATCTTTTAGGGAACAGTCACATTTTATTAAAATGACTAATTAACTCACTGTACTGCTGTGCTAATAGTGAAGGAAGCACAATATATGAATATTGATAGCAAGATTTTTTAATAAGAAAAGAATTAAATAACAATGTGTTCCCCATATTTCATAGCAGTAATTTAAATGCAAATGTAGAATACAAAAATTACCCCCACTCTCCCCCTACACAGAAGGAATATCCATTCTAGTAAAGGACATTCTTATTCAGGAAAAGGCCTGAGAAAAGAGATGAGCTAATAGGGAGATATAAGTTGTTAAAATGCAGTTGATCTGTTCAGTGGGGGGAGATTTCAAGCAGGGTTATCCTCCTTGAACTGAGATTTCAAAAGCTGTAATCTCCAACAATCTAATTTCCATGGTTTTATGCTTCTCAACAATTGCAAAACTCGTTTGCCATTTGGAACAAAACTGGGAATACAGATATTTGGAAAACAAAAACCTTTTCTCTAGGAATGTGATAGATGGATATGGTACAGGACTAGTTGAGGTCTCATTGCTATCAACTGCACTTCTGTCACATAATATTCAGAATTTTTGCTTTATTAAACAGTCGATACATCATGCTCAGAGGGGCTACATAGAACATAAAGTAATGGCAGGAAACTTGAGCTGATAGAAATTTTTGCTGAGAAGGAGAACATGGTATAAATAGTAATGTAAAAGCAATTTGGAGATTTTCATCAGTCAGTATTTTTCCATGTTTAGTCAGATTTGGGTTAGTCATGTACATAGACCGATTGGAATTTTGTAGTCAAAGAAGAGCTCACATTTAACAGGAAGATTAGAGTTATGTGGTGATTCAAAGCATATATTAATGAGTAATTAGAACTGGTTTATACATTGTTTTAAGCAAGCAATATGATGTTTTGGAACAGCCCTTACCTTCTACAGAGAGATTTGGCATCCAAATTTTACATCCAGCTAGATATTTGAACACTACTATCATATTTATAGCTTGATAACCTTTGCTTTGGCATTTCTTATTTATAACTATGCAGTCCTCTAAATAATTCATATTGAATATTTGCACTTGCAAAGTGGAGAAAATTGAAAGACTATGAAAGAAAAACTTTCTTCTAGTACCTTCCAACTATGCTTCCAGAATGATGAAGGGAAAAACAGATACCAAACTGACATTTGGACCTGTTAGTAGGTGCAGTGCTACATTGTGTGTCAATAAGAGGTTTAATCCCACCGTGTTAGTGGTGTCATTGCAAATGTTGCTAACAAATAGCTTCCTACTATGGAAATCTAGTATGGAAGCACTTGCATCAGAGGGTGAGCAAAATACAAATAAATATTGCCTATGGAATTTTTCAGATGATACTATAAGTTTTTGCTACTACTACTACTATTATTATTATTATTAATAATAATAATAATAATAATAATTTTGTTGTTGTTTTTGTTGTTTCTACTATTGTTTTCATTCTCATATCATATAATCTCTCTAATTGAGCAGACAATTTTTCATTTCTTTTGTATTTTATTTTATTTCTCTTACCCTTGTTTCTCTCAGATTAGAGTAGCCACAAACCTGAAAACTGTGGGTTTCTGTGTGAATTGAAGCAAGAATTGATTAAGGTACTTTCAGCCTGAATTTATGTTGGGAGTTATAGCAACTATTTTCTTCACAATGTTGCATTTTACTACAGCAGTTATAGCTAAAATTATTGAGAAATTATTAACGTCAAAATTAGAATAAAAAATGAAGCTTAAAACTGCAGACAGCAAACAAAGCAAGAATTAGGTTTTCAAAAGCAACTGTAACCCAAAGCTAGGTTCTTTAGAAACCTGGGAGCTGATAAGGGTGGAAATTAATAATGGAACTCAAAAAGTGTTATGAATAGTTCCCAAGGCTAGAGGTAAATAAGATGTCATGCAACATTTCCAAAAAATAACACTGACAATCAAATGTAATCTTTTAATAACAGCCTCAGACAGGATCATACTAAACATAATGTGTTAGTATATACTGTATTCCTGCCGTTCACCTCCACATCATTAGTTAAATGAGATTTATGTCTTTATAAGCATATCTAGAAAGAAGCTTTTAACTGGAATTATGATTTTGATTGCATCCAGTTAGGAACTGCCCATGTTCCTAAACAATACCTGTGCCATTAAAATTTAATGTACTCTGGAATTTCCGGTGTTCCTATCACCTTGTAATAGCCCAGTAATGAGAATCTCCTTCAGGAAATGATGGATTGGGTTCCTACTTTGCTCTATTCAGATTAGCAATTCATTTTTCCAGCTGTAAAACTCAGAAATAACCCCCACATACTTGAGCTCCTACTTCAGTGCATGTCTCCAGTCTCAGTACGGTAACATTATCTGTCTGTCAAATAACATTCTGAATGAGCATTCACGTACAGAAAACCACTTAATTTGCAATTAGTAATTGTAATAATTATCAGATATAGAAAAAATGCTCACTTCTACAACCATTGGTCACATTTTTCAATCACAAACCAGTACACATTTATTTTGAATTTATCTCTACTGAAATGGAGTTACTTGCCAGCAAATGAATTGACTGAATAAACAGAGACTTTTTAATATACTGGTGCTCCATGATGAGCATTGATCAGAAGTTTGGATGTAGTTCATAATTTAACTAGCAGCTTTACTAGAGACATTTTTAAGAGGTATTGTGGTGACTAGGAGTAAAACAAGAAATACACATTATACCAGTCTGTAGCCTTTCTTCAGTGAAAGATTAAGTACTTGTATCCCTTTTGGTTTTACACTTACAGCAGGTCATCTTCAAACCTCCTTCACTTTAGCCTTTAGAAAAATACTGATGAAGAGACTAATTTGAGACAAAATAATAGATTATATGTGAAAATACTCACTATACCTGTCAAATGCTTTCAAACAATGTAAATAGTCAAATCTACCCACACTCTTTTCACTATCTTTTCTTTTGATGAACACATAGGCAAGAACCAATTCCTCTTAGGGTTTTGGATTCAGAGTGAGTATTTGGAAAAACAAGTTGAACATTTTCTATTGTATCATCAAATAAAGTTATGAAGGAAAAAAAAAACTTGTGTAAGACTTTTCTACTTATTCCAGTCAAAGTATAGCATGGTCTCCGTAGCCTGCCTGAGCTGTGTCCCAAAAGGCAGTTTAGAAAATGTGAAATTTTCATAACATTGGAAAACTGTGTGTCCTTACTGACTACAGAACTTCTTTCCACAAGCTGATACCTTTGTCAACAAATTTTTATGTAGCACTTGTCATATGTTCTGAAATTTGATGCAGTTTGAGGTTGAAATTATTCATTTGTAAAGGAATTATCTACAACCTCCATTAACTTTCTCATAATTTCAATTCCCTTTTGAAAGCTAAAGACCTTTCCTAAAGACTTACAGCACTAGAAGAACGTTAATCTACAGCTCTGATTTAGATTATATTGGTTTTGTTTTACATAAGAGGTATGTGGGAATCTCACCAGAATACAGCAATTTTTTCTGGTGGTGTTGAGAAATTCTCATGTGTAATATGTAGGCAACTGTTTGGACACATTAAAAAAAATCCATGGCATTATTTCATAAAGGTATTCCTTCCTGTGTGAATAGTCAAAATTTTAGCTCCCTTGGATTGTGATATTTTGTTGGCTTACTAAAGACTCTCAGATAGTGAGCAATAGCAACCTTATGTGGCTTGCAAAATTAGTTATGCTTCTTGAGTTTGAGGTTAGCATTGGCCTAAATCCTTGATTTACCACTATATGAAGCTCCAGAGTGATATTCTTTTATATGCTGGAGCTCATCATCAAACCCTGAGCACTAGAAAAAAAATTAAAAATTAAAAAAGATACGCAAAGTTATGTTTTTAAATTAAGCATTTGGTGACTAGGAATATAATGTACATGAGTTGTTTAAAACTAATATGAGCTGAAATTCTTCCAATAAACAATGATTAAAATGACTCAAAACTATAGTTGTTGGGTTGGCTTTTTTATAATTCCTAAATGACAACTAAACACAGACTGATGTGCTGAATGTTGCAGAGCTCTCTGTAATTACTGTCAGGAGTGACAACACTCAGCCTGAGTGAGAAGGCTGGGCTTTGGGGTGTCATTTTTTCTTTCTTCTTGTATAATATCTGTGCTCATCTGTCTGACTAAGTTTTTATTGCTGAGATAGCCTTCTTCAGAGCCAAATGGCTTTAGAATAATCAGGGTGCAGACTTTTTTTTTTTTATGTCAATGTTGTTGGGTTTTTCTGTAACACCAAAAACAACAAACCTCCAGCTCCCTTCACTTCTGAGGTTATGGAAATATACTTACACCCCACCATGAGAAAATGTTTTTTGAATTTGTTGTATTTTTTAGTCTTTAAAAAAATGTAGATAATATTGCAGGCTGCCTGACTAAATTCTACTATTGCCATCCTCTAGTGATCCCTTATGGTCCCCAAAAGTTTCAAATTTCTTACTTAAATATTCAATCTGACATGACCAATAATGTGACTTGTGAAAAATGTTCCTGGAACAAAGATTAAACCTAGATATAAACCCTTTAAAGACAGAGACATTGCAGAAAGATTTTATTTAAGGTTATGTAGAAATACAAAGGAAATCTCCTAAAAAGCTCATCGTATTCAGGATTTCAAATATTCTGTATAAACTTCATTGTAACACATAGATAAAATATAGTGAAATAGAAAGCATAAAAAATTGCTAAAACCATGCTACAAAATTAAGTAGCTTGTGTGGTTAATTACAGAATGAGTTATTGAAAAGGTTTAGGTGGATATTGCTTCGTAGACTACATCCACCACTCATCCTGCATCAACCAAACTTTTTACTTTGTTGTAGCAGGACATTGGATTTGAGAAGCACCATTTGCCCTTGGTGAACCTGTGCTGGCTTTTCCCAAACCCCTGCTTCATCTCATTTTCAGAACCTCCAGGAGCATTCATTCCATAACTGTCCTGGAATGAAGTAAGCCTGATGGGCCTGTAATTTCCTGGATCCTCCCTCAAGACATTCTTGTTAATGGGGATGACATTAGCCTCCTTCTATTCTGTGTTTTCATCAACCTGGATTTTGTTCCCAAAGCCAGGAAGCCAGGAAGGCAGAGGTAAAGAGATTGTTGAGAACCTCTACTTTTTTAGATCTCCTTTTCAACATCAGGCTAATATTTTCCTTCTGATTTTGATTGTTATTTATGCACCTGAAGAACCTTTCTTGTATTTTTTAACATCTCTGGAAAATTTCAATTTGAGCTGAGCTTTTGCATTTCTAACTCCATCTCTGCATACCCTGGCAACG
>JAHXMQ010000807.1:45336014-45411107 GCA_020466415.1 Ammodramus savannarum pratensis
TTTTTTTTGCATTTGAGCAGACTCAGATACTTGCAGTTAAGCCAAGGAAGTCTCATGCTTTGCCTGCTTTCCCTGACCTTAAAGAGGATGAACTGGTTTTGTGCTTCCAGAAAAGTGCTTCTAAAAAGCTTCTAGTACTCAGCAATTCCTTGATCCTCCGTGGAAGCTTCCTGCAGGATCCCTCCCAACCGAGCTCTGTGCAAGCTGGAGTTTCCTCTTCTAAACCCAGAAACTTTTGTCTTAGAAATAACCTTCAGTGTGCTCAGCAGGATCCCAAAGTTCACAGTCTTGTGATCACTGCAGCCAAGGCTGTCAATAACAGATAATACAAAGCAGGGTTTCTTGGTTTGTGGTCAAAATTTGATTGAACTCTTAAGACTTAGTGGCTCTAATCTATTTCCAGAAAAACAGCAAGTGAAGAATAATAAAAACAAAATGATTTATCCATAATGCCTGGTTGTTGGGGTATTTTTTTTTTTTAAATAAAACATAGTTTTGTATAAAGAGCAATTAGTGGCACAACTATAAGATATTAAATTTATTTTTTAAAAATAATATTAGAAAAACTTTCTATCTCAAGTTTAGTAGTCAGTCACAGCGTAGTTGCTTGAAGTGCATTTCTTAGAGTTCAAAAATTGATTTAAGAGAACAGTCCATTTTCTGAAATATGAAAACAAACTGGGGTGGAAATTTCACAATTACAAAAGCCTAGGGCATGATGCCACATTAGATTGTGAAATGGCTCTCAAAGTTTTCTAAAACTAATATTCCCCAAGTTTCCTAAAACTAATATATCTCCTGTGTCCTTATATAAATAATATTCAGTGGTAGACAAGAAGTGATTTGAATATATGAGGAACAGATATATGTGTATGACCATGAAGAGTAGATATTCCCAAAAACCAACATACATCAATGACAGCACCATCCCTAACCCTCCTTGATGTAACCCAAGTAGTCAGGAGAGAGCAGAAGGCTCACTTTGGCTGTCACCTTGGTATAATACCTTTTTTCTCTCATTTTGCTTTTAAATGATTCCCTTTGACCAAGCTTGTCAGGCTGGAATAAAGGTATAATCTGTCAGTAAATCTCAGTTCCCTGAACAACCTGGTCTTGCATGAAGGTGTCTCTGCCCAGGGCAGAGAAGTTGCAACTCGTTGATCTTTAAGATTCCTCCCACCTTCTGTGATTCTATGATTTATCTTTTTTTCTCTCTGTGATTTGAAGGAGATTCTTTCCTTAGGTACACTTTATTAGCTAGAGATTGCAAAAAGTCTTTCAAGTATGCAGGAAATTTGCAGGTCTTTAGCAAAGCAGTTTAAGACAATAAAACCCTTGACAAATTTATAAAAGCAATTCGGTCTCTAACATAACAGCAGTCTTCTAACATATTTTCTAGGAACACTTTGGTGACAATATCCTGTACAGAAAGTATTTGTTTAGTTGATCAGTGTGCAATCATGTAGAAACAAGTATTTACCTACATACACTGACAAATATTTTTAGTTTTAAAAGTTAAGTGTAGTAGTGATGCTGTAGGTTTCACACCAGCCATATAAATTCAGAACAGAGCTACCATGGAGAAATTTTCTTTTTCACTGTGTCCTGAATATTGAAAAATCCCAGTTCAGCCAGATCAAGGCAAGAATGCAAAAATAGAGGGCTGCCAAGAGAGAAGTATTATTAGCTTATTCCTATCTCTCAAACTCTTCTCTCAAGCTCTCTTCCCTCCCATCAGTCTCCTCCCCTCCCTCAATCTTTCTCTTCCCCACTCTGTCTTTCCCTCTTTTCATTTTTATGTTTTTAATACCATGGATTACCAGCTTCACTATGGTTGTTTTCCAACTATGGTGGCAACAGGGAAACCAGATTATAGACCAGTGAGTACCTAATTCAGCTGAGTTATCCCTGTCTGCGTAAAGCTTATGCAGACCTCAGTACAGTGACACATGCTGTCTGGTTCAAATGGTTGGTAATTCAAATTACTTGCACCTTGCCTGAGCCATTTAAGTGCCATGGGTGTTCCCCAGAAAAGCCAGAGGATGTATATTTTTTGTTAAGAAGAAATGCAAAAGGGACACATTTCATGTTATTTAATCCCTGAAACTCCAGTGAGGCTTTCAAATTTAGATTTGAGATCCATTAGGTGAAGATTTATTTCTATACTGTGAACATGACTAAGACATCTATTTAAGAAAAACACTCTGTAAATACAATGATTTTGACTTTGGTGTATGAAACTAGATTGGAGAAGGTGATTTTTTTAAAAATACATTAAAAAGTGTAAAAAAATATTTGACGCATAATGAGCAATGTAATTTAGAAATTTGAAAGAATCTTAAAATGCTAAAATGGAAGAATTTGTAGGAATAAGATTTTCCTTTCTGGAGGAAATAATTTAAACAGTTTATTCCCTTATTAGCAATGGTTTTTTTTCATCTGAATAATATCCAAAGCTACAAATATTATTTCTACCAGAAATTGTCAAGAAGTGTTAACTAAAAATTATTTTCTTTTCAATGTAATGGTATTTGTAAAAAAAAAAATATGAGGTTTGCAATTACGAGCTCTTTCATTCCACCATCTAGAATGATTTCCTAAAGACACTATAAGCAATATCCATCATCTAGATCCTGTGTACTTTTTTGTATAAAGTATTCTTAGCAAAAATTTCTAGAGGCTTCTGACCTATAACAATTGCATAAACATGGAAAATAATCCAAATAATAGCATGTAGTACTTATGCCTATCTTATCTATTTAGATCTTGCCCCTTGTAATTCTGCATGAGATCTGGATTTGTCTCAGGAGCTAATGAAGGGCAAAATACTTTGGCAGGAATGTGTCTGTATGACAAGTATTGCTCATTTTTGCCACAAAGAATTGAAGTACCATTTTTATTTTTGCCTACAGTATTTTCCACAGCACTGTTGACTGCTCCTGATTATCCTAGATTGTCGGACTGAAATGAGATATTTATTTGCTTGTTGGCTCAGAAACCTCAGCAGTATTTTGCATCTCTAAAATTGGCATTAACATTGCCCATTGGCTTTGATAATTAAATTGTACACCTGTTCAAAAATAAGCACCAGATTGTTAATGGTTCTTGGCCATCACACTGCCGGTTGTTTTCCAACAATATTTCTCTTCAAATTACCAGAACATTTTTGTATTCTTCTAATTGTGACATTAACTATTCCAAGTCTTCCATGGCAATGCCTGGATAAAACCATAACACCAGTATTCTAAATCAATAACACTCTAGCTGAAGTGGAGAACCTGATGAAATGAGGGTCGTTATTACTAAGGGTTTCTTTAATTAATCAGCTCATAATTTCTCTTAATAAGACATTTCATTTTGGTTATTTCTAAAAAGATATAACAACTCCACATGTAAATAAGTAGTTTTAATAAAAGTAGTTTTAATAAAATTAAAATCCATCATATAAAATTTGCTGAAAAAATTGCTTTTTAGATTTAAAAGTACATGTTACTGAGTAATTAAGAGGGGAATAAGAGGCAGAGAATATTGAAGAATAAAGCATCCCACCTATAAATTTTATTGGTTGATATCTTTTTTTATGTAATAGACATGATGAAACACTATCACTGTTTATCTGTTAGAGTTTTATGAATAATCCTTTCTTGAAAATTCCTTTCCTAAATAGGTCATTAGAAGATTTGAGTTTTGTGTTTCATATAGTTTTGTGCTTCCATCAGGACAAGGCTTCATTTCACTGAATGATTGTTGAAAAACAAAGTACAAAAGGGACTAATACAGTGTAAAAAAGTCTTCGCTTACCATATTATTAAAGTCTGATTCATACATTTCTAGACACTAGAAGGGCAGAAAGAAGAATCATTGGATACTTCCTGAGTACTGAAACAAAAAAGAGTGTTGTCTCTTGTTGTCATTCACTCTCTGCAAATCTGAATTCCTTCTAGAGTTGAAGTTTAGCTTCTCAATAATTGCACTTTTTTTCTTTTAATGTCATAAAATAGAATTAATCTTTGCTTACTTGTAAACATAATTCCAAATTTCCTTCACAGCTGATTTTGACCTGATTACTGTCTGTACAATCACTAGGACATGAGCTATTTTGCTTTCCATAGCATCTCATCCTGCTCAGTTGGGTCTCAGCTGCTGGGCTTCCCAGACCTAGAAGCAAAGATACAGCATCATCAGTGTCTGTTCCAAAGTGCCATCTGTGTGGTGCTCTGAAGTTGGTTTACTGCATCTGGCAGCACTTCTGCTTTTCCTGGGCTGTGCTTTATTCTCACCTTGTAGAGCTGGAATCTCAGTAGCTGGCTCTGCAGAGGCATGAGCATTACATCCAGCAGGGTCATCTCCCTGATAAGTTACAACAGCTACTGCTCAGAGTGCACATCTGCTGAACGGCCAAAGGCAAACTGATGAAACTCCCCATGCAAAGCACCATCACCAGTAACTCCTTCCCCATCTCCTCTCCCCTCTCCATATGCACTGGGTGACTCCTGATTTTATACAGAGTACCAAGGAACATTGACCTGTTCCAGGGATGGTCTTTCTGATTTCTTCATGCGTTAAAGCCCTTGTTGTTGTTTTTTCTTTTGTTCTGATACAGTTTGCATTACCTTTCTCAAGGTTCTATAAACTTCAAATAAATATGAATGAGGAAAAGAAAATATTATTTAGGCCACATGTATCATTGGATTGTATTCATGTTTGTAGTGAAGAGATTCACATAATAATTGGCAGATGACATAGGCATCTCTCTCTAATAGTCCCAGAGGTCTGTGTTCCAAAATATGATTATATGCTGCACTAATCCAAACCTTCTATTGTCCCAACTTTCTTCTTGGTTTGGGAATATATCTTTAAAAGCGTTCTGAGGTGCCCTCACAGTGTTTCTTATACGCTTTGTTGATTTTTCTTTCATCTTTGTTTTGACTTTCCCTAGAGTGACTCTAAGTTTCATATCCCACTGTGTAATAACATAAATATTTTTTGTTTAAAAAACCAAATCGGTTCCATTTATTTAGGACAAAACCAGTTTGAGTAGACTTGTGAATATAACTAGTATGTCAGAAAAACTTTCTCATATCTCCTCCAGTATTTTCCCTTCTGTAGCATGGGATCCTATTGTCTTTATTTAACCTACAGGCAGATTGGTGACATCTGTGACAGCAAAATAATGCCCACATTGTCTTTATAGATTTGGCCTGAAGCAAAACTGAGAGAATAGGCCTTCCTTCCTCTCATTAGAGGCAAAAGAAAAGAATCTTTATAAGGGAAAATTGGTTTTCCTAATCTTGTAATTGGAAAATCCAAGCTCACAGAAATATCAAAATATTAGTTCAATGTAGTGAGGCCATAGAAAAAAATTCTGAAACACATTATAAAGCAATTTAAACCTATATTCTCTGACGGTGTTAAACCTGTATTCTCTAACAGTGCTGTGTTATTTTAATGACCCTAGGTAGCAGTTTTGGAGGATACCATGTTTCTATCCAGAAAAAAAATAAAATTGAGGTTTGTTACTATATGGAATTTTATCAACTTATGTGATAGGTGTTGTCATTTACAGCACAGCAACCGTGAATGACAGAAGTCCAGAGCTGTTGCTGTATCTGCATTATAAGAGCTGCCAGAAGCAGCTGGAGAAATGTGATGGACTGGCTGCACATTTCAACATGTGTCTGTTTAACAGAGGATAAAATGAATGAGAAGAAAATAGTATCACCAAAAACATGGTGAATTTTCTAAAATAATAAATCATTAGTATTAGAAATTGACTTCCTAGCATCTTTATCCCAACTAACCACTGTTGTAAGTCATTAGGAAGTGCCTTTCAAGCCTGTGGCAACACTGTTACTAATGTGTACAACTTCAGTTGCATTTGCAAGACTAAAAAAGGGATTGGAACATCACATGGATAAAAATGAATGCTGACAGAGTCAGCAGACATAAACAAATCATGGGAAGGATGTATAAAACTCTTAAATCCAGGATTAAGGCGATAATCTTTCATTAAACAAGTAGCTGATTCAACTATCTCCAATCAGATTTTAGTAGAATTCATATATATACATATAATGGCTGATACTCTCTGTGATTTGTGAAGAATCTTCACACTGAAATTGTACTGGTTATACTGGGTTGATCAACACAGACATCTGGTATACCTATTGTAGTGTCTGAGACGGCTGCATTTTCAAACAAAAAAACATTTTGGAGGAAAACAAGTGTCATGGCTACATCTCCTTTTTTGACAAGATACTGATATTACAGCTCCTTTTGTTTACACAATGTTTACACTAAATAATATACTAAGTAACAAAAAATTGGAAAAATTTAAGAGATGTTTCACAAAATCTGAAAAATACTCATTCTTTTTGGATTTTACTGGAATTCAATTAAGGTTTTGAAATATTTTTAAAAATACTTTTATCAAAATTAAAACCTCATTAGATATTTCAGTCATACCTGCATTTGTAGCAAAGACCTGAGGTAACAAAGGACGTGATATTTTTCAGTTCGTTTACTCTTCAGATAACTTAAAGCTTTAATCTGAATTCTTGAAAATGAGAGTTTATTCAGTGCATTTACTTTTGGTTCATTTTTAACTCGGTGTTGTTTCTAATGCTTTAGCTGATGAATATCCCACTTTTCCCTCCCTCCTTGCCACCCTGAGGGCTCCTGAACTCTGTCACAGGATCCTGTCTGTGCTATCATGTGCCTCTTCTTTCTGTGTGCAGTGGGGACAGAATTAGAACCAGTGCAATCAGCTCAAAAAGGAATCAAGTCTGGGAAAGGGTCAGCAGGTTTTAGAATTACTGGTGGTGATGGATCCCACTGATCCTGGTACTAAAGGCTCTGATCTTTTAATTGATTGAAGTTTAACTTTGGATAAATCAAGTGAAACACAGTAAAATCTGTACCATTTAATAACTCCTTCTACAGACATGATTCTAGTGTTAAACCTCAGGAATGGAATTTACATATAGGGGTTATGTTAATGTTTTTAATATATATAAAGGTAATGGGAAAATAGCTAATACAATAAGGCACAATAGCTAATACAATACAATAATTTTAGAAAAATATAAAATACTACAAATTTTAGAAAAAATTTTAAAAAATGCAATCATACAATGAACCTCAAAATAGTGGAAGAATAACCCATGTAATTTTCCTGGAAAAAAGATTAATGTACCTACAGATGTATATATTTTCTTCTAGTCAATTCTCTAGTTTGGGAGATTATGCTGTTATCTGCTTCATGAATTTTGTTAATTAAAGTTGCTACAAAAGCATAATTACCAGCAAATAAGACTTAGTGAAAAAGGAAACTCAAAACATGCTGCATTTTTTCTCCTACATCATTTGTGCCACCCTTTTGCTATTCTTCAAATGCATAATGTCATTTTTAATGAGCTAGTTTTGATTTGGAGCAGGAGTACAGCAGACAGTTGACAAATTAATACTACAGAGCTGTATGAGCACATTTTTCAGTCCCATCTGATTTAGACTTCAAATTCTTTTACTAATTTATCCTTTGAAATTCCTTTAGTTAAGCTATTCAGCTACTGGAATTCCAGTTTACTTAAACACAATGACAAAAAGGTTGAAAAGAAATAAACACCAGCAAAATATTTCCAAATTAATTTGAGTGGAAACCAGAGGCACATTATGATACAATAATAATAATAATATTATTTTAATAATATATTTCAGAATATGGTATAATATACATTTTCTCTTAGAACTTGCTCCAAAAGAAAATTCTGATGTTTACCCTTCAAAATCTATTAATCTCTTTTGACATACATGAACCAACATTTCTACTATCTCTATTCTTCCCACTATAATTTTAACAGTGTAAAAGGTAAGTGTGGGTTTTTACACATTGGAAAGAATGTGAGAGCTTCATGTCCTGTCCTGTGGCTTACAATGGAAGGATGACAAGATTTTACCTCCTGTATTCACCTTAGACTTTAAGCCAGAGGGGGACTTGGTGGCTTTTAAGAAATATGCAGGTCTCTGAAATTTACAAAAAATGCAGCTGTGCAAGGAATACAATTTTACTTCTGTGTTTAGAAGGTTAGAAAGAAACCATGGACATCTGTAAAACAGCACCTATAAATGTTGAAAAGCTCTCCTCCAGCACAGTAGCATGCATGTATAGCTCATAAACAGCAGGAGACACCAATCTTGATGTTCATAATATTGGATGGACCAGAATCTCATAAAGCAGACTCTTCTGTTTGCACAGTCGCCTATAGTTGCTCATTGTTGCAGTAATAAGCAGACAGGACACAGTTTCTTCATGCAGGAAAAGCTAATTCTTTATTCACATAACTCATTTTTATACAGTTTCCACAGATCTGTATAAACCTCCCGCTCCAATTGTCTGTAGTTTTCTTGCTGCTCAATTCATTGGTTAAATGGTATTTTTTATGTAGGTGCTGGGACTCTCTATTCTTAAACTTTTTATATATATTCTTCACTTGATTCTCATGGGATAGACTTATTGTTTTTGCAGGTTTGAACAGTTCTCTTACCAGAATATTTTGTTGTGCTAACTGCTTTCATTCTTATGATTTTTTACATGGGAATTTACAAGCTGACTGTTAGCTTAGCTAGAGTAACAAGGCCTATCCCATATTTTATAAGGACTTGCTTTTATAATTTCTCTACCAGTATGCAACAGCTCATGTACCAAAGTAAAATAAATAAATAAAAAAAAAAAATTAAAAGCGACATCTTATATGGTTTTGTTTAAAAACAGCAACATTTGTTCCTGGATATGATGATGATGATGATGATGATGATGATGATGATGACGATGACAATGATGATGATGACGATGATGATAATAGCAACTAAAAAAATTCATCTTATTATATTGTACATTTGAAAAACTTCCATGGCAGAGCATTACACTGTCTGGAAAGGCCTGAAGTTGTGTGTGTGTGTCTCTGTAAGTGTTCATTGCTACATAAAGCCCCTAAAAGCCTCCACAAAAACACAAATATTTGCTTACTTTAAAATAATACCTGAGTTTAAACTTTTTGACTCACAGGGCTTTAGAGTACACACTTTAAATCAGGTAAATTGATTGTTCTGCTGTCAGATGGATGCCTTTTGCCTTCCCTGTTAAAACATGGAATATTCTGATGAAGCTGGCAGAAATCAATTTCCTGCACTGAAGACTTGTTGAGAGTTTTGAAGCAAAATGCTTCATAGCTTTTCAGCCTACCTGTTGTACATCAGTCCTGAATCAGGAGGTAATATAATATTTGCTAGAACTTCTTCTTCCAGCTGCAGAGGACCTGTGGAGTCTGCAGTGTTTTGAGGCAGGTTCTGTCCTGTGTGTGCAGCTGACACAGATCTCTGACATCCACGTGCTGAGATGGGCAAAGGTCTGCAGGACTGGCTTTGAGGTGATGCTCAGTGGAAGAACTGGGGGCAGAGGGAAACAAGGGAGTATCAGATAGTAGGGGAAGGGACATAAAGAGATTAGGAGAAGAAAGGGTGATTAACAAGGCAGGTGTGAATAGGGATGCAATTCTCAATCATGCATGTAAGACGATATTTTAAATAAAATTTGGGTCCACCAAAAAGTTGTGAGGGTCAGTTCTATAACTTTTAGCTTATGAGACGTTTGATTTTTGCAACCATAAACTTATATGGATTTTGCAGCAAGAGGCAAGAGGAGAGCCTACCCAAAAGTCTTACCTTTCCATCATACAATTCCTCCACAATTTGGATTTTTTCATTTTTGCCCTGTCCTCAATGGAGAATAAATTCTGAAGTTCTGTACCACTTCTATCCCACCAAAATGTCTGTCTCTCTGCCAGTAACATATGTTTTCCAAGAGTAAGGGAGGAGGATAAGGCAGACTTACTGTTTCAGCATGATGTATCTAACTAAACTGATCAATATCTCCATCTTTACTGAATAAAATTAAGTTTTTCTTTATATAGGATTGAAAGAAATAGAGTGAGTGGTTTTTCTGTATCAAGGGACTTCCAAGCCTTCAGTCTGTGATCTTAAGAGGCAGCTATGCAGTGTAACTCAGTTCTTTCTTGAAAGTATATGAGTTATTGCCATGGAAGAACAGTTTGAAAAGAATATATAAAATTTTCATTTCTTAAAATGAAATTTGACGTCTGGGAATAAGGTTCCAGGTTTCAGGCTATATGAAAAATGAATTATTCAGATGCTTACAGGGGCAGTATTCTTATTTGATGTAGTTTAACCTTATTTCACTAAAAACTTGCCTTCCTGAATAACCATCAAATATTCAGCCCATATTCAGACACTAATTACTCTGAGTTTGCTTTTTTATCCATTTTTTGTGTTTAATTCATAAAAGCTTTTAATGAGGGCTAGCTCATATTTAGATACACACAAAGGAATTTTTAAAAAGTTTAATTAAAAACTATATAATTGATTAACTCACCAACAGCATTAAGCAACAAACCTTTAGAATACATATTGTAGTAATAATTTCAATAGTGAGTTCTTCTAAAAATAAAAAATTATTTAAGCAGATTCAGAGAGTGACAAAAGGTGAAAGTTTCAATTACATACAGCTAGATGCATGGGACTTGGAACAGGCAAAGCTGAAAGATGTAAAATATGATTGGTGTGCATGCTACAGTATTATATCCTTCAGGGGCAGTAAATTATGGCTACAAATAAATACATTGTAACATCAAGCAACATCACTAAACTTTTATGCTTGTATCAAATTCAAAGTGGAAATTTCATTTGAAAGTTGGGTCCCAAAAAGGATTTTTTCCTTTTGCAAAAAAGTGTGAAAAATTGCATTTGATGCTCTTGCCTCTGCAGTGGAGATATTGAGTACCTTGAAAGGTACTCAATATGGGTTGTTTGTTGGTTTGTTTTTTTGAGTTTTTGTTTGATTTGATTTTTAATGGATATGCCCATTTTTCATAGTGGAGTTGACAATTCAAAGAGCTCTGAACCGGTGGGTCTTGGGAAAGGAATCACTTCACGGGGATTGATTCATTCCAAACTTCTAGCACCATAGCAAACCTTCCTCTAATCTGGAGCTTAAATTATTCACATTTTGCCAACAAATCACATGGATACTATTTCAATAAACATGAGCTATTACATTGTCTTGTGAAAAATGAATGTGGGAAAGAATATCAAGTGATATGTAAAAGTTTTGTAAAGACAAGATTTTGTATACTTCTACCAGTTTAAACATTCCAGGCAAAAGGCAAATTGTACCACATCCTGATGCTATTAGCTTCTGCAAAAAAATGAAACACTAATATTGTTTCTCTATAGCTTTAGAATCAGTGTTCCAGATAATTCAAACTCATTTTTCTACGTCCTTCATTCTCAAACTGAATGTGTTTTCTAAGCTGACATCAGGGATGAATTTATCTTATGACATACTTATTAAGACCTTGAACTATTTTTGTTAGTGATTTAATGTCAGCACAGAAGTAAATTTCAGTACTAGAAAGAAATATTTGATAATGCAATAATTCAAGTCCTTTTTTTTTTTTTTTCATTGTGACTGACAATGTTGTAATATCCACAGCATCAACCACATTGCTTCCTATGGGCCTGCAAAACTTTGCCATATGAGGATATTTTTATGCTATGCTAATTATCTGCAATATCAGCAACACATATATCATTATTATCTACTAATCTGAAAGGTTCTTTTTATTATATTCTTTTGAATTTTGTGTCTGAACTAAATATCCACCCCTGCAAGCAACAGCATTTTGACAAAATTCTATAAATGTTCCAAAAGGGAAAATGGAGCATATGATCTCATGGTTCCATGAGATCTATTTTAGTCTATTATTTAGAGATTATTAGGTCACTAGTGGAGTAAGAGTTTGGCTAAATCACTAACAGTTTTTAAGACAACAAAAAATTAGATTTCAATATGTGAAATAGGTGATTATTTTTTCTAAATCGTCTACATGATTGCAATAAGATATTTTCTTTCAATAGTATTGAATTCATATGTACAGTAGAGATAACCAGTGCATTAGTCTGAAACCTAACCTGAAGTATTGGATGATTTTCTTAAATATAGAAACATTTCTGTCACCGTGAATGTTCTTGAAATGAGCTGTTGATCTTTCCTGAAATTGTTCTGTCACTAAGCAGAAATACATTTGGAGAATGATTATTAAGATTATTAACTTTTAATTAAACAGCAAAATGCTTTACTTGAGATGAGATAGTAATTATCATAGTCTTCAAATGTACAAGATGGTGATTTTACAGAAGTTTTTTAAAGAACCATGCAAGTCACAAAACTTTTACACAAGAAACACCTTTTTACACATCATTTTAAGTTTCAACTTTTCTGAATGCATGACTTCATGCTGAAGAGTATGAAAGTGTATCATGGCCAAGATTAGCGAATGGTCTTCAGCAGAATTTGAAATGTTTTCTGTAGTCAACTGTGCATTTTCTGGTTCTGAAAGATTGCTCAAAAGATAATTTGTCATGACAGTTTCTGTGTCAGCAGCTCTTTTCTTTATTCCTGAGAGCTTTAATTAAATCTTTTAGCTGTGCTTATTACTTCTTAGAAGATATTTCAGTTATGTTTTATTCTGGGGACCAGAAGAATCACTTTCTTCTAGTTCTCACATAGCAACATGAAAAATTTTTATTATATAGCTTCTTCCAACAACATTTGCAACAAGTTAAAACTTACATTACATACACTTTTTTTTGGGGTAGCATGTTTGTCATTCATCAGTTCCACACTTGAAAGCCTCCTGCAGTGCTTTGCATTTACTGTCACTTGCAAAAAATAATACTGTTTGTTGTTCATTTTTCTTCAAACAAGTTCCTGAGATGATTTTAAGGAACGGATTTTGTCTGCTTGCCCACACTGGAAGTGTGTTTAAAGACATAGAAGCAAACAAAAAACATTGATGGTTTTTGAAGCATCAATACAGATCTGCAGTGATCACCACTAAAATTTTATAAGTCTCACACAACACAACCTACAATTTTTGAGAAAGTTCCCCAGGGTGTGGCATCATTCCATTGTAGCAGCAGATGGACTGAAGTTACTTTTCAGTAAAACTTCTTTATTTGTAATCACTAGACTAAACAAGAGCAAATAATGCAATCACTATTTAGAATTTGAGGAAGTACAGGTTTTCAATATTTAAGCAAAACTATTGACTTGAGACACAGAGATAAGTTTTTTATCATATGTTATAACATTTTAGAAACCAATTCACAAGTATACATATTGCACTGCAGTTTTTAAATAGACAAGCTTAAAGTCTTCAGAGGCACTAAAACTTTCGTGGTTTGATATCTGAATGAAGAGTTAATGCTTCTAGCCAGAACTGATCTACCAAAAAGCTTGCAATTTGTAGCAAAATATATGACTTCAGAATAATTTGAAATTTACTTGTATATTCAAAACAAATAGATGCAATAGAAAAAAGAGAATGTGGAAAGGAGTATAAAAGACGAACGTTAATTAGAAAGTGATGTATGACCAAGTGGTGGGATTTATAAGCAATTATGCACTTTGAAGGAAGTCCTGGAAAGCTATCATTGGAATGATTAATTATTTTCATAAGTGTTTCAAAGATTTACTTCCATATTCTAGAGTCATGTCCCTAAGGAAGCCAGCTAAAGCTGGTTTCATGAGATATGAAAAATGAAATATCTTTGGATGGGATGAGGGGAAAGTGTGGAGTGAGAGAAGAAATATTGCAAAATGGGTGCCAAATAGGCTAAGTTATGTGAAACTGGAGCATACAGCAAAAAATTATGAGACTAGAGATGCTTCCAGTTTTATATGTTTTAATAAGGCAGACTTTTGTTGGAGTCCAATGCTAACCAATAAATTTTAATTCTCAAGTGACAATTTTGGAGATGTTATTTCAACATTTTTAAGGCCATTCTTGATCTAAAAAAAAGAAATAAAATACATTACAATTATCTGAATTACTTCAATTCATCAATATTAACAAAAAATTTTGCAATGAAGTATAAGGTTGATAATAGCCCAGAGTCCTCCAAAGGAGAAACTGTAATTTCACCTTACCCTTGAAATCATAATACAGGCAAAATTCTGCTGGGTTTTAGGGGACAGAGAAAAATCCCAATCTGAAATCAAAAAGGTTGAACTTTTTCTTATGCTGCATTTTGCTGCATTGGTAGCGCTTTAAAGTAAAAGAGAAACCCATCCTTATAAATCGAAATGCTTCTCCCTGGTCAGGGAGGATATGTGTCTTAAATTCAGTTGGATGGAATAAAACAGTTGAAGCAAAAAGTCTTTCAAGTTTTGGCAGACTTCATTTCACATTTACAATTCTTCAGATGCCACCTCAAATCCGGTTGGTTTCAGATGTTGTTCTGAATGCTCAAGAGTGGCTAATGAAAGCCACAGAATAACACCACAAAAAATTCCATCTAAACTGGTGTCCTCTTTCTGGGATGGAAAAAAGTGAAATTCTTAAAGACTTTAGGAATAAAGCAGGTTTCCCAGGGGTACCATGCAAGATTCTACAACAATCAAAATCAAGGACTCTTCAGTCAGAGGTGATATCGTTTAAGCCTTTTCCTCTACCAAATTGTTCAGTTGCTTTCTGCTCCCCTGTAAAGCTTTTATAACAGATTACTACAGGAGGTCTTCAGGCTCATGTTCTGTTAAAGTTTATTTAGTACTGATAGAGGTTATGACCTGTTCCCTTTCACCCCATCATACGCATCCTGAAGTTTGTTTAGTCACCTCAGCTGTTCAAGCCAGACCATATGTGTGTTTACATGTCCATGTGGTTCTGCAAACCTTTCCTTGGTTTGTGATTTCTTGTCAAGTACAGTAAATATTGCATTCAGTATTCATCATGTGTCCATTTATTGGATTAATATTGTAGCATAAATATTGTGTGCCTCACTTATTTTCTAGCAGTTCACCTCTTTTTTTTTTTTTTTTTTTTTTTTTTTTTTTTTTTTTTTTTTTTGGTACTTTACTGTTTCAGACCATTGTTACACTATCATATCACTTTCCAAATTCTACATAATGATCAACCATTCTTCTTTAAAAAGAGAACAAATGTTCTCACTGAAAAAGCAATGGGATAACTAAGAAAAGCTATTAGTTTTGTAAATGGAATATTTCAGAAGTTTTCAACTTCAACTCCTGCTAATTAAGATTACTTATAATTTACTTGTCTATAATTAATCAGAAGATCAGAAGTTAGTTATTTCCATATGACTTTTTTCTACTTTTTTTTGAATGATGACAGTCTGATGATTCCTTTCACTGAATTGATCTCGCTGTCACTTCACTGATCTCCATCTATCATCTTTAGAAATCCTGAATGATGATGTGCAAAATTGTTTCTTGAGCCTATAACGCCAAATATTGCACTTTTATATTTTTAGGCAGAGAAATAGAATGTACTTTTTCTATATCTATCATGGTGTGCCTTATTAAAAAAAAAAAAAAAAAAGAGAGATAATATTTTTTATAATCTACCAAAATTAACAGTAGCAAGCAAGGATGGTCTGTCAACATGGGTCTGTCAGCATTTGTGGTGCCTATAGGCTTGTGCTTCTTCACTATTACCTGTAAAATATTTGGCATTTAGTTTTTCATTTGTGTAATTTTGCTTCAGTTGTGTTCCAAAATTTAGAAAATTAATAGAGAAAAGCAGATCCAGTGTTCTAACATTCTTACAATCTTAGATTCATAGCTGTTTTTCTCACAGACATAAGATGTTTAAAGTAAAACAGCATCTCACACTTGGAGAATGCAAATGTATTTAAGTGCTTCCTTATGCAGATGACACTGCCACTAAAGAGCTTCTTTCCCTTCCCAGTACAGTTGCACTTGTCATAAAAAATTCCCAAGTGATAGTTGAAGACTGCAAAGTTGAAGTTGAGCAAAGATTATTCATATTCTTTGTATGTTGTATCTAAATTTCTAGGTTATAAGGAGGGGAGGCTCAAGAAACCTTAGACATTCTTACTGACACCAAAGAGTTGCTCTACAGAAATTATTTGTGTGTGCTCATGATTTGTATTAGTTTTGTGAATATAGCTCTATCAATTTTAGAGATACATCAATGTTGAACTGTCAGTGGTGCTTCTTTCACAATTTCCAAGGGTCAAATACATTTCTCCCATCAGGTTTAGGAATAATTAAATGCTGTGTTCATGCCTCTTCTTATTCAGAGATAAATTAACTCATACACATACACGAGTTTGTGACGAACATGTCTCTATTTTCATGTATGATTGGACTATGTTCAGTTTTCTATCTAATATAACTTGAAATGGATGAGCTACTTTGCCAAAATGTCAAGGCCAATCACTATTGCAATCTCACAGTGAATAATTCTAATATTCTTGTGCATCACTTTATGCAGTTAATGTAACTATAGTGGCACAAAACCAAACAAATCCAGCACATACAAGACATGAACAGAATTCAGAACCACATGATGAAACAAAAAGTTTGCTTGGTTTAACTTTTTGTGATCTTTAAATCTAGCATAGCTCATGTATGTATGTGCCTCTGAATTCTGCATATTCTATGGATCTTCTGTATCTTCTATAAAATGCTGTAAAAATTCTTAAAATCTCAGAAAATCTACCAAGAAGACAATATTCTCAAACTGTTTTTTGATATTTCTGAACCCAGTAAAGTCATGCTCACTCAGGAAATAAAGAGAATACATTAAATCAGCTAAGCCTGTTTAAAAACATAGCAGATAGCTGGATTCTGTTTCTAGTCAGAGAAGAGCTTCACAGCATTTCAGTCCAATATTCTATTGATTTTAATGACATAAATACAACTACAATATTTTTTATTTAGTATATATATTTTTGAGAAGTAGCAATTTACAGGCATCTAAAGAATTGTTAGAAAAATTTAATCTGGAAGTAGCAAAAAATTTAGAGATCTGAAAAAACAAGGAACTGCAAAGCGACAAACAGAAAATTGGAACAGTAACTAAATTAATCTATGAAAAAAAATGAAAAAAAATACAAAATTTCTGTATTGCAATTAAAAGGTACAGAAGGGGGAGATGGGAAGCCCCAGGACAGTCAGTCACACCTCAACCCCCGAAAAGGTAACAGCTAAACCTGGAAACCATTTCCAAGTGTACTGAGGACAATAAAATAATTGTCTGGATCCAGAATTGGTTATCTGAGTTGCTGGGCAACAGGACAGTAAGGGAATCCTGAAAGTACGAAGTTGGAACATCTCCTCAGACACTCCCTATGCAATGGTTCTGGATGCTAGAGAACTACCAGAAAAATAGTGGTAGAAATGCAGTAATTTCATTATTAATTTTTACCCCACCAATGTCATAATCTGGAGACACTAAAATCGGACTTTTCAAATGAGTGTGTAGGTAATAGGCCAACTTATCCTGAAATGCATTATGAATTAGGTGTATCAATAATATAATTGAGATATGGAAATTTTCAGGCAGCTTTTCTTACAAAAAAAATCCAAAATGCCCCAAACTTAGAAAAGCAGTGTTGTTAATTCTTACCAGATCTACGAATAGTATTTGGCAAATACCAATTTGTTTTCCTAACACATTGGTAAATAGATAAAACAATGTTGTGAAAAATTGACAAGGGAAAAAAAATAATAATGATATATAGCTTATCTACTTGTGTTTTACCTAATCTTTAACTGATTTACTCTTCCACTGCTTTTGTCTTTGTCAGCTTTACTGCCATTTTGGCATCAGAGGCTTTCGCCCTGCTGTTTGCATGCATAAGATAATTTTACTGGTCCTGAGAGCCCTTGTACGTTTTTTATCAGACATGGTGGGTCCTAAGATAACAAAACCTTCATGTCACCCGATTACCATCACCATTTGTTGCTTTTCACTTCAGCTCCCACATGATTTCAGCAGTCTAAACATTACTAGGCACAGAACTGGAGATTAGTGCTTTGATTACTTGAAAGCTGAGGTTCCAACCTCCAGCTGTATGATTTTCCAGCTGCATGCTATCTTTAACACCTGGTGAGATAGTAGCTGCTATCATGTCAGAATGTGAAGCTGTGAGGAATGGAAAGGAGCAGAATGACTAATTGTAATGCACACATTCCCTTTCTATCTCTAGCTTTGCAAGTTTTAAAAGAAATGCGTTCCCTGTTGCAAAGCTCATAATCACAGCACAGCAGTTGTGCTCAGTATTTGTTCCCACTCCAGCGGGTTCAAGAGATACCAGAATTTAATACTGTCAGAAATGAGCAGTGTTTTGGGCAATGATCCAAGGCAGAACATGGTCTATAGCATAACTCTCCAGTACTTCCCAGAACTCTCATATAATTTTCATTCAATGACTATAACTAGGAGGCATAATATTGAATGGTACCACAATATACTAAGCAATTTTTTCAGGAGTTAAATTATTTATTTTCTCGAACGTACATGGATTTTTTTTCCTTTTTTTTGAGGAGAACTTGATTTTCAATCTAAATCTTAGCACGCTGTAGTGTTTTCATTGTGAAAAGTACAAAGAACCTCCCCAATATAATTCTGAAAATACTTAATTTAGTTTCATGTCATATTTGGATGAGAAATAGCAAGTGAATAAGGGACATGGGGAGGAAAGTTGATGTCTGCATCATAGAGGTGTATCTTTCATACCTGGAAGAAATAAGAGGAAAGCAATGAAGATGCATGCTGAGCAACTGTTAAAAGTTGAGAATTCTGAAAGGGTAAAAGAAAGGAAATTGAAGCTGGCAACCATGTAATTGCTGGGAAGGGAAAATATCATGATTTTTATTGGCCTGGAGATTATGTAGGCAAAGATTTTGTGGCAAGAGAATTTTAATGTATTAAAAAAGGAATGAGAAAAGGGCTTGTGCCAAGTGCACTTTCTCAGTCTTTTTTTCAATTCTTAAAAAAATTGCTCACAGAAAACATTCTATACAAATCACACTTAGAAAGGAATGTATATATTATTTATATCTTCTTCTTTATATGACTAGAAGAGCTATTCCTGTGTTCAAAATCTGAAGATATTTTAAAAAAGAAAGAAATATTAAAAGCATTTAAAAGAAATATTAAAGCATGTTATACAAGTGAGACTTCTTGTGTCTACCTATAAGTCCTAAAACAGCCACCTGTACTATCTACATCCTTCAATATTCCTGAAATCTCTTTTCAATTTTTACTTTCAAATGTACTTAAATTTTGAGTGCCTGCAATATTAATGTAAAGCTTTGAACAATGAGAAAATGCTTTGAATAATGAGAAAAATGGCAAAATCAGTTGGTATTTAGCCTAAAAGTATGCTTAGCAAGAGCAAAAATGCTGAGACATGCTTTCTTTTCAAACATAAGGAAATTTTCTGATATTTTGTTGTAATATGCAAGGAATTAAATATTTATTGGCAAAATTAAGTGAGTGATAAATGGAGATGTACATAAGAGTAAAAAGCATTTTCAGACAATTTTTGAAAAATATACTTTATTCTGAGAACTTTCACTGTAAAAGCAGATGATATTGGTATTCTGGTTCATTCCAGGAGGTTCAAACTATTCTAGAAACCAAAGATAGAAAGGCCATTACTCCCCTATTACTATCATTCCCCTAAAGGTGAAAATTTTACTTCTTGTGTTCATTTTCTTGGGGAGAATTGATTGAATTTTTCTTCTATCATGTAGTTGAAAGGGAAGGTTGTCTTATTTGGTCATCCCATAGCCTGCCATGGTCATATTCTAAAATGTTATAAATGAAGAAAGATGTTGTTATGCAAAGCTACTATGAGAAAAATATCTGAGTGTCTGAGAATTAACAACTTAAGAAAAGGAGAGCTTTTATTTTAAAGGTAATTTAAATTCTTATTATATGTCAGAATCATATGTCAGAACACCAAAATAATTATGTTATTATTATATTTATATTATATTATATTATTATTATATTATATTATATTATATTATATTATTATAAAAATGGAAATTTTCTTTTGGAAAACCACAGCTAACAAAGTTTATGAAAGACTGTTCAAAGGAGTCCTTTCCTATTAATTATCCACTGGCTTGTATTTATCTTCTACCATTGTAAAAGTTCTTACAGTGGGTAATGAATTCAAAATTTCAGAACAGTTACTGTGAAACAGAAGCAAAGGGTCTTGTTTAGTAGCAAAAGTTTGATTAAAATATTCATTTTGTCATATTCTATTTTAGGGAAAATATTACATGTAATTGTATAGTGAATTTCAGTGATACCTATTGTAATAATACACTGTACCCAGAAATGTACTTGGGAAATTTATTCTGACATAAATTTTGAAGTTAAAAGGGGTTATAATTATATAAGAAAACACAAAAAAATTCTTGAAAGGGAAATAAAATCATAATTTATCATGAGTTCCGTAAGTAAAAATAATTTAATGAGAAATATAGAAAAGGATAGCTTGTGCTCTGGTGGATCTCAAAGGAAACACAACCTTTAACATTTAAAGAAAAAGTCATGCTGTTTGAGAGCACATGTAGTATTTTTAGAGATTGGAATGGCATAGTTGGTGAGTTTACAGTGGGTTTGAGTAATTTCTGCAGTATAAAATATGAAACCTAATTCAATATCCATATGTTCACTCATGATCTTTTAGTCCCCTAATGCTAAATGGCAAATACATTTTAATTAAAGCAGAAGCTGATATAAATCCATGTTCTCTAATTTGGGCATTAGCTTGTAATTCCTGTCAGAATATTAATTGTTTTATTCATAAATAAATGTCTAAAATTCTAGTGTAGTTCATACCAGTAGATGCTAGCTCAAGCTTATAGAGTTTTCCTTTCTGAATTCTGATTAGGTTTCATACCAGAGATCCCTTCCCTCTATATCCACCAATGAAAATAGCTCAGCATAGCACCACTGTTGAGACAGTAAATGACAAATGGAAGTGGTTCTGAATTGAAATTTATTATTGATTATTGCTAAGTGAATTCTCATCTTTTTTTATTTAAAAATTACATATCCAGAATATTAATTATTTGGTCTAAATTATTTGATCAAAACGTTTCTGATGCAAGTATTTGAGATTTTAGTGGTAAGGGCTCATTTCATTCTTATTTCATTTTCTATGTCAAGCTCATGACGCAGTATATGCCTTTTAGAAAAGCACATGACATAGTTAAGAGTATTCCTTTAAGAAGAGAACTGATTTTTAGTTTCCATAGGAGTCCTAAATTTAAATAGGAACCTTGATGGGATTGAGCTAGCGTGGCAAAAATCAGCTCATCTAAGAGCCCTGTGGAATCTGTAAATACCAAAAAGAGAGACAATGTGTTTTACAAATAGCTGTCATTGTGTTTTTGGAAATCCATGCATTCCTTAAGCTTTAGTTTTAGTTTTTCAAGAGTCAGTGCCCTTAAAGGAGAAACATATTTCGTACATCTTCATTTCCCTCCCTTCTCCACATGTACAGGTGGATATTTATCAGAATATAGTCACCTTATATTTCTTGCTGTATTTTCATTCACGCTGCTACATTAATCCCTTACAATTTTGCCTCTAATCTGTACTCCTGAGAAAAGCACGACATCTGTCCTTGGGAAGTCATCCTTGATTAAAACAAACAGCAACCTTGTAATGTCTCTCTGTAGAATCATTACAGCAAATTGTGTCAGGATTAAATAAGATGACAATAATAATTTAAGTATCATGTGTAGCTACCTTAAAGTAGTTCTATCTAGCTCTTCCACCTATTTAAGGTTTGGAAAGAATCCTACCTTCCATTGATCCTTACTGTGCACTTTCACTAAAAAAGAGATTAATTGAAACAGCAGTGAAATTTTTTTAAATATTCTGTGGAGAAATGCATGCAAAGACTTTATTAATTGAGCTCTAAAATACTGGTGCTAAACAACAAAAGCAAGGAAATGCACAGTGAAGCAGGAAATGTACCATATGTTATTGTATACCTGGGTACAATGGGGACACTATCTTAATGGCTTTCTTAATATTTCTGTTGTACCAGATATTGGTGGACATATGGTATGCTGCCTTTTTATACACTTGTGTCTTTTCACAATTTTGTTAGCTGACTTTGATAGCATTTTCTGTTTGTCTGCTGTTAGGAAAAAGGCTTTAAAATGCTTTGCTTATTTATCTGTAGTTTGAAACCCATGCACATCATTTTGCTTATTAATTTATACCCCATTTTTAAAATTTTCTTCAAGAGCTGTTGCTTATTTCTTTTATTTTTAGGCTTTCCATAGACTTAGTCCCTGTCTGGAAGTAATTTGAAATACAGTTGAGTGTTCCACATTCAGATGGGTATGGACTCAATGTCAGTGCTGGCCAAACAGATGGCTAAAGCAACAGCAAACAGCTGCAGAGCTCACCAGGCTTTGCACAACCAGAATGGTACAACCATAGAATCATAGAATTATAGAATCCTTTAGGTTGGAAAAGACCTTCAAGATCATTAAGTTCACCAGTTAATCCAGCATCACTGAACTATGTCCCTAAGCATCTTATCTACACATCTTTTGAACACTCTCAGGGATGATGACACAACTACTTCCCTGGGCAGCTGGTTTCAGT
The DNA here is from genome assembly GCA_020466415.1 of Ammodramus savannarum pratensis. Classification (NCBI taxonomy): domain Eukaryota; kingdom Metazoa; phylum Chordata; class Aves; order Passeriformes; family Passerellidae; genus Ammodramus; species Ammodramus savannarum. The sequence goes on from JAHXMQ010000807.1 coordinate 45,358,571, forward strand.
GCCTGACAACCCTTTTACTAAAGAAATTTTTCCTAATATCCAATCTAAACCTCCACTGGCACAACTTAAGGTAATTGTCTCTTGTCCTTTTTCTTACTTGAGCACTCATGCAACTGGCTTCTTCCCTACTGACCCAAGGAACCTCAATGAGCTCCAGCTGGCAGCAAAGTTTCCCATTTCACTTGGCTCCTAGTGCCCTTCCAGCTGAGAAACAAAATAAAACTTCTTGTGACATCATTTCCTGGACACCACGTGTTTTCAAGTTTGGCTGATACAGAATACCAAAGGGAAAGGTTTCCCTAATTTTTTTATGGTCCAATCTTCATAAACGCTCGCATTTAAATAGGTTGTTCATTGCTTCCATCACATGGAATGCACACATTGAAGTCACAGAAGTCCAGAAGTAGTCAGAGGAAATATATTATGTAGCAGAGAAGAGAAAATGGGCCAAATCCTTTTGACATACATGGGACTTATTCCAGTTATATCCTGGCACAAATTCCCTTCATTAAAGTGATCGCAGGGCTTCTTACTGGAGGTGTTTGAAGACTGTTTAAACCAACATAGAAACAAAAGGACATTGTTGTACACTAGCTGGTCAATGGCCATTCTTAAGTCTTATAAGACATTACAGATAGGGGCTAGTTTTTTAACTAAGATTTAGTCATTTCTGGCAAGTGTTAGTACTTTTGTCTGAACATTCATAACTTGCCATTCTAATATTCACAGAGCAGTTCTGGTAGCAGCTCATTACATGTGCAGCTGCATTAGTTTAAATATGAACTAGAAGGCATAATGAAAGTCTCCTAACTTTTTTATAATGTCAGTAACCTTACATTATATCTAGCAGTTCCAGACTAATTGTTTCTGAAATGTTTCAATGAGAAATATTTTAAAAACAAATAACTTGATTTGTCCTGAAAGTTTACCATGTGTATTCCCAGGAAATCAAGTAATTTAAGTCCATAGCCATCAGTTGCACCTAATAATTTTTCATGTATTTTAAGTTTTTTTCTTTAAATTTAATTTAAAACTTTTTCAGTTGCTAGTTTTAGGAATTCTATTTTTAATTTATATTAATATATATTTGATTAGCACATGAATGGGAAATGCTAGAACTGAGTAATTTTGCACAAGTATTTTAATAAGGAGTTGTTCATATAACTTATCTGGAATTTTTTATAAGGCAAAGTCATTATTGGAAATCATTAAATGAAAGTAATTAAAAAGGAAATAGCCATCTCTTTCAAAAGGATTCCAGTAAAATTCAATACCAGCAAACAAGTTGCTGCACAGCCTAGTCTTGCCTAGTCTTGTGTATCCAGCAGGGTGAAGAGCTTGCCAGCTTATTGATTCTTACTGATGTAGGGCTTGGCAATCAGTCTGTATCTGGAATAATTAGTGGGGATGTTAATCAGTAGACAGGAGCATCATGGTGTCCCTGACACTATAAAGAATTGCACTGCTATGCCAGCTGAAAGGCTTTTACACTTCGGCAGCTTAAATGCTTTTGACATGTGACGCTGTTTTCTCTAAGAACATTGTTGTTTTATAAATAGTAGGCAGATTAGATTAGATGTGTGTGCACAGTGGCATGACTGACCTGTCCACCCTGTCAGGGAATGGATTTACAAATGCATTACAATTGCAAAGAATTAACTGGGTACCATTACAGTGGTAAAAAGTCTCAGGTTCTTTGACATTTTATTCAGACTTTGTTCACAAGACTATTGGGATCCAACACTCAAGAGTAAACCAATGTGTTCATGGATTCTCTTTTCTGAAAACCTGTTCAAGACACATAAAGGGACAAGTAACAGAGTAATTGCACCATGGCTTTTGGTAGCATTTGAATGGAAGTGCCAAGATGATATGGAGGAAATTGGAGATGTATGCTCCTAAGCTTAAAGCACAGTTAATTAATCATGGATGAGATAAAAACTAGTAACATACAGAAGCAGTTTAGATCTGACATGATTTCCTCACTTTTACATGAAGTCTTCTCAAGTCAGCTTATACTGTAGCTACTTTGGGTGTACTTAAGATCATAAATTTTGATAAATGTGTGCTGTTTTGTGCAAGGCTACTGTCTGTTCACTGTGCTCTAAATTCCTGAGAGTGTAATAGCCAGTTTCTGGCACCCAGCTTGAGTGGATGTTCTTGCTCTGCTGCACATTGTTATTAGGAATACGACTTATCAAGTCAAAAATTATAAAAACTGACATACTTTTACCATAGTTACGTTTCAATTATAAATTTTATAGTGGCTAGAATTCTGTCAAATGAGGACCTGTTTGATCTTCTACACTATTTTCCACTTTCCCTTCTTGCCAAAAAGACACAAGTTGAAAGTAAGTGCTTTAAATGTATCTTGAATAGCAATAGGACTGAAGTTCAGAGCTGCCAATCAATAGATAATGGCTCCTAGTCATCAAAAGTGTAGCTTGCTTCTCTCTGTGAAAGACAATTCTAAGTAACTGCTCTGAAACCCTATGCTTTTTCATTTCTTATTAAGGAATCAGCTAAAAAAGTATCCAATGTGTACAATACAGAAAGATTTTCTCATCTAAATTCTAATGTCTCCTATTGAAATATTTTTCTTAGAAGAAATTTGAGCTGCAACTGTTTAAAGTTGAACTGACTTTTCTGTTTCGTGTTGTGGTCACACCTTTTTAAAAATTCCATTCCAGAGTAGAGAGGCAGAAGGAAGTGAACGCAGGATTTGGCACCAGACAAAGTTCCTTGTCTGTTGTTGGAGATTCTACCACGACAGTGAGTGAAGATATGGGAGATCACCAAAAACCCCTGCAGCAACGAGGTTAACAGCAAACAGGAGAGGCCAACACTGCTCATAAAGACATACAAGAAAGTTTCATTGAAAAAGTGCACGTCAGATATGTATAGGAATACTGTGTGCATTGTTTCTATGCATCCCTGATTTTTTATAAGAACCAAGGAAAATATGCTAGAGTCAGGGTGCACACTTCTAGAAGTCATGTTGGCATTGTCATTCCTTTCCAGTTGTTCTAACTGTTCTCTTCTAAAGCAAAAGGTGGGCTTTAATTAAAATGTTCTACATTTTACCTTTTGGAAAAAGGACTTTAAAATGTTCATGGTCTATGAGAGAAGTTCACATTCTCTCCAGGGAAAAAGTTGAGTCTGAAATGGAAGTCAGTGGTTTGTTTCTTGCTTTGCTTGTGTGTTTTACTTTCATAACATAGTGGAAAAAATATCTGTATCACAGGACCCCCAGTTCTAGCAGAGTGAAATGTCTATTACACTTTTCTTTCATTAAAAAAAAAGAAGGAAAAAAATTATTTTAAGTATCCAAAAATTATCACATACACCTTTAGACTAAAAAAAATCCTTTCCTTATGTGTTTCTTAAACTCCTCACATAACAAAATAAATGCATCTCAAATTTACCTTATTGTCTACATATCACATTTTTATTTATATTTTACTTTATTAATTGTCCATTAAAAAGATTTGTAAATGTCACGTAGGAAGTAGTATAAATAAGATAAACTGGAAAAGCAAATTTTGAGAATTGTAGAAAATTCACAATTTATAAAAACAATAGCAACTTTCAGGCATCAAGGGAGACATAAAATATAATTTTGTTTGCCGTGTGCAATTGATAATGAGTATGTGCAGATTCTATTTCACAAGGCTTGCTGTAATTGCTCAGGAATATGTTTGTTTCACTCCTTATAAACTGAAAACATATCTTAGGGCTCTAGTTGTATTTAAAGCTATTTCCTTTCTAAGAGAGGGTTTTTAGATCTCTTGATTTCTTTTGTACCCTAGGACCATACAAAAAGTGAAAAGTGAAAATATTATTTCTTACACAGGAATTGCATTTTTCCCAGGAATTCTCTGAGCTGCAGATGCTTTGAAGCTGGGAACAAAATGTTCTTATGACCTTCTCTGAGCTTTAGGCTGCTGCTGGAGATGAGATGCTAAAGCAGAAGTATCTGTGTTTTGACAACCTTTGTATATTCTTAACCCTCTTTCATGGTTGTAATGCTGAACTAATTTCAGGCACTACCCCCCAGTACATGCTAAGGGATATGCAATGAGGGAATTCTGTCTTTGTTGACAGTAGCTGATTCACAAGTTCGTCAACAAGGTACAGAGATGCTGTGAGAAAATTTATTTTTAAATGGAATTTAAACATGTAATACTTACAAGAATTGACAATAAGATTCATAATTCTTTTTTTCATAATTCAAACTTCCTCCCTTTATTAGCTCACTGGTTCAAGGTTTTATATTAGACAAAAGATCTCTGGTCTTGCTCCATGCATTGTGAAATGGCACACTGACTTTCTCTAAAACTCCATCTGCTTTTCTTATGCCAGCATCTTCACGATGCCACAGTGTGTGAAATGGCTGCATTGAAAATGTTGCTGTGAACAATAGAAATGGAAAGTGCATAATTATTGATTTTTAAGTGCTCAGCAGCCAAATTTACTTCTAGGGTTATACTGAAGCACTAGAAAGAATGGCAACACAGCAGCTTATTGATAAAAGCTTGTGTCATTTAGATTAACTTCAGAGATAAGATCTTTCTCTTTTTTCCTTCTGACAAGCCATTAGAAATATAGCTATTTTAGAGATAAAGTATGGTTTCAGCACTGACCAAAATACCTATAAGCTCCAGAGTATTTTTTTCAGCTCTCAGTAATAACTGGGCCTAAAAATCAAGTCAAATGATATTAGGGATTACTGGGGAAATTGGGATTCTGTCTTTTCTGTCTCTATTTCTAAATCTGTAGGAAAACCAATTGGTGCTGGAGAACACTTCTGTGCTAACAGCTTGGTAGTGCAACATGGATATTGAGGGAAATCAAACCAGGAGCTACTTTCTGCTGCTCTTTTTTAACTCTATCATAAACCCTTTCATATGTGTTCACTGTATTGTACAACCCAGCAGATGGGACACACCTGGCTGGTCTAAAAGTCATGGTGACAATAAAATATCACCACATGATGCTAGTTTTACAATTTGTATTTCAGAATGCCAGTAGAGTAAAATTTTCTTTCTCATGAGAAAATTTTAGCTTCTTTTGGTTTAGTTAATATTGACATTTATCCCGCACATATCTTTCTGATCACTTATTGATCATAATTTACTTTCAGATACCTTCTGAATAGCACTTTTTAAGTTTTCTTTCTTGCCTCTTATAGATCACATAAGATCCCTTAACTTTTCATGATTTCTCCCTATTGCCTGAGACAGAGAAAACTCAGCTACTTCCATTATTTAAATAAAATATTTATTTCATCTTTATATACACAGAGAACTTCAGATGCTTCTCTGAAGAAATAAACCCATAAATTAGTCACTTGAAAGTGAGCCAAAATAAGATGATGTATGATTACCCTGGCTGCAGTTGAGAATGTGTGAGAACGCTAATTTATGACCTTTCCATAATAATACTAGAATATTTCCTGATCTTAAATATACACCTATGATATTTGCTATATACCAATGTTCCCACCATTCCTCTTCACATTTTCCATGTAGGAAGTGAAGACACACACATTTGTGCAGGAGTGATTTGCTCAAGGTCACCAAGCATAATCATGGGAAAACCAAGAAAACTAACCTTAAATCTGGTAGCAAACAATTGAGCTGTTCATCTTTTGAGATGAATGATGCCTAAAACAGTGGAAAAAATAGTCGCTCCTATTTTCCTTTGTAAGGTAATAAATAGCATGAATCTTTTATGTGGTCAATTTTGCAAACTGATTGTAAACACAGTGATAGAATGACATGGAGATAATTTTCACAATGCTTAATTAAACCTTGCTTGATACCATCAACATGTGTATTATTTAATATTGTTACATGTGCAGAAAGATAGGAAAGAAAGAATTATTTACGTGGTCTTGTGGTCCCGTATTAGTTGATATGGAAAGAGTGGGTAACACTGTGTTTGGAATAAAATAAACCAAAATAGCTCAGCTGGAAGAGACCTACAGTGACCATCTACTCTAACTGCCTGACCACTTCAGAGCTGACCAAAGCTAAAGCTTGTTGTAAAGAGTATTGTCTAAATGCCTCCTGAACACTGACAGCTTTGGAGCACTGATCTCTAGGAAGCCTTTTCCAGTGTTTAACCGCACTCTCGGCAAAGAAATGCTTCCTAATGTCCATTCTAAACCTTCCTTGGCACAACTTTGAACCATTGCTATGCATGCTGTTACAGGACACTGGGGAGAAGGGTTCAGCCATTCCCTCTCCACTTTTCCTCCTCAGGAAGCTGCAGAGGGTGATGAGGCTGCCCCTCAACCTCTTTTTCTCCAAGCTACACAAGCCTAAAATCCCTAGCTGCTCCATCAAGGACATTGCCTCCAGCCCTTTCACCTGCTTTTTTGTCCTTCTCTGGATTCATTCAAGGGCCTTTATATCCTTCTTAAATTGTGGGGTGCAGAATTGCATAAAGCGCTCGAGGTGAGGCCACACCAACACGGAATAGAGCAGGACAATCACTTCATTTGGCTGGCTGATGGCACTGTTTCAGCCATGCCAGGATGGGATTTGCCCTCAGGAGTTCCAGGGCACTCTGCTGACTCACACCGAGCCTGCTGCAGAGCATCATCCCCACTATCCTTCCTCCAAGACAGCTCTCCAGCCATTCCTCTCCCAGTTTATTACAATGCCAGAAATTACTCCACCCTTGGAGCAGAATATGGGATTTGTTCTTGTTACATTTCATCCCATTAATCATTACCTAATGCTCCAATCTGTCTAGATCTCTCTGCAAGGCATACTATGCCACAAGAGAGTCAACAGCAGCTCCCAATTTGGTATCATTAGCAAACCTGCTGATGGTGTATCCAGCTCCTGCATCCAGATAGTTAATAAACATATTGATACATTATTGATAAGTATATTGAAGGAAATGGACCCTAAAATTGAACCCTGAGGAACACTACTGGTGGTCAATTGGCAGACAGATGTAGCCCCATTCAGTACAACCCTTTGAGCTCTGCTTTTCAGCCAGTTCATCACACAGCACACCCTAAAAACATTCATCCCACAGTTGGACAGCTTGTCCAGAAAGATGCTGTGAGGCACAGAATTAGCAGCCTTAGTAAAACCCAGACAAACTATATCCTTCACACATAGGCAGGTGACTTTATCAGAGAAATATATCAAATTAGTCATGTAGGACTTTACTTTTGTGAACCTATGTTGTCTGTGCCATGTTGATTTCCTCCTTCCTGAATTAAGCACTGCTTTTCTGAGGGATATATCAATCTCCCTCTAGAGTACTTTGAAATACTTTTCAAGACACAGGCCAAAATAATGTGCATTTATTGCACTGTTGACTTGATTAACAGTTAGAGAATACTACTGAAATCTCTACCCTTGAATTCCCCAATCTGCCTGTCTCTACAACTTTCTCAACTGAAAAGTTTTCTCAGAATTATCTATTTTCCCCATTTAATGGAAAGAAACTTTAAATGCTGCATTAAAAATATGCCAGTAAGCATATTATTTCTCAGAAAACATGAAGATTCTTGTATGTCTTTTACCATTACAGACCTTTTATCATGTGACTTCAGGAAGAAGACAGGCAATTTTAGTCAACTGAAGTCAGAAAAAGTCTATTCATAATTTTGTACAGTCTGAATCAAAATGACCTAAAACCCAATACTAATTTCAAAGAATATTCTAAATATGTTCAACAAATATAACTGTGTAACACTGCAAATATGATTCAATTGCCTCCTTTAATCATGAATAGAATATTTTCCAGGCAATGCCATTTCAGGAATCTATTGATCATAATTAGAAAAGGGCCATGAATGACTGCTTATGCTGAGATTGGATAAAATAATTCTTAAGGCTATTAACATTTGAAAGGAAGAAAATGTAGATAAGAACAGGACAAATAAAACCCTGTTATTTACTGTTTAATCTTTGGGGTTTATCTTTGTAAGAGAGTTTAAAGTGAAATTTTAGCATACCATCAATCAGCGAACGCATCAGAAGATAAAATTGGATTTACTAATCATCTTAACTGAACAAAATGCTATTTCTGTTAACAAATTAATGCTTTTCTTCCAGTTAGATAATCAATAAAAATACAAATGGATTTAAAAGGCACTGTATAACCAAGCTTCTCATTACACATTGCATTACTTTATCGTCATCCACAAGTAGAATTTAAGAAGCACAGTTTTGACAGTTTTGAAATGGCAGCATATTTCTGGAGACTCTTAGTTGTTTCTTAATGTCCTATGGGCATTGACTAGAGCTCAATGAAATCATGCAGCTCTCTCTTAGAAAAAGAAAACTAAACAAAAAGTCTTCTGTGCAGAGGAAGTAGTGACATGGCAATTTTCTAACAACTTAGAATTCGGAAAAATATCAAGCTTTTAGGTGTTTGCACTTAGAAAACACTGTTTTAATATATAGACATGTATTTTGAAAAATTCCCCTTTACAAGCAAAAAAAAAAAAATTAATCCAATTTTTTTTTACATAATATAAACATATAAATAATCTCATATTTTCTTCTTTCCTTACTGTGTACTAATTCTGCACCATTGTTCCTATTAATATATTTTCAGGTGTCTTGTTTAAAATTGTGTCGAGAAATAAGAAGTTTAAATGCTTTTACTGCATCTAATGGAAAAATAATTGGTTTTACAAATTAAATGCCCTATGAAAGCTTGCAGGTAATTACATATAAATAATCATGAATTATATTCTCTTTTTGCAGTGCTGTGGGTTAGCCATGGCTGGCTGCCAGTTGCCCACTGAGATGCTCCTCCATAGAACAGAGAGAGAAAAAAGATTAAAGAACTTTAGAATGAAGCTAAGAACACGGTGATTTCTTACCTGTTAGTTCTGTGGGCAAAACAGATTTGACTGAGGGGAGTTCAGCTGATTGGTAATTAATAACAGTGTAAGATGATGAGAAATAAAAAACTAAACTAAAAGTGCTTTCCCCTTCCTCTTCTTCCCAGGATAGGTTTCAGTACCTTACCCCTGACTTCTGTGCCTCTTTCGACTATTATTCTGTTGTTGTGATTTCTTATAAACCAGTGTACCAGGACTACATGAACTATTCAATACAACCCTGGCTATGCAGCAATCTAGTGAACTGTTCCAAAGAGGTCAAATTTGATATTCTTCTCTGTGGTGGTGAGCCGTTTCCAATACTGTCATTCATAATACTAATTAATGAAAGAGTAAAAGAATGACATAGTTTCATTGAACACCATGAGAAATTTTACCTAGTTCATTGTTAGCAAAGTAAAATTGCTTTCAAAAAACCATCCCATGCATTTCTGTTCTGTTAATAATAAAAACAGCCATTCATAAGAGTTCATAGACCAGTTTGGGTTGGAAATTACCTTGAAAATCTCCTGCTTTCAACTCCCCTGACATTGCCTGCCATGCCTTATGTTAGACCAGGGTGCTTAGAGCCCCATCCAACCTGGCCTTGAACACTTCCAGAGATGGAGAATCCAACACTTCTCTGGACAACCTGTTCCAGTGAATTGCCAACGTCGCAGCAAGGAACTTTTGAATATCCAATCTAAGTCTAATCTCTTTCAATTTTAAGCCAATTACCCCTGTTCTATCACTACATGACTTTGCAAACCATCCCTCTTCAGGTTTCATCTGGGCTCCCCTCATGTCCCGAAAGGCCACAATAAGGTCACACCAGAGCCTCCTCTTCTCCAGGCCAAAGAATCCCCAATTCTAGCCATCTTTGTGAGTCTTGATTTACCATGTACAGAATGACGGACAAAGAAAGACCACCACAAGTTATGGGACAGATGGCATCTGTGGCCACCAATGACCATTGAATGCCCCTCAAATATTCCCCTGTGCATCCCTGGAACACTGACTGTACATGAGATAAAGGGGTACTGTTCTCTAGATGTTACCTCAGACCTAGGGGGAGGTTAATATAGCTTTGGGAGAATGTATGACTGAAAATGAAAACAAAGAATGAGGAATTTATGGGCCATGAGGGAAGCCAGCTCATCAGCTGCTCTGAAGTCAGCTTGGACTGGCCAAAATCCAGTTCTGGCAGGGGCAGATTGCACCATCTCCCAGCCCAATGACCCAAGAAACCACTCAAGAAACCACTCACTCAAGAAACCACTGAGTCAAAAGAAGAGAGACTGAGCACGTGCTCTAATTAGCATTAGAGAATGGTGTAAACAATGAACATTAATTCTTTCATTTGCTAAAATGTGTAATGGGTAAAAAGTCCTGAATGACATCAGGACCCTCACCACCAAGAAGCCCAGGGTGAAGAAGGACCAACAGGATGTCGCTGAATCCGTGGGTGGTGACTGTCTTCTGCTTGATCTCTCTCTTCACTTTCTTTTCTGTTTCTTTCTTTCTCTCAACATCACATTTACTTTTAAATGAAATCCACATTATTGATTTTGGCATATGGTCTCCTTTGTGCCTTAATTCAGGCAGAGGCATCTCAGTAGTCAGATCTTAGCTATGTTTTTAACAGACATGTTTTTTTGCATATTCTGGGTTAAATTTTTAAAAAGTGGTCAAACATATGAGAAAATGAAGGAGTGTTTTTGGAATATAACCAGCACTTCAATGAGAATGAGGACTAGACATATAACTTGGCACATTCAAGATAGCTCGGAGCTAAAAATCACCACGATCTTCAATGGTAATGGAGTAAACATTCCATTTTTATTAATTTGACTCATTTAAATTCTCACAGTTTGCATCAATCTGTGTTCCAGCCTATGTGAGAGGGAAAATAGAAAATATTGCCTACATGTTCCATGAACGTCTTTTAATGCATCAGGGAAAAACCTTGCAAACTGGATGGCTATGGGGAAACTATTTAAAATTTGGTTTAAAATATCTTTCATTAAGAAATACGAACAGAAACTTTAAATGTGACTGCTCTGTAATTATTTGTATATAAAAATACTGCTCATAGAACCGAAAATATGTTCTTTAAGAGACTTCACTTTCACAGTACTTTTCAATAGAAGACCACCCTAGACTGTTCAGGGAAAAAAAATACAAAGATTCTTGGGTACAACACTGGCACAAAAGTAATAATAAAGACATATTTTATTTATGAATTTTCTTTCCACTCTTTAATTTGTTCCCATTTTTTGTCTATACGGAAGAACTAACTTCTGTTTCAGTTCTGCCAATTCTCTCAGCAAGATGCAGTTTAATCCTTCAAAACTCAGCATTGTAGTTTGCCTTTGTGTCCACACAGGTGATAGAAAAGTCAGATTCAGTTTTCCATGTAATTTTTTTTTAGAAGCTTGAAAACTTTCTGTGTCTTTGCTGTACTACTAGATATTTCTTTCCAAACTGATCCGAGTCATGTAGAAAAAATTTCTTCTGTGTTTAAATTCAGCAATTCAGTATGGTAGAGAAAAAAAAAAAGACTCCTGGTTAAGTCAGTTACAGTTTCTTATATATCTACAAGAAGTAGTTTCTAAACATGAGCATTGGGTAAGGGTCACATAAAAAGGGCTGACTAAAGCGTACTATCACTACTTTGTGAAAAAGCTTTTATTGTTACTGGTATCCCCCTCTCGAAGCTGATCCTAAAGGGAAAAAAATAGCTTCATTTTGCTTTAGAACTAATGCACAGTATAACTCAAAGTCCTCCTTAATTGCTATTTCTTCAGGCTTGACTTCCCATAATAAAACATTTCACCCATAGGAAAAGATATATTTGGCTGCTGAAGATTTAACCATTTTCCTTAGATGGTGCCCTGTGGGAGAGACAAGGCAAGGAAAGACTTATTTTTTACTCCTAACTAATTTTCACACAGTAGAAAGGAGATGCTAGAACTCAAAAAATAGTCTTTTCTTGTTATGTATTTTTTGTTTTTACAGCACAATTTTCTGCAGCACTGTTTAATTGGTGTATTTGTTTGATTTGGCAAAAAGTATGTTGACCCTACAATATTATCAAAAGATAGATTCTTCTTAAGGTTACCTTCCAATTAAGATCTTGATGCAGTAACCATTTCAGCTATAGGTTGAGCATATCAAACTAATATAGTGTACTAATGTGACGTACATCAAATAATGTATGTACATCATGATCATACATCTAGAAAGCTTTTGTGCCCTTAAAAAAATCAAGCCAGAAAAACTGGGGAGTTTTAATGTGAAAATATTCTGCTAATTGCACTTTTTATTCAAGCTAGAAAAGGTATAATACAAAAGCTTTGTGGCCAGGAGAAACTGATATGACAGCTTTTTGCTGAATGGGAATGTCATAGAATGTAGCTCACTGTTTGTTTTGCTCTTTTAAGATAGAAGCTCCATAGTCTCTGTTCTAAACTTTTAGATTTAGGACTATTAAATAATAAACTTAGCACTGAAACTTATCACTGAAAATTATTCATGTAATATATTTATATTGAATTATAAAAGCCAGTGTTGTTTCATGCAAGTAGAAAAGATCATAACAAAATGATACAAAAATTCAAACTTCCTCCTATACACATCAAAGCCACCTGATCAAAGGCATGACACTGAAATGGAAGAAAAGTACTAAAGATATAAAAATCTGGTAACTCATGGGTCAAAGGACTGTAGCAGTTCAACTCAAAATAACAGGATTTTGTTGTAGGGAGGAAGACAGACAGAAAGGCTGGCAAGAGCTAAAAATATATTTGAAATGTACATCATCTCCAGCAGCCAGCATGGCCCATGCAATCCAAGACTGCTTTTAGCATAATACAAGGCGCTGGTATCAAGAGGCTTGATGAAGAGCATTAGGATCGACGAGCGCATCTGAACAAAAATGTAACAAAATATACCTGTTATCTTCACAAAACTCCTACCTGCCTTTACTCATAAAAAGGTTCCTTCAATGAGAAATGTGGGAAAAAAGCTTTTAGAACAGCTCTACATGTGTGAGAGTGTGTTTGTGTGCGTATAGAAGCACATAACCTAAAATACAAGTTTATCTTTACCATGTACTTATTTTTAGACTCGACATCACTTAGCAAAACAGAATTAAACTACTATAGAATGACTTGCAAAGTTTTATAGCACAATTTAGAAAGATATTCAAATATACAGAAAGTCATGAGAAGGTTTCAGAAGTACTTTTCTGTAAGTAGAGGAAACAGTAATGAGAGGCACTGGAGGATACATAGTAAAGCTACATAGAACTCTGGTTATTCAGAAAAATAGAATTCAAATTTGAACACTTGCAGTCAAGGGCTATTAAGATGGATATAGACTAGAATGTGGGTATATTTGACTAGAAGACCTGTCTCCTGTTATTTTATTGTGGAAAGTTGAGGAGGACTCAGAAATACACAAGATGTGAGCAAAAGCAGCAATATAGGCCATGCAGCAATGACAGCATTACTCTATAAGACCATCAATTGACTATGAAAGATTTGTCTTCACAATTAAAACCACGTGTCTGCCCTTTCTTGTGGAGTCATGGTATGATACAAGGTGAGTAATGCAATGATTTAGTCAATTTTTTTTTTTAATTTCAATCCAAATTTAAGTATTATGTATTACATAATGTTAAAATAGGGATGAAAATGTGGACTGCAAAACCTTCTGAAGTCTAATGTGTGAGCTTAGTCTGGTGTTCTAGGAAAGACAGAAAGTGATTGAACGACTGCAGTAATCCATCAACCCAGCTGCACGCTGTAACGCTGTGTTCCTGCTGCAATAACGTAATGCAAGCATTGATCACACTGTTCCAGGATTCCCAGTCTCCAAGATGTTTAAGAAATATTGCAGCTAAACCTGTAGAAATAATGATAATATTAAATTATATCCAAGTGAGGGGAAAATGTGGTATTACGGTTCTATTAACTACAAGGATCCTGCATCTACTGTCTCCGAAATCCTGCATCCTCTGGCATATTAGGAGTAAATTGTTTACCTGAGTTAGTAGAGTGAATGGAAAAGGTTTCCTGACATGTTTGAAATGTCCCTGAATCTCAGATGAGGATTAAGCACCAGATGCAGCAAACAGCTGGCTCTGCCCCTGCAGGCTCAGCCTGACGCTGAGCAAGTTGGGCACTGCTGGCAATGGTGTGCTGTACAACCCCTGCTCCCTGGCTGTGCAGGGAACTCTGAATAAGTCCTTACATTCCATGGGGACAGAAGAGGTTTGCTGCCTTTCCCAATAGGAGAATGTACTTCATGAGGCTGAAGAGGCCTTTCTCAACTGTTAAAGAGGTCAGTGGCTTTCTCTTAAACCCAAAAAGTTGTATAATAACCTGTTATGGTACAGTGCCTCTATGCTTCGAAATAATTCATAGTTTCAAACGTAACTAAATCCAGAACACAGTCACTCTCTTGACAAATGTTACAATACCTAAATGGATAATATTCAAATATGTTTTTAAGTTACTAGAAACATCAGAAACTTGAATTCTGCACCTCCAGCAACAAGACTGATGACAGGAAGGACTTGCATTAATAATTTTGTCTTCTGTGTCTTCATTCCAGAGCAGTGAAGTGCCATCAACCCTACCTTACCCAACAGCAAATTGACATTTTACTTCTTAGACAACAGCAGGAGAATTGATCTCTGTGTGGGAACAACCACTAAAACATTTGGTGCTCTCTGGGAGTTGTTCAACATATGCTCATCCATTGAAATGTTCTGCTGGACCTCATAATTGGTCCTGGACCTCAGCCATGCACAAAGTCAATGACAGCCATAAGCACCAGGCCATGAGCTATATTCTCTGCATGGCCTTTTCTCACCACACCTTCTGTTCCCTCCACTCCCCAGAAAAAAACTTGTTTTCCAAACATAAAGGTTTTGATTAAATGTAATTTCCTCCTTTTTGTCAAATCTGGTAATTGTCCATACCATCTTCACTCTAAATGAAGAAAGAAACAGTGTGCTCTTCGGCAGAGTGTTCCTTTCTTAGTTGGCAAACAAGAATTTGTCACAATGGAATAAATTATGTTGTAACATAACTTTTTAAAGCACCATTAATACAAATATATATCCTTCCTTTTTGACAGAAATGCCACTGCTCTATTCAAAATCTAAATTAATTTTCACACTTTTATTGATTCAACCATTATCCTTTTCATCCAGGACTCTAAAATAATGCATTCACTTTACATGTTAGAGAAGTGCAGACTGATCATATATCCTTTCCAATCTTCAACACGTTATAAAAATACCCAGAAAAAGTAATTTTTTCCCAAATGATCCTTACATGATAGCATTATTGTAACTATGGTCACATTTTATTTTCAGTTTATGGCTATGTAACACATAGCTACTAACAGTTATATTAAAAGCAGAACATGGCATTGAGAACTTCTAATGCTGGCTGCAAAAGATCCATGAAACCATAGATGGGTTTATTTTCACTAATCAATTAGAAAGGCTTTATTAGCATTTGAGAAGCCAACAGATCTCTCCTATGTGAAGATGGAGATCATTCATTGGTCCCTGGGGCTATGCGCATGGCATATCAAGCCCTTTTCACTGGCTCTGAGATCAAAATACTGTAGCCTAGCTCACGTTCACATATCCATGTTCTCTTGTGCCCCAGAAGAAGTGGGCAGCATCACAGCTGCCAGTGTGCTGGTCCTTCTCATTGCCATTTGTGCCAAACTCTGTTTGGGCCCAGTGCCACCTGACAGCAGCCAGGGCTGTAAAGGACCTCGCCAAGGACTGAGAAAGCAGCCATAGCACGCTGCAGCCGTGGTAAAACACAGACCATAATTGTGGGGCCATCTCAAAGCTAGCCCTGCTTTATTTTTTGTGCAGACAGACCTCTGAAACATGTGAGATCGTTAACAGAAAGGTGCTTAGAATTTGCAGAATATTAATAGGATAAAAGCTAATGGAAAGATTTTAGCGTGCTTTGATTTTTTTTTTTGCATTCTTGTTTCTACAAGAACTATGAATTTTAAAATCCTGCACCATTTTTGATGAGTTCTGAACAGTATGCTTTTATTAGCTATTGAGGGTCCACTTTAAGGAAGCCTCTTTGTTCCATGTACTTAAAATTATGGTAAGTCTCACAGAAGAACAAGTGGAGTACAATCCTCACACACCAGGGTAGCATTGGTTACCATTTCCAGCAACAAAGTCCTGAGTTAAACCAATCCTGCTTTGACTTCCAGCTCTAAGTTCCCCTTTCTGTCAATTTAGCAATTTGGGGGGTTTTATGTCTTTCTTATAGACTGACACAACAGGAGTAAATTCTTCTCCAGAAATATATAAATAGTAGTCTCAACTCATCATGAAAAGCCTATTTTAATCTTTGAAAACAGGAAATTTGGAGAATGGAATGGGACTCAGAGAAGCCAAAACTATAGAATAGCATAAATAACATATAGTAGAGGTGCACTAGAGTGGGTGAGAAGATGTCTCAAGCCCAAATCAATACCAGCAAACGAGCCACATAATAGATTTCTTACTCTGTACTCTGTAGTTAAAGTTTTGAACTGACTTGAAGTTCATAAAGTTATTCCCTGTGGAAATAATAACTTATTAGACAGATTTTTCCTTTATTAATGTGTTTACAGAAAGTGCAAATGATCACAGAAGAAACCTGCCCATTTTAATATTTTCATTCACAGCAAATAGAGTTGCCAAGTCTATGTCTTGTAAAACTTAACAACTTGGATCCAGCTGGTATATCAAAGTAAGTTATGGCCCATCAGGTTTTGGAACATAACCAAGAAAACACAAAAAATTGCAGTGTAAGGAAAACATTGCTTACTTAAAAAAAAAATATAGGTGGTTAATTTTTTTTTCCCCAACAGCAATCCAGATGGGAACTTCATGTGCCAGTCAAAACCTGAGTCCTAAGAAACCCTGTGTGATTTACTCAAAGTTCACCAGGAGATAAGGGAAGTATTTTTTGTTCTAGATAAATGAACAATGCAAAATCATTGTAGCAAATTTTTTTCTTAAGAGTTTTCTTTGGATTCAGTTTAGGTATTATTGTGGCATCATAACACCTGAAAATCTCTATATGTAGTTGGCCATAAGATTTTTCTGAAAACATTTTTTTTTAATGTCAGATTTTACAGTGTGTTCTAAAATCTTTTTATATTTGTACTTTTTTGTTGTTGTAAGACCATTTTTTTGACATCAAAAGAATACAGTTTTAAATACTTTAGTGATATTGCAGAGCTGATTATGTGTGATGAGCAAACTCAGAAAATCTTTTCAGTCTTAGACCCATACAATAGTGATAATTACACATTTCTGCTGTCTTGTACATTAAACATTGCAGGATTATGATCTCCTATGTAAGTCTGGTATCATCGAGGTCCAGTTTGAGCTTCAGTAAAGTTTTATTTTTGAAAGCTAGTGCTAAAGGCATCAAATTGACAGTACAAATTCTAAGAGAACTTTATTTTCTCCGGTTATTCCTCAATGTATAACCTGGGGGAAAAAAACCTCAGGTGGAATTTTTGTTCTTTTGAGAATTATTCCTTATCTGATTTGTTATATTCTCTCTCTACATTTATGAAATTCTTTACTCCTTTATTTTATTGAATTATCCATAAAATTATATTAAAAAACTGAATATTTGGCTTTATTTTCTCTTAGTATTAAAAAGTTCCTTATAGCACTCAGTCTTCATTATGAAAACAACACTTCTATTACATATACAATAACTGAAGCTCCTAAATATTACAGCAGGTGTCTTTAAAACGTGATGTAGAACACTCTATGAAAATAGGGAGCTTTGTAAATGTACCAGTATTAGTTTTTTAACTACCTTTTGATGTTTCTTTTTCTTAATCATGTCTATCATAAATCCAAAAAGCTTCAGTTTATATTACCTAAAATTATTATGTTTATTTCAAATGTAAATGGATGTATTTATTTTGTATTACATGATGAAGTTGTGTTCATTACTCAGAACTGTCTGCTTTTTAAAGCCAGGTGATTACTCATAAGAATGGAAAATTCTGCAGAGTACATATCCTTTAAAAGTTAAAATTACATGCACCATAAATATTTGGGCAGTTTTCATGTGCAAAAATTACCTACTACCTCAGTACATGACCTCTAAGTTTCTAAGCATGGCATGACACAGACCACAAGAAGCCTGAACATGGTTTTCATAGAATCATAGAAGCATAGAATGGCTCAGGTTGGTAGGGACTTTACAGATCCTCTAGTTTCAACCCTGATACCACAGGTAGGGACACCTTCCACTAGAAACACTTTGTTTCTCAAAGCCTCATTTAGCCTGGCCTTGAACACTTCCAGTGATATGGGGTATCCACACCTTCTCTGGGCAACCTTTTCCAGTGTCTCACCAGCTCACAGTGAGGAATGTCTTCCTAAGAGCCAATCTAAACCCATCCTCTGCCTTTTGAAGCCATTCCCATCATTTAAAGCCATTAGTGCTCTGCAGGTTTGGGCAGCCTGTGGGCTGTTTATTGCAGTCACAGGGTGGGGATGCAGATGTAACAGCAGCTTGCAGTCACACACTTCCTCAGGGGCTGCTAGTCAAAACGCAACATCTCTCTAAATGTACCCGGTCAGGGGCAACTTGCAGGGGATTTTGTGGACAATGAGAGGCATCACATGCAGCCAGAGGCCCACACTACCCCTCAAATCTGTATTCAGTTTTCTTCCACTCAGAGTCAGGGCAACACCTCAGGGCTGCCTGAGCATCTCTCTGGCCAAGCCTCTGCTGGTAGCATGATGAAAACTGCAATATAGAAATGCCAGTAATCCTACACTGTTGTCTGTTTTATTTAATGATAAAACCATAAATCAGGGAGAACGACAGTGTTATATCCCTTTCACCTTCTATTAGAGTTCAGTGTTCCTCTGATAGGACATAATTCTCTCCAGAGAGAAAGAGCTGATCTTAGATTGATTTCTGAAATACTCTCAAGCTTCTAGGATTTAAGAGGAGATGGAAAATTGATTTGTATTTCATGTGCTACATTCATTTGTGGAACATGTCTTCAGCTGCAGTAATATAGTATTTCTCCATTACAGCAATCTGTATGAAGCCTGATTTGCATTAGGGTTTTGTAATATAACTCTCTTTTAACTCCCAGGACCTTAGGAGACAATATCGATATTCCTTACTTACTTTTGGCATGAACATGTGAAATGTTTGAAACCTGTTTCTTGAGTCAGAAGTTAATGCTTCCCTCTCTGCCCTGTAAATGAACTCTTTTCTGAAAATCCCAATGAAGAGGGACAGCATTTTCAAGGCAGGAAGCAGGAGACATTGTCTCTGCTACATTAATTAAATAGGATTAAACTTCTGGCAAGGTTTAACTGTTAAAGTGACAATTCCTGACAGAAATAATATGAGGGTTTTTTTAGAAATTATTCAGGTGAAGCCTGTATATTAATGAAGAATCTCATAGAATGCATAAATCAAGTATCTGTAATATTTGCCAGTTGATTTTACTCCCCTGGTAAGCCTCAGTTTATTGTTTCTTAAGTCAAAATTATACTGATTGTGAAGAGTGCTTCAGTCCCTTGAAACTATTAAAATTATCTAATAAATTTCAATTATAAATCTGACCTTCCTTAAACATGTAATGCCAGATCTCTTCCATGATATTTATTCAATTAAGTCATAGTCTTGTTTATTTCTGTTATGACTACATAGAAATATAAAATTCATTTTGGTTAGGACAAGTAAGCTGAATGATCTGAATTCCACAGTTTTAAAACTCATTGAACAACAGGAGGTTAGGAGATAAAAAATCAGACCTTGCTTGGTGTCAGGAGGGTGTGAATTCACATGCGAATTCCCGTTTATGACAATTGACTTTTTGCAGCATGAAATAGATGTCTCAATACCAAAATGATGACATATTGCTTTCATAAGGTCTCTTAAAATTGACAAAGACTCTGCAGGTAATTCTCCTAGCATTTTCAGCTTTTTATTGGCATAAACAAATGGGA
Source organism: Ammodramus savannarum pratensis (assembly GCA_020466415.1). Lineage (NCBI taxonomy): Eukaryota > Metazoa > Chordata > Aves > Passeriformes > Passerellidae > Ammodramus > Ammodramus savannarum. Next base: position 45,378,478 of record JAHXMQ010000807.1, read on the forward strand.
ACATTTTACATCCTCTACCTTTATTTCAGTGGCATTAAAAATGCAGTAAATTGTAGTGTTTGGTTTTTGTTTGTTTGTTTGTTTTCTAGCATGCAATAAATATCTCCTTGATTGAGAAGCACCATTTTTTCCAGAAATTCTTATCTTTTTGTTCCTTTCCATCAAAGAACAAAGAAGCAAAGATTGTACTATTTTGTATCGCCTCCTAAAAATACTACATAAAAATGTTTCCCTTTTTTGACCTGAAGATGTCAACACAGAGATACCAAGCAAATTTCCATCATCTATCTTTATGAAAAATCTTAGTTATTACTTGAGTTAGTAAAAATTCTCTTGAGCTTTCCTAGGGACATGATGAGATGAGTAGCAACTGAAGAATGATGAAACACCATATGAATTGGTCCTTTAGCAATGTTTCATAGAATCAGAATGAATAATGTTGGAAAGGACCTTAAAGATCACATAGCTCTAACCTTCCTGCCATGGGCAGGGACACCTTTCACTGGACTAGGTTGCTCAGAACCCTAATCATATATGTTAAACATGTTAGCTGCTTGGAGTAGTGAAAATTTACATGCATTTTTGCAGGAACAAAGGGAATGCACTGCCAAACCAGTAAGTCTCTGCGAGAATATAGGCCTAAATTGTGCTTTAATTTCATCAAGACATCAGTTTGTCTCCTAGATGTTGGAAGGTAGGACATTGGATTGCTATTGCTGCTCCTTGCTTTAAAGAATGATCAATAGCAGGCATGATGGATAGTGCTAGCCAGAGAAAGAGTGGTCCTGGTTATATGAAAGATACCAATTACATTTTGCCCTGTGGGGCAAACTTTCATTTCACAAAAGTGCTAATACAAAACAACTCTTTCTCTCACACAGCACTTATTTGAAGACTTCTGTACTCAGACTTGCAGCTCTAAAAATTATGGCATAGAAACTTTCCAGTTACATCACTGTCAGGAACATAATGTTTCTGGCTTCAAAACTGTTTACAACCATGCTGTGTCGAAGAAGGCTGCTCTCACATGTCTTTAGCAATTATCCCAGCTGAGTGTCCTAAAAATTTCTTTGGTTTTATTTCTGCTAACTATTTCTCTGCTGTCTACTCTCTCTTTCCCCTAGTTCAACCTATGCACTGAGTACAGTTCCCTGATCTTCAACCTGCCTGTCTAAAAAGTCCCTATTGTCTATCTATATGTTGCTGTTAACTGAGCTGTAGATCAGAATACTGTGTATCACTATTTATTAAATTTCTGGGGTTATTACTTCATCTTGCCATCAAAAAAGGAAATATGCCTGTGACAACTCTCTCACAAATATTTTTGTATCACCATGATGTGTGAGAATAAAGGACAATAAAATTACTTTTTCTTCTTTTGTGTCAGAATGAATCTAATATACTGTTAGGAAAAGTTGTCTCCATGGCTTTCAATGGTTCACTGCCCTAACATTATTTACCATGCATTGAATGCTGTTTTGAAGAGATGAAGTGACAAATATATGTGAAAAATGTTGTGGTTTTACCCAAAACACAGCATCTTCTTATACTCTCTCTCCATGTTTTCCAAATCCAAAATCAGATATGAGAGAAGAGGGTCAACACTGAACTTAAAAAATAACAAGTAAGAAAAGAATCAAGAATTTGAAAGGTATTTTAGAACTGAACCCTGCTTTAGATAATTTTGAATTCATTTATTTATCATATTCTTACTTGTAGATACATATTTATAAAAGTAATCATAGGGGTATATATCTCTTCAATACTAAATAAAAAAAGAAACAAACAAAAAAGTCTGCAAATCTGAAACATCATATTATTTAAAAATTAACATTTAACAATCCAGTGGGCTTACTTCAGCATGCCAGAATCATATCTTTGAAGGTTTCTGCAGATGATATAATTTCTGACTGTGTTATTCAGATTAAATTATCAATGGAATTCAGATTAAAATATCACTGAATTTCAATGTCTGCAGTATTTATTTTCTTGTATAATCCTACCTCCAGTATAACTTAGAAAATAAAAGTTATGAAGACATATTTCAGCATAAAGATGTTTTTCAAATGTGTTAATATTGTAATTGCTTTGTTGGCTATTGCAACACTCCAGAATGGGAAGTTAATAATTGAAGTGCCCTATTTTTTATGGTCTCTATTTTATGTAGCTTACCTTGGCTAGCTGCGTAGACAAGACAGACATATGACAAGGAATTAAACCTTTCATATTCAAAATTTTTATCCTCTAATCTTGCTTTCAATCTACTGCCACCCTCACTTTCACATGATGTTCTCACACATTTGCCTTCTGAAGTTATTAGTGATAATTTCTCTCATCGTTACGCATATGGCTACATCTTTTCATTTCACAGAATGAGAAAAAATCAACCTTGAAGTCTAAATGTCCTTATCATTTCCATCTGCTAATACTTCAGCTGAAAAAGAATACTGTTTAAAGCCCTGACATCACCATGTGAATTTTAGACTAAGGCCTTTGGAGGAAGAATCACTGGAAAGTGACTCCAGGTTCTGCTGCTGCTTTTTGAAGCATTCTTGGTAGCACAAAACACCAACATTTCACAGTTGTGAGTGCTGCTTGTAGTAATGCCTTGTTTGGGTCTGTCATTTTCAAGTAACAAGCCACAGAAAAGCAAAGAGTCATGTTGACAGCCAAATACTTGACAGCTTTGACCTGCAGTAGACATGGCATTGACAAACAGCAGCAACAGGATCCACCAATTGCATTTCATGGGTGCCATGATGCACAGACAGACCTTCGGTTCTCCTGATTTCTATCCCTTTCCCTCTCCTCTTGGTGAGCTCAGACATTGTTTCTTCCTTAGAAGAGGAAATCCTTTCACAATAAGAAGCCTGTAAACTGAGACTATGGGGATACAAAGTGTGAGAAGTCCCTGCAGAGTGTGGCATAGGACAACAATTCTAGCAATGAAAAATTTAATTGTGCTGTTTTATAGCTCCTGGTAGTGAAATCATGATTGCTGTTTTGAAAAGTGGATAGAGAAAAGCAGAGCAAGTCTGACTTAAAGTATAGAATGTTCATGACATAAATGGCAGAAACCATAGTGTTTCTCCACAGTTTTCCATAACTGGTTCCTTCAGTGTTTGCTAATGTGTCCAAGGAGATTTTATGAGCTTGGCTATTTTTTCTGCTGCTTGAACAAGCAAATAGATGAGGGGAGAATCTTCCTAAGCCTGAGATAACATGAATTCCTGCAGTCTAGATGCCAGGAAACTTTATACTGAATCATGTAGTCTAATTAATGGTCAATAGTTTTTATGTATTCTCAAACAGCAGACTTATACTATGACAATTTTGTTTAAATGTCAGGAAAATCTCATACAGCAGTCAACACACTTATTCCTTTCCTAGAATCCATCATTATCTCATGTATAACAGGTTTGACACCATCTTAGCAATAGTTAGCACATGATTTCATCTGAGGTGAGCAGGGTCTCATTTATAATTAGAATATCCAGTCTACATAGTAAAGTTTAACATACCATTTAATATGCTTTAAAAAGGATATGAGTAAAGAATAAGAAAAGTCTCATTGCTATGATACACTTTGGTCCATACCATAATATTTATAGCCAGAATTAATAAGTCTAAGTTCAAAACATAGCCAAAATTCTATGATTTCCAAATGTCATGAAAATAAAGTTGTCCTCAGATAAAATCTTAAGTGCAAGGATGAATAAAATAACTGCAATTTTTAACACATTCCTAGCGCTAATAATCTTCGTTATAGCCCCCAAGACTTCCACCTTATTTCTTTCATTTAAGGGTCTCAGAGCTCATTACTAGTTTAAGAACCCAGGCATCTTTATAAGGTGAACAAATGTTACCTTCATTTTGCAATAGGAATAGTGACAGAAAATTATCTCCCAGGAAAGTCACTGACATCTGTTTCAGGCTCTGTTCCTCCCTTCCTAGTCTATATTCTGCATATTTTAACTATCCCAGCACTATTGCTTCAAAATTGGAAATGTTTCAGCCAGTAAGAATGCAGGAATGCTGTTGCAATTTTGACTGATTCACCCTTGCAGCTTAGTATGTGTACATGTGTCTCAGTCAGTCATTTTCTTGCACTTATATTTGCATAATGATAGAACAGTTCTATCTTAGCAACTTAGCATAATATGCAAATTCCCATAGTCTGACATGCAGGCAGCTACTATTAGTCAGTCAAAGTACAGGGATTTACATTAATCATGTATTTCTCTTTCTCAGTTACTTTTTTGCAATTATCTAAATCTCATAATTCTGATTATGAAGGAAGAAAGACCTTTGAGACAACTGAGATGAAATGAACAGAATATTTGAAATCATCATGCTGTTTATTAACAATGGCTTTGTGGACCATGCATTGTCATCATAAAGATTACACTGATGGGAAAACTAATAGGTAAAGACTACAAAAATCTGATTGAGGGCACCATTTTATAAATATCTATAAGATAAAATGTATTGCATCCATCAGTAACTCACCTTAGTCTGTTATGTACAGCAAGCATTATTCCCATATCTAGTTTGTTGATAACTATACCCTATGCAAATACTTTGATGCCTAGAGAGACTGACCTGGAACAGAGGCTGGAAAGAACCAAAGGAACAAAGCAGGTGTTTATCAAAAGGCCTTCAAAAGATACACCTGGGGCAGCACAAGAGCCTGGCTATAGCTCTGCCCAAGGTGGACACAAGATGGATGCAAGATGGATGATCAGTCATGAGTTTTCACACTTCTATAAGTTTTGGTTCATTTCCATATTAGGGTTAATTGGCCAATTACAGTTTCAGATTATGAAGTCTCAGTCTGCTCAGACTGATTTCCTCAATTTGCTGTTTATGCTTCTTGAGCCTAAAGCTGCAACAGTGTCTTTGGTCCTCAAGCTGGAAAAGGATTATTTTGTCTAAGTACCCCGTGAAGAGAACTTGCTAACACTTTATATGAAGTTGAGAGTCACACACTAGGGCAGTACAGAATCTAAAAATATGAAAGCTAAAACTTAAGGCACCAACTAGACACTTAAAATATAAAAAGACAAAAAAATTCTCAGCCAAGCACGGATACTTAAAAATATCCTAATAATTATGCCATTCAAACAATTAGAAACATAGGGTCACGTTTCCCAGTATTATGAATTATCAATACTCTTTTGACTCCGAAAGAAAGATGGTCCAAAGAAAATTGTTCAAGACATGTAAGTGACTTAGAAGCTCAGCTATAGAGAACTCTATCCTACTTTGTGTAGGCACATTTTCAACCCTTTGGCTTATTTTTTCTGGGGAAGATTTAAGAATAAAACATCTTTGATGATTCATCCTCCTCTTCAGGAGCACTCAGGGTGATATAATTGAGAGAAAATATTTCACATAAAATAACAGGCAAAATTTTTCTTCATAAGAAGACAAATCCTCTCCTTCACCTTGTCTTCAATATGCTACAGTCTAGTGGCTGGGACACTCCTGGGGAATTGAGATACCCTTGCTAGTGGAAGATTACAGCCAATTTATATCACCAGTTTATTTGGCCATTACCCTGACAGATTTTTTTGAGGTAGCTCTTACTTTAGACATAGAATCATATAGATTGGTTAGGATTGAAAGGAGCCTTAAAGATCACCTAGTTCCAGCCCTCCTGCCATGGGTAGGGATGCCATTCACCAGATCAGGTTGCTCATGCTCTTGATCCAACCTGATCTTGAACACTGACAGGTATAGAACATCCACAGCTTCTCTGAGCAACTTATTTCTGTGCTTCACCAGCCTCTGAGTACAGAACTTCTACCTAATATTTAATTTAAACCTGTCCTCTTTCAGTTTAAAATCATTGCCCCCTGTCCTGTCACCACTATATGGCCATGTAAAAGTCTCTACACTTTTCATAAGCCCCCTTAAGGTACTGAAGAGCTTCAATGAGGTCTGCCCAAAGCCTTTTCTTTTCCAGACTGAACAATCCCATCTCTCTCAGCCTGTCTCCATAGCATAGGTGTTCCAGCCCTCTGATCATCTTGACAGCCTCTCCAGACCTGCTCTAATAGGATCATGTATTTCTTGTGGGAAGTATCCCAGAGTTGGATGCAGCACTCCAGCTGGGGTCTTGAGAGAGCAGAGCAGAGGGGCAGAATCCCTCAACCTGCTGCCCACTCTGCATTTGATGTAACCTAGGAAGTGTATGGATTTCTGGGCTGTGGGCTTCAGGATTAGTAAATTGCAAAGTTCTTGCATTTTTTGTGACTGCACAGCAGCCATCACTCAGGAATTTTCTGGCTATGGCCAAGGTGTCAGAGATGAACATATGACAATTCAGACTAAGCCAAAAAACAGTGCATGGGGGAAAACAGAAAGCTAATGGTGATCTAATTGCTTTGATTTCCAAAATATTAAACCCTGATATTCTTTTCCTGCTGGTATTGTCTTTAATGATTTAAACTCTTGTTGCATGCAATAGTTTTTCTTTAAATACCCTCCTTGCTGTGCACATGCAAACACATACACAAACACACACATCTACTGTAAAAATCTCTAATTGCTATTAGCTATAAAACATTAGAGCTGTATCTGCCTCTTGAATAAAAGGTCTGTACAGCATAATTATATACTTCAGATATAACCTAGAATGTGTTTTTAGGGCAACTTCCTATTAGCTGTGTTTAAGCCACACAAAGCAGCTAGAATTGGGATCCAGTCCTGTTCTCAGTGGTTTTAGTGTAATACACCATTGCCCAAACTTGGAGCTGTAAATATTTGTAATTGCCTGCAACTTTGCAGCAGCTGAAATAAGACACTCATTAAACCATTCCTTCCTCTCCAGTTACCTTTGCTATTTTTTTTTTTTCACTCAGGAATGTTTTTGCTCTTGACTAATGCCAATAGCAATAAGTTTTTGCAAAACAATTGCTATATAAAATATACTTACATTTGATATTAATTTCCTAGTTTCTCCACAAGCTATCAGGAATAATGTGAAAATTATTGCCTATATTCCTAGAAAATATAATTTTATGGTACAGGTATATATTAATATGGAGCTATAGAGACCTACATTTGGAATGGCTTATGTATCTGTTTATTCTTTGTGAGTGCTAACCTGGAACTCAAATACAAACACATATAGAAACATGGTAAGATTTTGTTCTGAAGTTGAAGGCTCTGAAAATGCAACCGCTCAATTATAAAAATAAGATACCTCATAAAGAAACATAATCTCAAATTTATAGAGTTAGAGATACTTAACAATCTCTGGAAACCAACTGAGAAGGGCCTAAAGTAGTAGCACCTCAAGAGGTGGAGTACTTAAATAATTTCCAGCTTTTCAGCTTTTTAAATGCAGAATATTAGTTTGGCATCTCATCTATTTATATTGTTTATATATATATATATATATATATATATATATATATATATACACATATATGTTGATATGTACAACATGCATATGTAAGTATGCATATATACATGCGTGCCTGTGTGCATGTATAAAAGGTGCTTAAGAAACAAAAAGAAGAGCACCAGTAAGCTGTTACCTGCTGAAATAAATCCTGATCTACCAGGGTCTTGAACACAGGGAGGCTCTTCTTTCAAACTTCTATGAACATCTTTCAAAAATAAACTTTCAGAGCAGAATTCCTAAATATGGCTCAGGCTAGCACAACAGATAGCTCAGCCTGCAGTAGAAACTCTTTCTTCACAACAGGCAAAGATAAAATATGAAGTTTATTGAAAGGTAAAACTTATGGGCCCTAAAGATATTTTTAAGTCTTCCAAGTTTGGTAGCTACTGATATGGAGTTTTAAACTCCCACTTTTAAAGTACCTCTAATCGATTTTCAGCTTTTCTGTGTCATATCCTCACCAGGATCTCAATTAAATTTTCTTCAAAATCTTTTCTAAATTATATTTTATTACTAAGAAGAAAAGTAGTATCTCTGTTTACCCTTAGAAATAGGAAAATGTTTGACTGAATTTGTAGTCATAGTACTTTGGTAAACAATGAAAGACAATTAAATCTAACTGGGAAATCTGATAAATAATTCACTGCCAGGGCTGAGAGATGCACTGATGCCATTTAGGTTTTGCCCTTTTTTCTTTTATGTGTTGTCTGTATTCTTCACACATACATTTGTAGCTCTGTAGTCTATTGTATTACTGACTAGTTTTCTCAGTACTTTTCCATGGCTTTTCCTTAAGCAGAAAGACAAAACAAATTCCAGAGCTCCAAGCCCCAGGGAGTACAAGGCCCCAGTGCTATCTTCACCCTTCCTGGGTACCAAGGCTGAGAACGAGAACAACTCTTTAAGATACATCCTCATGGACAAAGTACTACTAGTGCTGAAGGGGGGGCTTCGGAGAAAGGGCTTGATCTGGGGGGGAATTTCATCACCACTTGTCCTCCTAATTGGTGCTTTTTATAATTTATTCTAATTTCCTAAAACCTATAAAATATACTCACCCCTGGAGGATGGCGGAGGGGAGGGGCTTTTGTGGACATCTTTCCATAACTGCTTCTGAAGATCAAATAAAGATCCCCTTTTATACTATTACCTCATTATTAAAATTATCTCAAGTTTCATTTCCAGATTGGGAAAAAGGCAACAGCATAATAGTTTTTCTGGTAAGAAATTCAGAAAGATTTGTTTCTTTCTAGGCTTGTTTCTGAAGCTGAACAAGCCTAGAATAAAAGCGAGCACCTGAAAAGAATTATTGCTTCTAATGTCAGCCAGTTTCTCAGTCAAGTTTTTTTGCCAAGAGCTTGTGTTAGCTTTTTCTTAATGGGATCCTGAAACATTCCGTGTATTTTCTTTACTCTCTGTATTGAAGTCTTTGAACAAAACCTTATGAGATCTTCAATATTAAACTTGGGTTGATTTTCAAACTCAAAGAATACAGTGATCAGCGAGAGAATTACTGATTGAGGCTGAGTCTGTGGTAGTTCTATGGTTTTTATGTCTGTCAGCTAATGCTGAGGTTTGTGTGCTACTATATCATTATTCCAAAAGAAATACAAACCTCAGGGGGCACAAATTCAACCTAAATAAAGCAAAAACCCACAAACCTAATAAAACACTTTCCCACATGAAGGAAAAGAAAAACAGGCTGTCATTATATTAGACAGCAAAATCACAGGTTTTTACAAATATCTGTGAAAGAAATAACAGGCTAGCATTTAATGAAAATTTGCTTTGAGATTCAATGGAAAAGCCATGTTGTTGTTGATAAAGTTGCAATTATAGTGAACTATATTGTTTGCTAAATAGAATTAAGCTGTAAAGAGACAGATTGCTAGGAGAGATGCAAAAATGCATGTTGAGGATAATAATGCTTTTATCAGAGAAATAATCCTGAATGTTGCTAGGTCTATGGAGCTTTTTGTTTTTGCTGCATGTTTTTTAGACACATTATCACCAAGAAAAAAAAAAAAAAAAGAGGAAGAAGAAAAGAAAGGCATAGTGATTTGTAAAAACTATGGGGTTTTTCTTCAGCTTTCTTCCCTAATGGCAAATATTTGAAGTTTCATGATACTACCTAAAGATTCATATTCCTTTGTTTTCACATGTCAAGTCTGGAGTAAATAAGAAAAATTCTGAAATAAGTAGCAATTATGATGATTGTATTATGCGTTTGATAGTTTGTCTTTTTGGACTCTTTGGACGTGCAAATCAGAATGAAATGACTGTTATTTGAAAAAAAAAGTGTTTGTCTGTAAAAACTTACATTAATATTATCAACATTTAAGACTATCCATCGACTTCATAACTTGATCTGGTATCACTTAAAAGTGAAGACCCACTCACTGTTTCCAAAGGAGACAAGGCATAAAAGAGAAGGAAAGCAGTGAGCTGGGTTTGTAGTTTATTAAGGCAGAATGGGATTAGCAACAACAAAGCTGTTAATGCATTATTACATAAGAATTTAAATATTGCATTTGAGCCCAACTGCTTATAAAAGAGTTAGAAACTAATTCAAATCACAACACTAAGATGCACAGAATGGTGATGGTATTCTTCTTTCAGTCATAGGTAGATATACTACCTGGTTTGCTAGCTAACTATATACACATCTTTTGACATGCAGAACTGACAGTCTATTACAAATTGCTTCATTTCTTGATAATTAAAGAACACCAGCGCTATTATTCTCTCTGTTTAGCTAGAATTTTTTCTGCTAGAGATGATATTGGGTTTGAAATAATTTTGATAACTTTCCAGGGAGACAGGTTTTGTTAAAATTATGCCATAGATTTTTTCCCATCCTGCACCTGCTCACAATGCTGCCCTCTGTCCTTTTACCCAAATTAATGAATTAACTGAGAGTCTGAGGTTCAAATTTGTATGCAGATCTCACTGTTGATTTTGATTTCTATGGGGTTTTTTGTGTTTCAACCAGATATGTTTTGATTTGCATTTTGATTTTAATTTTTCTTTTTTTCTTGATGTCATTTCAAGGCCCATGAATTTCAGGCAGGACATATTTTATGTCTGATTTCTAAAGCTCTTTAAGGATTTCCATGATTTCAGATAAATGATCTTGTTTTGGCCTGTATTTTTGCTTGTTAACCATTACATATTGCAGTTGGCAACACTTCGTCCACAAGATTTTTGCTGGGTTTGATATAATCCATATTCAATTGGGTTCTGTTTCCCAACCCAGGGACCATTAGCCTAGTTTTTTGGATGTTAGCAGAGACATTCTCATTAGCTTCCATAAAAGCAACCAAAGCAGAAAACTTTTGCAAAATCAGCAAATTGCTGTTTATAGTCTCCAACAATGCTCCAGCTCCCTAAATCAGCAGAATCACTCCAACTGGTTTCACAGGGAGTCTGGCCAGCATGTGTGTCATCAGAAAGGTTTTTTCAGAACCCAGCACCCTTTAGATCAGCCTCTAGGATGTAACAAACTTGTAAGGCTTGTTAGCAGCACCTCTGAGAGGATCTTTGATATAATTTCTGATTAAAAGCTCCTCCTTGAATAGGACAAACTGCAGTTAATCAGAAATTAATTCCAATTGATCATGCACAAGGGTCTGCCAATGGTGAAGAACTCAAAAGACGAGGTATTAAAATGAATTAATCTTTCATTAAAAAAGCATAGAACAGTTAGACATATTTATACCACTGAAGATAGGTTTCAGATGCTCTCACTCACTCTGAGAAATCTCTTCTTATATAATGAAACACAGTGATGTCATAATCAATCTGACAGCTGGGAAAAAAAAAAGAGAAGTTGAATTTTTCTTTCCATGACAGCAAATATTAACACAGTATGCACATCGGTACATACAAAAATCACATAATTTAGAAAACATTTCTGCATGAAATATGCCTCAGCACACAGTATTCTAGTTAGAAAAGAAAATAAAAAGAATAGGTAGGGAAAAAACCCTCAATGTTCCTTCCACAGAATATGATGATTTTCTAGTGTTTGTACTTAATAGTCTTACTTTATTCTCAGTTATTACTTACTCTTATACATTATTGCTTTGTATATAAAAGATAGATCTGATCAATTCCTTTCATCAAATATCCACTTCCTATACTTCTTTTTCTATCCTTAACTGATTACTGTGTCTATCCTTCCAAACTACATTTTTAAACAATACCAATCTTCTGCAAGGAAAGAAAGAACTTCCCTTTTGCTAAAGAGACCTAAATGTGCACAGAACAGGAAAAGAGGGAAAAAAATAAAGTATTTATTTGCCTTATCAATTTTGAACATGCATTAGTTAAGTATTCAGACATTATTTATCTTCTTTTCTTTTCCTCTGCAGTGGGGAACCAAAGGACAGTGTTTCAGACAGGCAGTGCTCACAGTTCAAAGAAATAATGTTGAAGGTCATTATTGCAGCACTGAAGCATTTGCTTTCCCTTAGTGCATCAAACTGACAGTTTTGATGACAGATAAGAGCTGCTGTTTCTTCCAATTTCTTTCTCAAAATAATAGTTGTTTTTTTTTTCTTTTAAGCAATTGTCTTTCATGTTTACTTAATTTAACTGTGCAAACTGTAGAATTGGTCAGGAAAGAAAATGTGGCCTAAACTTGTAATTATTCACAAAAATCTTCAAAGACTTAGTGAGGAGAAACAATTTGATGGACATGATCAATGTAGGTGTCATTTGACAAACAAATGTCAATATAAGAGATGCCTATGCTTATTCCTGGTTGGTTTGCCTCTGATAAAGACAGAGTATAAGATAAACAGAATATTAAGTATTTTTTCTATAATTTATGAGAGTGAAATTAAAATTATTGTAATGATCTTCAACAAACTACTGCAGAAATAGCTCAAGTCTATTTCAGAAAGCCAGAAATTCTGTCTCTGATCTGAAATAATGCAAAAGTCCTAATACTGAACTTGGAATAAAATAAAATAAGGCAGCAAAAATAAAAGTGGAAATAAAATATTGGAAGCTAATTTTCAAACATAAAGGGCAAATTCGCTCATACAGTTATGAAAATAAGAAACATAGTACATAGGAAAGAATTAGAACCCAAAACATTTCAGAACATAATCATTGCATATAAAATTTCCAAATTCCAAAGCTGCAGCATATGGAAACAGCAGGGGTTTTTACACTTAATAGTGTGATGCCAAAACCTAAATGCTTTAATTCAGCCTGCATTGATCTGATTCCAAGGTCACTGAGAGGTCTGAAAAATGTTGAGGATGGCTGCACTTATGAGAGAGCAGAGGATTCAGACAAGCACAACCCTTTCCAGAAGCAAGGATCTGGAATCAGAGTAGCTCTTGTTAAAAAATAACTAACTAAGCATACAAACCAAAACCAGGGACATGCACACACTTGCACATGTTCCAGCACACATGTGCACATGGTGGCAGCTACAGCTGTGACATACCAAATGGATTTGGGGGAATAATTCCTGTAATTCTCATTGCTACTTTTTATGAGTCATTTAAGCATCTTTCCTCTCATTTCAGAAAAAGTAATCTCTGATTTTAGTAATGATATCTGGTTGAAACCAGGGACACCTACTTCACACTCTTGCTGCCACTTTTGCTGGACAATCTGGAAGACATTCACACAAGGGAATCTCCACTGGCACAATAAATGGCCACTAGACTATTTGCTGCCCTTAATATTTTGCTCTCCTAGGTGACTGCCTGGCCTGCCAGTCAGGTAGAACCTGTTCTATGGATCGCTGATGCCTCATAGATTTCTTCTTATTTTTCTTTTAATGTTTGACTGCACTACAGCTGACTGATCAGCTAAAATACCTTGGTTAGCTGGTTATCCAGCTCCAATGGTGGATCCCTTCCCAAATGTTTTGAGTAGCACAATATCCCTTGCTTTCTAATAATAGGTTTCATTTCATTGCCTAGCTTACTACTGGATTTCATTTTTTGGTAGTGAACTCACTGTTTAGCCTTTTGACTTGCTTTCTGACATTGTGCTGAACATACATTAACCTTTCTACCATTTTTCCTCCCCTCATATGTTCTTTAATTCACTATCTTCTTTCTTTAATTCACTATCTTCTTAGCGTCTCCTTCCTTTCCTTTCACCCTCTGGCAGGCTACCACATTCTTGTCACTTTGACTGCCCTGCAATACATGGTGTGTACTCTCATAGCTCTCAAGCTACTGATAACTACCATATTTCTTTTTTTCATGTGGCAGGAAGCCAGACTTAAACATAAAACAAATAAATAGCATAAAGAATTAGAAAACTGCAAGCTCTAATATTTTTTCCTTCTTGTTTTCATCTCCAACCTGATCCCTAGAGCAAGACTATTACACTACTGCTTTAGAAAAATGATGTAATCATTAAACCCTCAATGTCTGCTTTAAAGTGTTAACTTCTCCAAGTCCAGTGCCATTAAATTTGTAAAGGAATATAATTTCTTTTCATTAATATTGACATTTTTTCCCAGTGGTCAGAGAACAGACTCTCCTGAAAGACCTTTATTCCCTTTAATCCTTTTTATCCTGATCATCTGTAATCTTATTCTAGCCAGAAAACAAAAATGAGGGGTTTTTTCTTCCATCTGTAGATGTGAAATTTTAAAGTGAGAGCTAAAATACTCATGACTGGAGAAAAATAGCATTGTACATTGATATTTGCTATTGCTAATGACCCACATTTGATTTTTAAGATTTTTAAATTTTTGTAGTAAAAATATGATATTCCTATCCAAATTTTATTGTAGATTTCTTGAGCAATGTTCAGTATAAGTAAAACATAGACTCAGGAATTAAGTGTTTTAGTATCATTGTTAGCTGTTCTGTAAGCCACTTGCCATACAGGAATATCAGAACCTTTCATGCAACCCAGAATTATGCATTTCACTGTAGAAAGGTTATTTTTGGTTTAAACACAAAGGGGCACATCAAGGTTTAGCTGCAAGCATTTTTTCTTCCTTAATTTCAAGTACCCAAAATAATTGCTGTTCCTGAATATTTCTGAGGCCTTCTTATATTATATACATGTCATTATAGTAACTAGAGCAAGAACAGGCAGAGGGGCAAAGATAGTACTGATGGTTCCTAGTACAAGAATATGGCTAGAAAGGTCATGTAGTGGAGTTAGAAACTTTAATACTTTTTTTTTTTTGCCACTCACAGTTTCATGTAAATAGTTAAGGTATGGGTTGACTAAAATAAGGTCAGCTGGAATTTTTGGGATGAATGTGTTTTACCTTCTTCCTCGTACTGAAATCCCAACGACAAAATTACATAATTAAGCAATGGATACAATCTCTACTAGAATTTAAATTAAGACATGAAAACTCAAACTAAGGGAAGAAAGAGTGGAAAGTTTTGACGAACTTTACTAGTACAAAATTCAACAAATCCTTTAAAATGCCCCTGCTGTCACTTATGAGTTTTCCTAGCTGCTGTGTGCTCTCTTCAGCAATTTCTCTGTGTCCTGCAAACTTCCAACTTCTTTCATTAGATCTTCCTGTTTTAAAATCTGCTATCTGAAAGACTGACTTTATTCATTTCCTTCCAAGAAAGGAAAAAAGGATAAAGCTCCTCCTTTTTAGGGAGTTTCACCAAAACAAGTTTCTCCAATTTTAAAGGAACGTAGAGTAAATGTTCTGTTGAGTCCTGTGTGCAGTTTTTGGTACCGCAGTTTTGGAAAGAGATTAAGCTATTAGAGAGCATCCAGAGGAGGCCCTTGAGGGTGGTGAAGGCTCTGAGGGGAAGCCACATGAGGAGCTGCTGAGGTCACTTGCACTGTTCAGTCTGGAGAACAGGAGACTGAGGGCAGGTCTCATTGCAGCTACAGCTTCCTCAGCAGGGGAAGAGGAGGAGTAGGCACTCACCTCTTCACTCTCATGACTGGTGACAGGACCTGAGGAAATGGCATGAGGATGACTTGGAGGAGAATTAGATTGGATATGAGGAAACAATTTTCCACCCAGAGGGTTGGGCACTGGAACAGGCTCCCCAGGGAAATGGCCACAGCACCAGGCTGACAGAGTTCAAGGAGCACTTGGACAATGCTCTCAGGCACACAGTGCGATTCTTGGGTGACCTGTGCAGTGCCAGGAGTTGGACTCGGTGATTCTGATTGGTGCCTTGCAACTCAGCATATTCTATGCAATACAGAGCTATTGTCCATCAGAGATTATAAAAGTACAATTCTATACCTTGAAGCTCTTGAGAAACTATCTCAAAATTTGGTGTGTGAAGACCTGTGCACTACAGAACTGCTGTTTATCTCCTTGTGATTACCATGAGGGAGTTCTTTGCATTTACTATTTGGGTAAGTCCAATTCATGGAGAAAAATCTGCATGCATTTTTCCTAATCTTTCATATTTTAGAATCACATTCTTTTTTTTTCTTCCTTACAGTAATCAATCTCAATAAATATTGCTGGGTCGTTTATTTTTAAAGCACTATATATGCATAAGCATGTAACTATGTGTATATATGTAAAAAAATAAAAATTAATCTACACAAAAATATTCAGTCATCCGCCTTTGCATCCCCTAGCACCAGTATCTTTTTGAACTCCCAACCCTTGCTGAACACTGACTGAACATCCTGCAGTTCATCTCAGTGCTACTGTGCAGTGTCAGAACACTTGGCTGCAAATCAAACATTTTCTTTTTTTTTTTTTAAGTTCTCAAAGAAAGTTTCAAAAGGCTGAAGGTGACACTTTGACCTTGAGGCTTACTTCACATCATTGAGGTACAGAATTTTCTTCCTTATGCCCTGAAGAAAAATTTCTGAAGAAGAACAAAAACAACATTCCCATGTATGCTGATCTCTATACAGGAACAGACTGGCTTGGTTCACAGTGGACACCAATACTGCCCACAGCCAATGGTATCTTTTGAGTTCATTGAGAAGGAGTCCAGGTACCATGCTCATTATATAATTTAGCAGGTTATTTCCACTGGTTTAGAACTTCCTTAATGTTTTTCATTTGAAACAATCTCATGTAAAGCCCCTTATCCTCATTAATTACTGTCAGGTATATAAGTTTGGCAACAGTTCTATTCTTCTCCTTCGTTCCTCTCTCTTCCCCTGTCCTCCACTCTCATCCTACTTGCTAGAACTCAAAAGTACTTGTTAGTTACTCCAAGAATGGAAATTTCAAATTTAAGTTGGAACTGAAAGAAGGGAAACACTGAACAGAAATCAAGAAGGAGATCTAAAGCCACTTACAACACTTTTTGCGCTGACATAAGGTCCCAAGGGCCTCAATTTTTTCAGGAGAACTTGAAAGGATTCATTATTTTGTTCAGTCAGATGCTGCAACTAACTTTAACAAAAACAACAGATTCTAAAGAGCTGATGTAAATGCAAATAGACAAATTCCCTTGATCTACTTCTTCCTCATGTACTGTCTTGACAGACCTGCTGAGCTTTCACTTCTAGGACAAAGTTGAAGCTTACTTTTCCTATCCAGTGTTTTGTATGGTTTACACAATGCCTTGAAGAAATCAGGGTTGGGGTTTTTTTTCCCTTTTGAATTGCTCCTTTTTTACAGCATGTTTCTTTTTGTAGATATTTTCACTGTTGTGATATGATAAAATAAAATGTCGGTCCAGAAAGATTTAATACATGCTTTTATATAAATACATTTCTATTTATTTTCATTTATAAAGCACTGATGAAAAAATGTTTGCAAAGAATTAACCAGAAGAACTATGCTGTGTTGTGAAAACAAATCTTAGAGAGCCAATCAACACTGCATACCTATTTAGTGGGTATCTGCAAATTGGTTTTCAGCCTGAATTCCAATAGGATTTTGGATGAATAGGCAGGAAATTTAGTTTCCCACAAGGTCATATTGCTTCATTTGGAATGCCTTCTGGATTTTTAGTATTAGAAGACAGCATCTAATAAAACAGGTCAGTGTTGCTGCCTTTTACTTCATCAAATCTTTTCCTGATAGTCTTCAGATGGTCCTGTCTGAACTGTAAAAGCACAGAAAAGTGCAATTTAGGTTCCAGTTCTACTGTCTATGGACAGCATGAAGTACATGCCATCACAACACTAATGACAGTAATAGCAGTGGTCCCTACATCACTGTTCAAAACTCTTTAAAACACTACCTTTGCCCACAAGAAAAAAATCATTCTGGCTCTTTGCTAACAAGTTGAACAAGACATGAGCTGCAGATGACTAGCTGTATATTTTTTGTCTTTAACAGGTGTCAGGCTCCTTCAGATATATCTTAAGCCTGTGTACTGTAAATCTGACTGCCTCCATTTCCCTTAAATCTGGAACTGCACAGTTTTACATTAAGTACATGAACATGCATTGCACTCTTTTCACGAATGTTAATTTTCTTTTCCCCTTCAGTATCTTATGAACAACAGAGTGATTAAAGTTACAAGTCGACAGGTTCTGAATAGACTACTAATGCATTGTTTTCACAATAAATATCCCACAGCATGAAAGCACAAGCCAATAAGCTCACCTCTTTACTTTTCCCAAAAAAGCTTTCTTGCATTCCCTTTAGCCCACTTATTTGCATCTTTATACTGAAGTGAGCAGATTGCTCATTGCAATATCTGTCTACATTCTCTCTCATCATTTATATTCAGTGTCTTTCTTCCCATTTGCTGCCTAGAAATTTACATTCCAGTTCACTTGCTCTTGTATCCCAGGCTTAGTCTGGAAAAGTCAAACTTTGCTAGCCTGGGATATACTGGTCTGCAGTTCAGCATCCAAATGCTCCCAAAAAGCCTTGGCACTACTCTTTCCTGCTGATTTTCCTATTTCTGTCAGTCTAACTTTGGACATGCAGCAGGATATTAGCATTACCTTAGCCTAAGGAGCACATAGATGTTGCATCTAGTATCAGTCTTATGGTTCACAACAAAAGAATCCACATTTATCAAGGACTAAAGTCAATTTTGACTCCTAGTATACATGTGTAGTTATCTGTTCAAATGCATTTTTTAAGCCTTTTTAAAAATATATTTAATTTTTTTTTAATACTTAGAAAGCAGTTGTTTTCTAAACCACTTTTTTTTCCTATCTAAATATAAATTCATATAAATGCCTTTGAATATACATTCACCAGTGAAAAAGATAAGAGTATTTCTGCTGCATAGAATTTATAAGAAGTGCCACATAAAATCACATAATAAAACACTGAAAATTAAATAATTGGAGCTTTTAAAAAGTTTTCAACAAAAATATATTTTCTTTGAAAAATACTAGTTTTTGGAATAGTTCTTCAAAATATATTGGTTTTGATTTCTCTGGATTTTTTTCTTGTATCTAAATGAGACCAACAAAATTGATCCATATATTTTTGCATTCTTTGTTTCTGTTCTGTTCCCCTCGTAACTGAGAGCAAATGGCTGAAATCTGGATTCAAATTTCAGAGCTTGGCTCCATCTTAGAGGAAGATAGGCTTTATATTGAATGTCCCAGAGGCAATAATTTTCTCCAGGTTAAAGGCTTGTAGGTCTCCTTGACTCCAAAGAGACCTCCAAGCTCCAAAAAGGGTGACCACTGTAAACAAGACACAATTGCTCTTTTCCAGCCAGCAGCTCACAGGAAATTGGCAGTGTTGTGCTTTCCTATCAATATAATGGAAGTGTTTGCTCCATGCACCAGACTGCGATAAGGATAAATTAAATATTGCAGAGCTGAATATAATAGAGGAGCCTAAATTTAGTTATTCTTTTCCAAGTTGTTGTTAGAAGGCTGTGATTGAAAAACTATACTGGATTGTAAGCATTCCCTCAGGACAGTGCTGGCAAACTACTGTCAAGCCAGGAAACACAACACCCACTATTCCAAACACCTCTGTAAGCGTGACTCAGATGCAGTCTCTGCTGATGCTAGTGCCACTGCCTCCCCTGATCTTCCAACTGATCCCTGCTGGGAAATATGAATGACAGTTTATCACAACTTCATAATAAACTGTGCAGGCTCAGAAATACTTATTTTCTGGCACAGTGTTCACTAAAGGAATGACACAGACAACAATGTGTCTAGCTCCTAGTGCTAAACTCTATGCTTACAATGATTGACCTAGAAAGGAAGTTGCTAAATGAGCAGCAATCAGTGGAGTAATGGTCAAGTTGAAAATGGCAATAATTGTTTCGTAGAATGAGTAGATGGATTCCTGTTCCTCAGATTTACAACCTTTCTAGGGTTAAGTTATGTCTCTATATCCAAGGTATTAAGGTAATTACCATTTTTTTCTTGTTTGATTATCATTGTGATAGTATTGCTCACAATCATACCAAGTAGCTCAGTGGAGCTAGTAATGTTTTTCAGCAGTGTTCTTAGCAAAAAATCTACATCCATTCACACAGTTCAAGAAGAAATCTCATTTTCCATCAAAATTTTTGAAGCATCCAACTACCTTTTCTAAGCTTTCCCAAGCCCACCTCCCTCAGCTGCTCCTCATTGCACTTACCCTCTAGACCCACCACCAGTTTCATTGCATTCTCTAGGCTTGCTCCAGCAACGTCATTCCCAAATTGGGTGGCCCAAACTGAACACAGGATTTGAAGTGTGGCCTAACCAGTGCTGGCATGAGGGAACCATCACTTCCCCAGTTCTGCTGGCCCCACTATTGCTGATCCAAGGATGCCATTGGCCTTCTGGGCCATCTGGGCACACAGTGCTTCATGCTCAGCCGTGGCAATGTTCCTCACGTGGGGCTCACCAAATGCTGAATTTGCAGACAGCCCTGACATGGCTAGACATGAGAATCTTGACTCCATGTTTCAGCAGGCTGATTTATTATTTTATGGTATATATTATATTAAAGCTATACTAAAAGAATAGAAGAAAAGATTTCATTAGAAGGCTAGCAAGGGAAGGAAAGGATTCTCAGCTTCTCAGGAAAAAAGATTCTAACAAAAGTATTTTTCATAAAATATGTCCATGACACTCAGCCAGCTGCCAATCAGCACTCCCAGGTTCTTTTATTCTTGGCCATTTTCCACACCTAGCTGCAGACCAGCTAACCTAGATACATTAATGTTCTTGGTTTTAACTGTAATAGCATCATATTAAGACTAGCGAAAATTGAGTAAGATCTAAAATTTCTTTAAAACCCCCAAACTTATGTTTTTAAGCACTAGAGGTTAAAAATATGTCTTCTTTCTTCTATCCTCATAAAGTTGTGTTTGGTTTTTTTTTTATGCAGGCAAGAATTAAGAAGTACATAAAATTGATGATCATTGAAATGATTCTTCTCTTTACTAAAATTAAAATTCTATAAATTGTATTTTAGATCTGATTTACGATGGCAACACAAATTTCTAATTTGGCACAATGTTAGTATTAACTGGCTTGTTCAGAAGAAGTGAAAAAGTCCTATTCTTCTAGTACCACACACTATAAATATATTTAACCTCAGCTGCTGCGCTTGCAGTAATAAATTTAAAAAAAATATATATTATTAACTCTGTTAAAGACCAGCTACTTACCTTTTTATAAATAAAAAAGGTCTTAGGGTTTTTCCGAGGTTTCAACGCTAATTTTCCATATGTCCTTTTAGGGGAGTTTGGTTTAGAACTGATAATTGAATTTTTCTCAAAGTATTAGTCACTGACATCACATCAGTGATGGGAAAGTTAGCACTCTTCCTCAACACCACATTCATCCCACTGTTAACAGTCCTTCTGATCTAAATGCTGCTCACTCCAGCTATGTGACAATTTATTAAAATGCTGGAAGCTCAATTTGCAGTGTTGCTCACACTGAGGTAGACAAACTATGACTGAAAAATAGTTATTAAAATAAAAAAAAACAGATAAGACCATAGCTTTAAAATTAGTGACATGTCACCATAAATCTAATCCTATTGTAAAAACTCATTCACATCCTTTCCAATTCTCAATAGTGTTATGTTTCTCTGAACGTAAGAGTTTCTCTGATACAAGACTTTATTTCTTCACAGATGCAACTGCAGTTTATTTATTGTTTAAGAAGCAGCCACACAGGAGGCAAGTACTTCAATTGCAGCTGTAGGGACAGCATAAGCCTTTATTCAACTAGTCAAGTAGTTGCAGGTAAGAAATGGCGACATTGTGCTGAGTAAGTTGAAAGATAAATGCAGTACATCATTCATCAGATTATTTACTCCTTACATCAGATCCTACAGATAAATAAATGACTAGCAGTCTCTGTCCCCACTCATTTGTTCACATGAAACATCCTCCAGACTACAGAAATAAGGTTTGGATGACAGAGAATTATTTCATTGTTCCTTTAATAACACACATCTTGCCCCATCCTTCTGAGAAAGACTCTTATTTCCTTCTGAAGTCAAAAGATTAAGATTTTGTTTCTGCTTTTTCCTTTCCAGGCTGAATAGTTTTAACATAGCAGTTAATCAAATAGTTGTAATAATGCTCATTTTACAGCCTACCTTGCAGGAAAACATAAATTACCAAAGAAAGAACATTTGACCATGTGCTTTCACACACCTTTGTTCCAGATAGAAAGAATATACATACATACATACCTGCACACATAAATGGAAAAGCAAAGGATATCACAGATGTTTTAATCAGTATCTGATATCTCTGGAGAATTGAAGATGATTGCCAAGGTGCCATAAATGCTGGAGAGACAAAAAGTGAGAATTAATTCAGCCTGGTGGACTCAGGAGTTTAATGTACATTTTGTGCCTCAGTCTTTTTATGTCAGTTTATACTCATTTTATACTACTGCAATGACCACAACAGGATCTTTACCATTGCTGAATGTCTGTCTGTGCTGTTATCCCCTCACAAGAGATTTGAACTTTCATTTTTTCCTCACTAAAAGTAGTATCCTTAATTAAAGTACACATTCTTTGCACTTAATTGGTTATCTGAACATTTTCCATCCTGCAAATGTCATCTCTCTTTATCTGTAATGGAAAATCAGAACTTTTCTATTAGCAAATAAATACTGGAATTCAGTTTCTTTTCATACTTCTGATTCTTTTGTCTTAAACAAAACAAGCAAACAAAAAAGAATTATTGTGCTGGACATGTTGAAGCATTTTTAATGACTGCACTTAATGAAATATGCCTCTTATCAACACATGCACATTAGTTCCTAAAGGAAAATTTATACACTGTAATCTTTACATTATGATAGTTATTACCCAAATAGTGCAGATATTTCAGGTTTTCTATAAGAATTTTTTTTTCTAAAATAATAAAATATAAACATGACATTTGGACATATGAGGACCTGATGGTTGAATGATGCGACTTATCCATATCACAGTGTATTTATCTCTTTACTATATGTTACAGAAGGATCCTATAAGGTCCAAAAAAGGTAAAATTATCAGGAAATTATTGTGCTATGTTTTTATCTTGCCAAAAATTATTTGACCTGAAGTATACTTTATTTAAATATTTAGTTTAGCAAAAATGAACTCTTTTCTGCTGAATATACAGTTTAGGATAGCTACTTAAACATCTGGCTATGAATAACACAGAGTGGTACTTCAAAATATACTTCTTAGTATTCATAAAATTTTACTCCTACCATTCAGAGCCAACCTGTCATTATTATACTTGCTATTAACAGACTATTTCAGCTTGTTTATTTTGGTGGAGGATAATGACTTTTTAGGATATGTATTCATCCTGTTGCATGAGAATCATTCTTGTAATTCCTAATAACATTCTTGGGAGCTACTCATACAAATCCTTACTGAATTAAGAATAAAGGCCAGCAAAAAATGAAAAGAATATTGAAGGCAATGAAAACAATTGTTACACAAGATTAAAAGTCAGATTTTGGCGCTCAGTGGCCAATTAGCTAATTTAACAGTGTCTCAATATGCACATATAAAATAGTTGTGATTTTCATTGGCATTTCATCTTGTATGCAAGACTGGGACTGTTAAAAACATAATTAAAATAGATTTAGAATAATGCATGAAAGCTATCACCTAAAGGCCACTAGGAAAGTTTATTTGTTATTTATACTTTAGACATTTTCTATTTTCTCATCTTTGGAAAAACATTCCTTCATAATTCTACATTTATCTCTCCAAAATATGAAGAGAAATCAAGTGACATTTACCTTCTGTAAATGTCATTATGACCTGTGATGTGAACAAGAAGGAATTGAAAGTTTATTGATTAAATCCTATAAATGTCTAGCAGATGTCCAATGCAAATAAGAGAGGAGTGGAATTTCAGAGCTCTTCTCAGTGACCTGACTTTTACTCCTGCCAAAGACACACACATATGACCAGCCCAGAGTAATTAGCAGACACAGCATCTCACTTGTCTTAAAAATGACCTTCAATTTTATTAAACATTTATGCTCTTACAGGTATATTAGCCTCCACATATAATACTCACAATAATGCTACACCTGAATTCTTCCAGTTTAGGGTGCGTGTTCTTTGCACTTGTGTTTTGTCATTGCCAATTGATAAATAAAAATGCTACATGATTCATTACCTCGAGGAAGAAAAAAAAGGAAAAAAAAAAGAACAGGCTGGTATGTATTAGCCTGTCTAATAATCTGTGTACTCAGTGAAAAACAGCTGGACTTTGAAAAAAAAATTACTGTTCCTCTACTGTGTATGCAATCTTTGTGCATGATATAAATTTGTGAAATTATGCCAATCGCTAGAAGAATGAGCATTTGTTTGGAATAAAAATAAGTTTTGGTAAGAAAGAGAGGAGCTGGAAATGTTCTTTAACATTTTCAGACAAGCATATATCAATTTTTCCTATGAAGTGCCTGTAACAAGTAGCTTCATTCCATCAGGATCATTACATACCTTTTTCACTTAATTGTTGTTAAATGCTAATTGGCCTTTGGAGAAAATCCATTATAATTTGTCAAGGACAGAAATGAAATTTGTGTATTAACACTATCAAATCCAAGAAGAGAAAGTTATTAATGTTTTATCATAATTAAAACATTAATTCAGTGCTTTAGAAGTCAGTATGCTACCTTTTATATCAGTGATATTACAGACTGTGTAGCTTCTCCTTGTTTTCCACTTGCTATGCAATCTGAGATGAAGATTGACTATGAAAGGTACACGATGCCACAGGCTTTGTGTGGTTATAAATTTAATTAATGTCAAAATGGTTAAAGTGTTGGATAATGACTTTAGAATACTAATGAATACCTCATTAGAAATATTAGCAGTATATAAACTAGACTAACATTTTGGTTCACTACAGAGAACTGTAGTGAAAGCACATAGCCACCTGCTCAGTCATCATACTTCTCTTAATCATAAAACCAATTGCATGGGAAAAAAAGGAAAGTGCTATTTATGTACAGCAGGTAACTCATCTGGATTAAACATCATCTGAAATACAAAAGGAAAGCTATTGAACTCAGTAAAAATGAAGTTAAGAGAGAAGGTAAATAAGAATGGCAAGTTTGAATGGCTAATTTGTCGATTTGGATCTTACAAAAATTATCTCGCAATGACAGCAATCACTAAGTGTGCTATTTTCCATAGGCTTTGTTGCTGGTACTCCAGAAATACACATAATCAAACAGTGTAACACCTGCAACCTACACACTCCTTTCTCCATTTCTCTTTGGGGTTGGAGGCAACTCAGCAAAGGTTACACGGAGAGCTCACAGCAATCTTCTGGTATCTGAAGGGGTTTGCAGGTAAGCCGGAGAGGGACTCTTTATCAGGAATTGTAGTGCTTGGACAAGGAGTAATGGGTAGAAATTCAAAGTGGAGAAATTTAGATTAGATGTTAGGAAGAAATTCTTTTCTGTGAAGGTGGTAAATCATTGGAAAAACTTGCCCAGAAAAGTTGTGTGTTCTCCATCCCTGTCAGTGTTCAATGCCAGATTCAATGGGATATTGAGAAACTGGTCTAATGGGAGATGTCCCTGTCCATGAGTGTTCATTAACGTCTCTTCCAACCCAAACAATTCTATAATTCTATAAAATTAGAGACTAACAATGTAAACCTTACATAGAAATGGAAATTATTTTGTTAATTAATTGATAAGAATTGAAAGGGAAAAGCAAAATGGAAAAAGTTTGGTTTGATGCTAATAAAATAAATATCCAATAAAAAAGACAGAAATTAACATAAGTTTAAAATGTTTGGGATTAGTTTTTTAAAGACATAAAAAGTATTTGGTTTGAGTTATTTGGGATGTTTTATTTAGCTTTTGTTTTTTATTTCAGTTCTGAAAGAAACTGAAAGGGCCTAGAGAAGAAATCACGTAATCAAAATACTGTGACCTGAAGACCAAAGTGAAACTAAACATGTATGTGTACACCCATGGAAATAAAGCAAAGATAAAGGAATGTTCCTGGAAAAAATACTGGACAGTTGATAAAATGTAGCTGTCTGGGCAGTTATGATTTCAATGGGAAATCACTTAGAAGAGGTGTTGCATAGACTAGAGAAGGTGATACAGATCTATGTAAAATTAAAAGGTCCTCCCTTTCAAATCTATGATATTACTAGAGTGAGACTACTAACTTTAGGAAAGAACCTAAATCCAATAGTCCTAATCAAACTACAAGAAAATAAGTGGATCCAATTCAAAAGTGGATGCTTCACAAAACAGCATTGTCACAGACTCTGAGAGTACCTTGCTTATGATATCAAATTGTAAAATAATCTTCTTGAAAGGAAGGGATGGAAATGAATGTTGTTAACAAAGTACATTCATATTCAATTGCTGTTCATCTAAGTCTCCTTTAAGTAAGTGAGGTAGTTGAGGTTGGGAAAGCACCAAACACAAGTCATACCATCAATGCAAGTAAATTATGATTTGTGCATACAAAATAGGAAATTCCTTGGAATGCACAATAATGAATAAGTATAATACTTTTGGAGCCTATAGATATTTTCCATGTCATAGACATTTTCCATGTCATTCTGTTCCTTTTTGCTGGTTCCTGAACTTTAGTCCTAAAAGTATTCAGTATGTCTGCATCTTTCCATTTGCTTCTTCCCCCCAGGAGGGTATTTTATTACCTTCATTCCAACTCTGAACAGAGTAATACTTTTTGAAATCTACCACCACCTCTTCATGGGTGTATAAGCAGCATAACATGCAGTGATATGGAGCAAAGGAGGTGGCATCCATCACTTTGAAACCTGAGGTTACAATTCAGAGCCCAGAGTGCACAACAGTATCAGCAATATTGGAGCATTTCCTCCGTTCAAATATTGCAGTTGCTTCTCTGACCCCAAGAAGTTGCTCAGCAGATCAAATTGCTTATTTTCAAGGTTTAATTCTAACCTAACTCCTTTCTATGGCAATTATTTTCCTTATCACAACTCATAATTACTGTGCAAATATTCTTCAGAAATTGATTTCTGTGCTGCAAAATAAGCAAAACCGCTCAATTGTTTTGAATAACAAAAACATTTTTTGAGGAAATCTTGCCACCATTTGTAAAATCATTCAAATCTGTGAACTCTCCAAATAACCTGAATGAATTTGAAATTGATCTATTCTCAGTAATTATGAAGATGTGGTATGCTTGTTTTATCTTATTAAGCAGCAAGTTTTACTTTCCAATGTCATTTCTATTACTCATTGAAATGAAAGTCAACCGGAGTATAGTTAAAAAAGTCTGTCGACCATTTTCAAAATGGCCAGTCTTCCATGAAGAATCAGATTTTTCTTCTGACCAATAAAGGTTATTAATATACAACTTGGGTGTGCTTATTAGTCAAGGAGTCATGAAAGTTATATATTCTCATTAGAAAGGTAGTCCAGTCCAGAAATATCTGTACCTTGCCTGCCCTTTCTCCTTCACTAACAGCATTGAGATCTTTTCCTAGTTAAGCAGCAGCTAGAACTCAGAGCAGACTATATGTTTCATCCTGGTCCACTGATATTTATTTCTGAGTTCTTATACAGTGTTCTCTATTGCTGTGAAAATATTCATTCCTCCAGCATAATTTCTGAAATTTTATTTCTTTAACATTTTGCCTCATCATTATACTTACATAAACACACACTTATGTATATAAAATTTTTTTTAATATTTTTGATGTTTCTTTAGAAAACTTGTTATCTTCAAAATATTTTAATATTATGCACTGCAATGGAACTGTCTTCTTCTGTTGAACACTTTTCATTATTCATATATATGGTTGAACGTGACATAAGTTCTTGAGCAGTCATTGCACATCTTAGTCCAGCATGCTTCTTCAGATGTGGTGAAAATACTTACCACATTCTACATTTGCAAACTATTAAAGGGAATCATTGACTTTTACTTACAGTTCATTTGATTTCTTGTAGGAGAGTATAAGGTCCAATGACGTTTGTCTTCGTTATTTCAAGGAAAAATTATTCAAGCTGTGACTAGTCTTTATTCATTTTGGTGCCTACTTGTGACTCCTTGTGCATGCACATGTAAGAAGAGATGCTAAAGTTAAAGCTACTATCATGATAGACCTGTAAGCAGTCATGTATCTCCTCATCTCTACCTCATGTCACAGCTCCTCCACAGGACTCTCAGAATCAAATGCAGCCATTTGCATGCACAGTTCCATCTTCATTCTAATGGTTTACATCTGCATGTCTGGAGTGCATGTACCTTGTGATCCTAATTATGATTAGGTGATCAGGCATTACAGAGAGCGTGGAAATAATTTTTTTTTTCCTTACAAGCATTGCTCCTCCTAAGAGCTGATGCCATTGTATCATTCACACCTGAACTGTTTTCCAAAGCAACGCATTGCATACTTGAATTATTATTGATCATCTTTTTCCCTTGCACTGAGAATATTCTGGCCCTGTACGACAATTAAGTATTGTCAGCAGTGTGTGGCACTGCTGTGTGTTAATTGCTACACAAAGGGACAACATCTCTTGTTTGCTGTCTTTCTTACTGACAGACTACATGCACCCAGTTGGAATAACAACAGTTGAATGAATGGCATCTTAGTTTTCTTGAGTAATGAGAGAGTCCTTTACCCACCCTGAGGGTCATGAGAGAGATTGCAAACATGCTACAGTTATCTTCCCTTTCACTGGAAATTTCTGCATCCTCTCTGTGCAAGTATTGAGCATCTTTAGGTCTTCCTGCTGTACTTTCCTGTTTCCTAAAATTTTTTCTCTACATTATCATTTGATCTGTCTTTGTCCTGTGGTCCAACTTCATTTGGTTCTATTCCAGTTCCTTGTGCTGAATCATAGATATACAATTTTCATTCCCTTTTATGGAGAAATCAACTGCTGCCTTTATCCTTGATGCATGACACCTGAGTTATGTCTCTGTCTTTCAGTTAAAAATTTATTTTAAAAATTTTAATTTATCTTTAATCACTGGATTTTTTCACTATCCACAAAGTTAATCAGTTCCCAACTCAAGCAAAAACATTTTTCTGATTCTCAGTATCAGGCAAAAAAACCTTTGTATTGTTTCATTTTCAAGGGTGAAGTATTCATCTTATAATTTTATTAGTCTTGCCCATGTTTCAGCCGCAATTGCTGACAGTATTTTTACAGACATGTCAATTCTTGTGTGTCAGACACAGTAGTGATTCATGAGACTCTATTCTGAGTTACTTGAAGGCTCAGTCTAAAGTCTTTGTTACATGCACATGTGTAACCCTCTTCTATGTCTATGCACCAACTGATCTATATCCACTAATATACATAAATAAATTTTTATTTGGAAGTCCAGAATTCTGTTCTGTTTCTATACTTTTCTGATACCCTTTTTGCTGTGTTTTAAATTACTGCAAGGTTTGCTTATTAATCAAGATCTCTTGTTCTGAGTGTCCTTAGACTGGTAACTTCCATTGCATTTCACTAATTTATTCCTAGAAAAATAGTAAAGATGAGAGGTTCATGAAAATTTGTGATCTTTGTCAAGAGAGACATTTATCCAAATACTAAAAGCAGACCTAACTGCACACCCCCTAGCACTATTCTCTAGAGCATTAACCAAATACATGCCTTCATAATTTTTATTCCTTCATCCAATTGTTTTCATTTTAATAACATCGTTAGAACAGGTTGGATTTGCCAGTAGTGGAGAGGTCTAAGAGATTGGAAGAAAAAGAGTATCTGAAGTTTGTCTGAAGTGTCTAGGGTATCTTAGTGAGAATTTAGAGTTTCAAAAAGAATTGTGTGAGTCAGAAACTATGGCAAGATGTGCATATTTGATGGGAGGGTTTTTCATAAAAATAAACATTCACATTTTATAAACATAAGCATAAAAATTCTCAGTGGAAGGATTTTACAGCCCTCTCCTCAGGCTTTCCCTTCCTTCACATAATACCCTGTGGTGATCCATCCTCTCCTCCCCATGTGTTTGTTCACCTTTCTGCAAGTGTGTTTGTATTTTCTCACACAGACTGGCTTTTCCAATTATTCATTACTAGCTATAGGGTCTGCAAATGCTAGGCTTTAAGATGCAGTAAAGTATGCATAGGAATATGGATTTCTTATAAAAACAGATTTTTCAAATGGGATACAAGGGTTTCTGAGAAGCAAGTGATGTCCTAAACACACAAAATAAAATGTCAGCTTACTAATTTCTTGCTTCTCTGTTGGACAACAGCACTTTTACCCTTTGGAAGTTGTAGTGTGAAGTCTGAATGCAAACCTAACCATAATTTTCTTTGCTGTACACTAAATCACAGGAAATGTGAAAGATAGAGTACCCAGCAGGAAGATCATTTGCTGGGCAGATTATGTTAGGGGTAAGTCAATTCTAACTGTGTTCTCTATTATTGCAAGTAGCGCATAAATAAAGCTGTGTGACCTGAGAGCATACATCTGATTTTGTTACTGCAGAGTAACAGTACTGACAGAATGTCTGTAAGAAAATGAAATTTATGTCTCAGTTGGAAAAGACAAGAAGTAGATCTCATCTTGTTGCCCTTGCTACAGCTAATGTGATAAAAAAAAACCTGCTGTCTTCTCAGCCAGGAGGCAAATTCCTTCAGCAAGTTTGCTTGAGGGTGTTGAAAAGCACTACCAGAAGCACTGGTGAGAATGGCAGTTAAGTTTCAATAGAAATAAAGTATAAAATATTCACAAGAAGCCAAATATTTAGGCCTTTTTTTTTCAAAACTGAAACTTTTACATTAGGGTCAGACTTACAATTGTGACTGGAAATACAAGTCCCTTCAGCAGAATTCCCAGTTTAGGACAGTGAACTGGCCTATTCATTAAAGATCAGATACATAACTTTGGACAATTCAAATCCAGTTAGATATTTCAAATCAGCCATGAATTAACCAAGGTGATAAAAACAGACATTTTGGCAATTGGACACAGACTCATGAATTTAAAATCAAGTTTCAGTTTTACAACACCCTAGCCTCTCTACTACATTCTCTGTCCCTCCATCTGACATATTTATGAAAGACAGTATGTATAGGAGCATTGGAAAAAATTAAGGATAGCCTTCTCAGTGTGTCAACTAAAATTATGTAAATTTTAAAGTGTGTAATGATGATAGAAAAAACAGTGCTTCAATCATAAGTACCAGATTATATGCCACTGTTAAATGGGCAGATTACTGATGGAAAATGAAACAGTATTTCTGGGGTTAGATTAGATTTCATCTGGATAATGTAGAAAATGAACATACTGTATAGTGTAGGCTTGTTAACCTGGTTGGGTTTTTTTCTTTGTAATATATACATGCAAGCTGAGGTAAGTAATTTTTTTATGTACCCATCTGGAACCAAAGCCCTTAATGATTCAAGAACAAAGCAGATTTGATGCACTATTGATTTTCTACCTCAGCAATAGAAAAACAATTGCTCTATGCAAAGATCTGTTTTTCTGGGTTTCTGCCATCAGTCTTTTTAATGCTTATGCAATGTAGCATTTACATAGAAAAAGAACTTCACACAAGGTTGAAAAGGAAAAAAAAATACTCTTTCATAGGAACTTTAAGCAAGTCTCCACATTACAAAATAACTTTTTAAAGGTATTTAATGCATTTTCCAGTATTAAGTATCTGCACTTCTCTGGAGTGCCTAAATGCACTCTCACTTCCCCGCTCTCAGACCGCAGGCTGGTCCAGCTCCCTGCACTGACTTTCCTTTCATAGAAGCCTTGATAAGGGAGGTTTGCCTTAAGCTTTCCTGAATCAAACCATAGTTTGTGTGAGGGGCATCAGTCAGACAGCAGTTTGGAAAACCATTCCCAATGCCCCTAAGGAAACATAACAAGCTGTGTAAAGGTAACTCTTGGCTGCAATGCACCTGAGACCAGAATGAGTTTGTCTCTGTTCTAGGATTTCTCTGCCTGTGATCTGCAGACAGTTTGGAGCTCTTCAAAAGCGGAGAACAAATCATAGAAGCAGTTACAGTGTAACCTTCCTGTGATATATCGTGCTATAAGGGCTATTTTACAGCAGCATTCACAAGTCACTAAAAAGTCCAAGACAACACAGTGATTTAAGTGTTTATGGATGCAGACAACAGAACATTTAAGGCAACAATCCCGTCAGTTCATAAATCATTAAAGGTGAAACTGCCTCCAGTCCATTACAAAGTTCAGGAGTAATACCCTGTAGAAATAGTATATGACATCGATACAGAAACCTGAAGCATTTATGCATGCTGAAAGTAATAACTACCTTTCTTCAAAAGGTCTGCTGCAAAACCCCCTGGAAGATGTGTCATTGCATTCCACTGTCAGGTCTAATGCTATTTCATTTATTATGGGTTGCAAACAGGAATATGTTCCTTTACAAGGCTGATCAAAATTCAAACTGAACATTTTCTAAAAGGAGTGTTTTATGGAAATATTAATAGGATTCAACTTGACTGTTTGAGCTGTGGGGTGGTGTGAGAGAATGAAAGCCTGAAACAGTTAATGCAAACATGAAACCCTTAATGTCTCAAAGACTGGCAGAAGAGAATGTTACCATGCCAACGAGATAAGGTATGGTTTGAAAAGAGCATCTTGCGGAGGCAGGACGCCGCTTTTCTGGGACCAGCTTTCTTTTCTTGGGTAACTATAGCTAAAAACAAGTTTGAGACAACAGTGCATTTGAGTCTATTTTTGCAAGAGGAACTGAAATCATCAGACCCTCCAAGTCCCCTCTGAAAAGTTTGAGAATAAGAAGATGCACCTGCCTGAGGGCAAGTCTGTAAATAGCACAGCTGAGAAGGGCTGTGGATGTACCCACCATCGGGAGGAACTGGACCAGGGATGGCTTTGGAACCCTGGGTGGTGACCTGGATATTTATATATTTATTCT
>JAHXMQ010000807.1:45411395-45436901 GCA_020466415.1 Ammodramus savannarum pratensis
CTTCCCTTCCCTTCCCTTCCCTTCCCTTCCCTTCCCTTTGTTTCTGCCAGGAGCAGCTCAGAAATCTCTGTTACCACGTGCTGTTCAGGAGGTTTACTCCATGGGCTGTTCAGAAATGTTTAAATTGTTGCTGCCACAGGCTGTTTGATGTATCACGAGTTTTCAACCACTGTACCATAAATAAGAACTTATAAATGATTGTTTGGTGTTGTTTTACCTTAGTTTAGCTCAAGGAGGTCTGGAATGTCAGCTGCCTCTGAGTAGGCAGTCCAGGACAGCCCTCAAGTTGACAAGGTGGTGTTGGGCATAGTCTGGACTTGAATATCACAAAGGTCTTTTCCAGTCTAGCTGAGACTGTGATTCTGTGATCACAGTTCTGATTCATTCCTTCAGCAGTGATATTCTTCCACCTGAAGAGTGCTCCCATCCTGTAGTCTAAAATTATGATATAATGACTTTTTCTTCCTCTTTTTCTTCTTTGTACATTTTCTCACATTACACATTTGTTATTCATATCTTTCTTTGCCCAGCCTCTACCTCTGCTCTCCGTCTTCTTAACGCTGCCTCTTCTCCAAACCTTCTGTCTGACAATGCAAGACCATTTGGTAATCTCTTCTTATCAGGATTTCAACAATTTGGTCTATAGTTCTTCTTCAGAAGTACTTTATCTACAGGACCAAGCAAAACCAAAACGCCAGTGTGTTCCTAAGAAAAAGTATACTTATGAAATTTTTTTCTCCTTTAATCTTGGATTTCTTTCAAAGAGAATGAATGTCATTGACAGGCTTTCTGTTCATTTCCATATGCTTATGTTTCAACATACATGAGTCCAATGAAAAAAATGCTTGTCTAATACATTCAACATGAAGAATTCCATAGAAAAATATAAGATTAGGGAGAGGTAACTTATGCAAAGCAGCGTTATTCTACTGATTTCAGTGGAGCAATACTGATTCATGCATTTTGAAAATGGTCTGTCCCAGACATAAATTTAATTAACTTATGTCAAAGATCAGTGTCCCACAGAAGAAATTTGCCACCTGTTGCACCCATCTTATGGGCCACATGGCTTTGAGAAAGAAGTGGTGATCAGTAGAGTAATATAAGAGCCAGTATACTGAGGCACCAAATAATTGGTTCTTTCCATTCAATTTTATAATTTCATATTTACCATGTCACTTGGACACTTCTGAACCTCAGAATTAGATAATAGCAGCTGCTAAGTCTTTCCTCTGTTTCCTCTGTTTTTCATTTTCTCTCCTTCCAGTTAATTCTGTTTTGCAGAACTGTGAATGTGTCCTAAAAGTGCCTTATTGCAAGATTTGGCCCAAAGGACTAGGATAATAATGATTATAACCAGAAAAGGATTAAACTGATTCTGTGACCTGGAGAGAATACTAAAATTTCTAATTGTAGTCTGGTTATACCTAATATCATTGGCTTCTTTATAAACCTGATTTGAAGACTGATTTTCCTATGTATTTTATTATAAGAATGAATCTCATATTCCTGATGATGTTTATGATACTGATAGATTGTATTCACTGTCAAGAAAACATAGCTACAAAAAGGACAGACATAGTCAAGCAATAAAAGAGGTGTGAAGTATGTTCATGCGAAATGTGCCAGAGACTGTGACTGATTGATTGAAAAGACAAAATGTTGCTCCTAAGTGTTCATTTTTTCTAATTTAATTTAAAAATTAAAG
The DNA here is from genome assembly GCA_020466415.1 of Ammodramus savannarum pratensis. Classification (NCBI taxonomy): domain Eukaryota; kingdom Metazoa; phylum Chordata; class Aves; order Passeriformes; family Passerellidae; genus Ammodramus; species Ammodramus savannarum. The sequence continues at coordinate 45,413,104 of JAHXMQ010000807.1, forward strand.
AACATTTTGTTATTTTTAAACTGCTAAGCTTCAGTGAGATTCCAAGAGTAAACAATTCTCATTTCTCACCTAAAAGAAGTTGAGTAAGATTATGTCAAGAGCAAAAGCTGTGAATGAACCATAAGAATTGTCTGTCAAAGTCTGTAGTTCACAGTTTAGGTGTTAAAGAGGTTACTGATAGGTTTTTAGTATGAAACAAACTGACTTCTTTGCTCCCTGTATTTTTGAGACATTTTTGAGTTTTGCAGAGCTCTCCAAGTTTTCAGCAGTGTTTTGGCAAGACTGTGGGGGTTTATGTGTTTATAAGTGAAGTCATAGTAAACCAAAAGTGTCAGCTGAAACGTCCTTGAGCCTCAATGTACAAACAGAAAGTTATCTACAGATCAACTATAATGAATCTGTATTTGGTGCATAGTAATTTGTTGGATCAAGCAATGCCATCCACTAGGGTAAAAAAAGCAAGAACTGCACCCCTTAGGCATAAGATAATCAGGAATCACTCTCAGCTGAGTGTGAGCAATAACTATAAACCCATTGATGCAGTATAAAATAACATAAACTATCAAATTCCTGCATGCACACTTTCTCCCATCCTTTTTTCTTTTTCTTTCATTTCAGGAGTAGAAGCAACAAAGAAAAAGGGACGGGAATTTGGTTCATGCATGCTCCCTTTCTCAATAGGGAGTAATAGCTATAAAGAAAACACTCAAAGGTTTTGAAGTTGCAAAAATTTGATCAACTTTTGTGCTAAAGTTTAGGGTTAAAAAAATTAAGTTAGTTTTTTTATACACTATCAAATCCAAAACAAATATAAAAAATACAGAACTCAATACAGAACACAGGTTTATAACCTCAAGCATGAAAAAAAGATGTCTTGTGTATTTGTGCAATCCTTATGGATTTACACAAAGTGATTAGTCACCAGAATATCTGATACCCTTGGTTACATCTTCACAAAGCTAATCTGAGTTTGAAATTTTCCTGTTGCTGAAGTTTTGTGAGTCAGTCAGGTGTGTTTGATTGTGACTACACACCACCTTGAAATACATATGACAAATACGTATTTGTCATAGCAGAAAAGCCATACATTGATCTCTGGTAAAAATCTACCTCAAAACTCCTATTGCAAATTTCTGCAGTCTGAACAGCTTTGTTTATTTGGTGTTATGAAACCTGCATGCCTGCATTCTTTAGCAACCATTAATTGCTGTCTCACACTGTTCTCTCTGCCTTCCACTTCATAAATCACAGGACAATGGTAGGCCAGGGGCTGCATGATAGGAGCATCTAAACTATAAGGAGTAAATTTTCTGCTCCTGCTCAAAACTGTACAGTAAGCTGCCCTTTCAATGTTTTTTTTTTTAATAAAAAATGTTGTTTGAAAACCTCTTTTGGAAACTGAGCTTTCTCAAAGTCACTGTGAACAGCACTATATTATGTGAAATATTTACCCACCTTGGCTGTGGATAATATATGCTGGGACAGAAACATCCCTGAATGACTGGGTCCTGGGGGGGAGGCTCAAGTATAAAATGCAGCAAAAATAATGGGAGCTGAACCTGTGGAAATGGGGATGAAAGAGGTTTCCAAAATATCTATTGAACAGACACAGACTGTCTTTTTTATATTTGAATCAATAAAGAAACATCGCATTAATTGCCAGTAAATTAAATTAAGTAAACTTACCCATGTTAAGGTCATTTTGCCCAAAGCAATGCGTTAACATGATGAGTTGTCCCTGGTGTTTTAAGGTATATTGTGGCCATAGAGGTTTTGATTTAAATTATCCTGACTTAGTTCCTCTCTCAGTAATTTGACAATTTATTTTGCTGACCATGTGGCTATAACTGGAACCATAATCTGTTGTATCTGAACAGAGGAACAAGGTGCTAAGGTCAAATGATGACAGAATAATTCATTTTCCATCTCAGCTATTCCCTGCAGGAATATTTTGCATAATGAAAACAACATCCTAAATTAAAATTGTTGCTTTTTGCCGATCAAGATTCTTGACCTATTCAGGAGATTTTCTAAATATATTCAATGATTTTTTTAATGCTATAAATTTATATTCATTTTCATTCAATGCTAGATTTCTAGTAGAAATTGAATTCCTGGAGTCAGAAAAGGGGAAAAAATGCTGAGTTCCTGCTTTCATTGGTCAAACTTCCGATTAAACATTCTGTGCAAAGTGTGTAAAGAAGCATTGGATTTTCAGCACTTAATTACTTTAGCTGGTTGCCATCTGTTCTTTGAATTCTGACCTTTCCTTCCAAGTTGCAGCTACATGGAGTGTCTGCAGTCAAGCCAATTAGATCATAGATGTTTCACGCTGGCATTACAAGAGATTTAATGTCCACTTGCAGAACCCTGGTTGATAAATTTAATAGTGATGACACAGTGGCCTTCTGCAACCTTCATCCAGCAACAAAATAACAGTTTATTACACTTGGCATTCTTCGTTTAAAATGTGGCACAACGAGCAGTGGCAAAATCACATTTTGATTTGTTTCTTCAGCCCATGACATTAATCATATACTGTCAAAATCTTTTCATGCTACTTTCTCACAAAGATGATGCAGGTTAACTCTGAAAAGCAACCCCATAAAATTACCCTTTTCTGGTCTAAGAGGAATAGTCACAGACTGAAATAGCTTTAAGCCACCTTGTCTCCCATAAAATTCTCAGGCGGTCAAGGCTGAACTTTGCAGGCAGGAAGTCAGCCACTCTGATATCACCTGTCATCTATGCATGAAAATGACAGACTGTCTAAAGAGTTCTCACACTGGAAGCAGAAATGCATACGAAATACCAACATATTTCTTATAGCAGTTATATTATCAAATTATTGTCCATCAGCATGCAATAGTAATACAATAATATTTCAATATTCTTCATTAGTAAATGTTACCAAGGACATTCAAGTCTATCTCAGCATTTAATAGTGGGGACTAACCACTTCTGTTAACCTCAAGAATGTCATAACTTGTGAATGTAATATTATCATTGGCGAGTACATTTCTATAGGACTCATTACATAGAAACTTCTTTACAAAAAAGCTTCTGGAAAAGCATATAGCTCCAGCACCTGTCTGAAAACATAAGAAGAAAAAAAAAATTCTTTCATTGAGGAACACTTTGAAGCTGAGTATAGATACAAAGATGAGCTGTGAAGCCTATCAATGTCAGTGACAGTCAGCCCTTGTATTGATTTTAATGGTCTTTGAATCCAGTCCTAAGTGAGAGATTCTAAAAACTCATTAAGGCACCCATATTTTACAAATTAATTTCTTGTTTTGAACCACTAACTTTGCGACAGAAAATAAATGCTACATGAAAAAGCACAAATCCCTACCCTTGTACAAGAGCACACTACTCCAGTTCTTCCTGTGCTTACAGTGCTGAGCCAGATGGCAGTATACGTAAAGCACTGAGTTGCAGAGTCTCAGAAGCAATTTTGCTGAGTTTCAAGGAGCCTAATCTCTTAATAGAACTGCAGATTATCTGTGTGCTCTTAATAGGAATCTTTTGTTCCTCTCTCCGCTTCCTCGATGCTGAAAAGTGCAATAAAGCCAACTGCATTTTCACTGAACAGAATTAACTCTATTTTCATGCTAGGTGGTGACAAAAATTCTAATGAGCCACTTTGCTCATCATGTTTATTTGGCAGCATCAAACAGAAAACTCATACATCACAGAGAGAAGTCTGGCAGTTATGTCATCTTGCTGAATTTGTACTGCTAAATGAAACATTTTCAGAAGTCTGGATAAAGGGCTAGGTGTTATTTCATCTTAAAAATTGAGTTGAAATACCAAATTTCTTCTGTAAATATTCTGAGATGCTTCAACCATTTCACAAGAAAACTGAATAAAGAGAAAATTAAACTGACTTAAACAGCATAAAACATCTTTGTCAAACATAAACACATTACATTCAAAATGTAACACAGAAATTAACTGTATTTTTGAAGTGATCTGTGATGCATATCCATATATATTAAATTTTTCATTTGAAATAATTAGTCACAATAATGTGTTTCTTTCCAATGAAAACTGAAAATCACTACAATAGAAAATGTCTCATTCCTTAATTTACTAGAGCATAACTGCCACTTCTGTGATCCTTCTTCATTACTATTTAACCATGTCTGTGGCAAGACAATCTGGAAACCAGGAATGATGTCCTTCTGATGCTTTCAGCCATTACTTTCTACACACTTCTTTTTCAATTAAATTTGGGCTAAGAAAGAGTAGCATGTTCCATGTGTTTTGACTTTTTTGTCCTTTGTGACAATTAATACTTAAACTTAGTTTTGTATTTTTATTCTATGAACATAGTTATCATATGTGTGTGCAAACACACAGTCATACATGTTCAGTATCAGTCTTGTTCAGACCTTCTACTGTCCAGAATACAGCAGACAATATTCAAGCAAACAGAAGTATTATTGTTTTAGGGGTTTTTATGTGATGCCTACATATACTTATTTTATGTTCTTATTCTCACCTGCCTGACATTTTAAAATTTCCTCAAAGAGCAGACTTTCTAACAGCATGGTATCTATGTGTTGCCCATGTTGTCTACTCAAGCTCTTTATCTGCTCTTACCCGTCATTTTTGGGCTGCAGTCATCTCGTCCTGGATGGGAGGCTAAGACCAGCTCTAACCTTTACTTTTCTCTGAATTTCTCTAGCAAGGGGATATTTCTACCTACTACTAGGTTGTACTCACAACTGTTGCAAAGGTGGAGACTTTGGGTAAATTTTCTCCAACAAATCTATCACCCCTTTCCCTTCTCTCCTTCCCCTCATCTCCCTCAGTGTTGTCTTTCCCTTATTCCTCACCATCACAATCTCTATAACTCACCACCACCCCATAAGCATTCAACAAAATCTATACCAGACCTCTCTTGTCTTTATCTAGGCACCCCAATTGTCCTTCATCCTACCTGCACTCTATGCTGTTCACTCGTGCCTTCCTGGACTTATACTGTCTAATATCATGCCCACTTTAACTCCTAATCCTTCTGTCCAACGATATACCTTGTATTAATGGCTCCATACATTTGTTTCTGCTCTGCCTTGGTGAGGTTGAGCAGCAAGGTCATTGTGGTTTATAAAGATCTCTCCAAGCCTTGTTCTTAGTTCTGGATCCCCAGCATCTCTAGATGAGGTCTACTGGAATGTTTCTGGCCGTCATATTTTTTGAAAAATCCCTTTGCCAGGATTTCTTCTCCTGGGAAGCTGGGAAGCCTCAGAGAAAAATGAAAACAATAATTCTCTGATTCGCTTTTCCTGTGTTTTGCTGCTTTGGAAAGTGGTTTGGACATTGTTTACCAAGTGGTCATTGTTTCATTGGTTTCATGTGAATTGTTTTAACTTAATGACCAGTCACAGCCAGCTGTGTCGAGGCTCTGGAGAAAGTCATGAGTTTTTTATTATTATCTTTTAGCCTTCTATCTGTATCCTTTCTCTATTCTTTAGTATAGTTTTAGTATAGCATTCTAAAATAGAAATAGAATAGAATAGAATAGAATAGAATAGAATAGAATAGAATAATAAATTAGCCTTCTAAGAACATGGAGTCAGATTCATCTTTCCTTCCCACAACAGGGGACCCCAAAAATACCACAAATGTTCAATGCAAAGAAAGTCTGCCTAACTATTTAACACCATCTCTGTCAATTCAGTATGTCAGCGTACAACCAAAGAGAGAAAATGTGTTGCAAGGAAACAGTTACCCCGAGCTGCTTGTTCCTTGTGCCACCACCTGTGTTCTGCTCTGTCACTCGTGCCATCACTCGTTAGTCCGCCATGGTACTGGCATCAGTGTGATGCAAACATCAGAGGTGACCAAGCCCCTGAACTTCTGACGTCTATTTTTCCAGACTGTGCCAGCTTGTTTTTATCTATTCACTGGCCATTTTTGGAAGGAATTATTCAAGTTCAATTAGAAGACTACAAAGAAGCAGTTGACCTCCACAGATAAGTCCAGATTCGTGCCATGTTTATAAATTTTTTATTACTCTGCTCTTGAATTCACAGTGATACTCCAAAGTGAATTGCCTCTAAGCAATTATGGATCCATCAAAACTAATGTTCTTGCTATTTTTATCTTTTACAAACAAGAAATAAGTACCAGGGAGCATGCAGAACAGACCATTTTTAGGAATAGATTACTACCTCATTAGAAAGCAGTTTGCGCTGTAGAGTATTAGAACATTCTTGCTCTTCATTCAGATTAGGCAATCACGGAGTTAATTGCTTGCTGGCTAGATGAGCTTTCATTAGTTTTGAAGTCAGCTCATCAGTTATAGTAGAAATGACAGTGGAAATCACTGAAGGAAAAAAATACTACATCATCTTTTTAAAAAAATATTAAAACAAATCAAAGCACCAAGACCTGATCTGAATCCTACCAGCGGCTATGCAGCTCGTGTCAATAATCGATGACATACCGAGATACAGTGGCACTAGTCATAACAGCTAGGAATCACAGCAGATAACTGAGAAAAAAAGCAAGAAGCCACTGTTCCAAGAAATAATGTCAAGAAATAATAAAGAACACTTTGCTGACATTATAGATTACATATTTTGACAGAAAGTGGTTTGATAAAAGTAAAGGAGATAGAGTTCATGTTGCTGCATTAAATACCTAACAGAATATTATGGTCAGTGAAGACTAGGAGAATTATTGATTATGTGTACAACAACTGAACCGTTAGTAAAATTCAAAAGGTGTCTCTCAGCCTCAGTCCTAAAACCAGAAGTCGACATGGGCATATCTATCCTAGTCCTGTAAGTCATCCATCATTGTTATAGCCAGCCAGAGAAGAACCTGAGTGATACCCACAGTCATTCCAGCTGAGCTGAGGATTTAGGGCTTGTATACTTTATATACACTACATAAATGTTATCAGTGACTCCTGGGATTTAAGAAACTGAGCACTCTGTAAGTACAAAGCCCTAAATAATCACCTGTTTTCTATTTTAGTAGAACCTGAAGCAGAAAGCTAATTCACATTTGCTCATTGATTTCATTACAATGCACAAAAAGAAGCCAGTCAAAAATAGCAGAAATATTCCATTTCACAGCTTTTTGGTTTAACCACCAAATTAGACAAGAATAGCAAAGCAAATTTCCTTATTTTTAATGTCTGTGATCCTTTCAAATTTTTGAAGAAATTGATTTCACTTCCTTGAATTAAAGATTATTTTTATCCTTGTGAAAGCAGTTAATGTTGCCAATTATTTCTTTTCAGGCATGCCTGAAACATTTTAAGGGGAAAAATTCATTGTGGTGACATTTTTAAGAAGTAGATGCATGCATTCTTAGTATAAAACTATTCTTTATTTAGATTAAAGAAGCTGGGAAGTTGTTAATATTGTAAGATATTTAAGACATTTGCTACAATTTAAGGCATTAAAGCTAACTATTTAGGAGAAAAGATTAAGCAGATAAATTTTATTCTCTTAAAATTTTCAAATTATCCACCCAGCAATAAATTATATGAAGTATTTTTTTAAACAATGGAGATAATTTCTAAAGATCAATTTTTAAAATTACTTCAAATACTATTTTAATTTAATGAAGTTGGGGTATTAAGTAAGCATCAGGGGATAATGTTTTTTCATCTCAACAACTAGACTAAGATTAATCTGAAGATATCAAAATAAAGTTTTCAAGTTTTTTGGGGATTTTTTTTGCATTTAGCTGGATAACAAGTGTGTTCTCCCATCACTGAATTTGATTGTGATAAATTGACATTTTCTGACAAAAGTGATCTGACAAATTTTTCCTCACAAACTAAAAAGCTGATGTTTAACCAAGTATGGGCAAAAAGTTTGCTATTCATGATAATTGAGGACAATCAATTCCCAGCAACCCAATAATACCTAGAGCATCGGTATTATTCCATTTGGTCTCAGAAAACTGGAAAAAACTCTCCTCATCTCTACCTTTACAAAGCCTTCTTTGTTCTTTGACATAGATCAAAGTAGCTAACAGAATGAGAGTTGACTCCAGAGTGAAGAAATTTACTAGAATTTGTACAATGCTGAGAGAAAAAAGGATTTTTTTTACAACAGAACTGGGACAAAATTCTATGCTTGGCTAATATAATATGAACTATCTTAGAACAGGAGAGTGTTAGTATAGGTTTCCTGGTAACCAGGGTATGAGCTAACAACCTATATCACCACAAACAACATACAGTGATAAGAAATTTAATTGCCTATAGTTAATTTACATGAGTCCAGCTGAAATGTCTGGAACAATTCATAAGCCATCTGAAACATCTTCAAAAGCTTCAATGATTGAGCAACATTAATTTCATAATCTTATGTTTCTAAATTACAAATTCATTTACCTGTGAACCAAACTTTATCTGTGAATTAAAAATTTCAAAGCCCAGTCTAAATTATTCAGGTCTTTTCCATGGAACGATAATCATGGAATCACAGAATGGTATGAGCTGAAAGAAACCTTAAGTTCTAAGCCCCTGCCCCTGCCAATGGCAGGGACACCTTCCACTAGTCTGTAAACCACAGAAGAAGAAGCTATTCTAGACTTCCTCAAAAAAGGTTGTTGTGAGATGGGGGCTGGTGTCTTTCACCATGTCTCACATGAAAGGATGAGAGGAAATGGCTCTAAGTTGCATAAGGGGAGGTTCAGGTTCGATTTAGAATTTATTTTCATTGAAAGAGTGGTTGGGCTTTGGAAAAAGTTGGCCAGCATGGTGGTGGAGTCACCCTCTCTGGAAGTGTTGAAGAGGTGTCCACATGCTCAGAGAAGGGCAGCAAGGCTGGTGAAGGGTCTGGAACACAAGTCCTCTGAGGAGTGGCTGAAGGAGCTGGGGTTGTTTGGCCTGGGAAAAAAGGAGGCTCAGAGGTGATCTCTTTACTCTCTACAGCTGCCTGAAAGGAGGCTGTGGACAGATGGGTGTCAGCCTCTTCTCCCAGGCAACCAGCAACAGGATGAAAGGGCATAGACTTAAGCTGCACCAGGGGAGGTTCATGTTGGACATTAGGAGGAATTTTTTCACACAAAGGGTGCTTAGATATTGGATTATTGCCCAGAAAGATGGTGGAGCCACCATTCCTGGGGGTGCTCAAGAAAAGACTGGATGTGGCACTCAGTGCCATGGTCTAGTTGTCCTGGTGCTCTTCTGTCAAAGGCTGGACTTCATGATCTCAGAGATCTTTTCCAGCCTAATTGCTTCTGACTGCAGCCCCAAGAAAAGAGCAGTCTGGGCCTAATTTCTATCAGATATTTCAGACATGAAATTTTATTATCAGAACTTCTTACATAAATAGTTCCTCCAAAGACACTCAGAAAAAGCTTCACAGAATCTTGCTGAAACACAGAATTTTTCAGCTTGCCAAATCATTTAATCATGGATCTGTAGAAAAAATTAGGTTGAAAGAGATCTCTGAGACCCTCTAGCTCAGAATATGACTTATTTGGATGTTGGATCTAGTTAGAAATATCAGGTTGTTGAGCCCCTCAACCAACAGAATTCTGAGCCTCTCCAAGGAGTTAATAAAACTGTCACTATATTTTCCTGACATTGTCAGTGACAGTCAGCTTCCTCTCTAGTTCCAGCATGTCCACTCGGTGAGGCTCCTTAGGTTTGAAGGATTTGGATGTTGTTTCAGGAGCATTTATCTCAAGAATGGACATATTTGTGAAAATTTTAATGCCAGTTTCACATATAGGCCCCTTTCCACAGGCTGGCTGTGAATGTGGAATTTCCAAACCTTGTCAGTGCTAGGTTAAACAAAGTAAAGTGGCTCCTAGCCAGCTCTGAATGAGAGCAGAGCTGTCTAATGTCTATCTGTAAAACTGACTTTATAGAATGGATATCCCTAGTTTGGTATATCTTATTTGCCTAAGGAGCCTGAAAGAACCATCTGGTCGGTTTTGATCCTAATATTGTGATGAGAAACTCATTCAGGCAATTCTTCCACAGCTGCAAAAAAAGTGGTGAGACAGGCTTTATTTGTGTGAGAGGGAAAAAAACCCCTAAAATGCTGCTAAATATGTTTCAGGATAATAGCATCAATAGCACATCTGATGAGTATTTAGAATAAGTGAATGCTGAATGCCTTATCAGTGATAACACAAAGGTTATCACCATGTGCCACACATCAAACTTTGATCCCACTGCAATTAATCTCAGTGAAAAATTGTCTCCATCAGCAAATGCTTTTGCACAACATCAAAGCCTACTTCTTTTTTGTTCCTCTTCTTTTTAGTGGGAAGCTTCGACCTGTCCAACTAAGATAGAAATCTGTTTCTTTTAATTTATTAGTTTCCCATGCTTTGCAATTAACCTCCCAACCTTAGATCCTGAATGAAATTTTCCTTCCTAAAGAAATTTTCACTGTTTTTGTTAAATGAAGGGTTTTTTTCACCTTCTGGGATTACTTTTACAGGAATGTAAGTGTTGTATATATGATCCAAATCACCTTCAGCCAGTTTTGAACATAAGAGATCTTCTACTGATTCTACTTTTTACTATTGAAAATCACACGAAGCCCATTTTAGTGAATGTTCATACTCCCTGGAATTTTGATTCTATGTTGATGTTGCTGTTGGAAGCTACTAGTAGCAAGGTGAGTTTCAAACAGACAACAAGAACCTTTTGAAACATGACAGCAACTTAGATACCATGCACTGATAGTCAGTGTGTCTTTGCAAAGACACTGAAGAAAGTAAACTCTTATAATGGGAGAGAGGCAAAATTCTGTCAGCAGTTTTTTGAGCACAAATAGAAACAATGGGCCACCTTAGATTTTTTTTAAAAATAGCAAGTACAAAATGTGCAAAATAGAAACAGTAATTAGAGTGCAGGGTAACTTCATTGTGCTCAAAATAGATCTGGGGCAAACTGAGCAACAATTATGGGAATAATAAACCAGTTTTAGAGGTCACTAGAGGCACTGAACAGTGTGAACACAAAGCATGAATTTCATACACACTTTTCATTTTATTCTGCCCAAGTCACATCATGGAAGTGATTAACTGGTTGCAGTCAATGCCATAGGATTGACTAGAGAAGAGCTAAGGCAAAAAGTAAACAACTTTGCTGAGCAGAACACAATCAGACAGTCCAGTTTGTTTCCAGCTGACCGTGTTATTACCTTTACCTTCTTTTTAAATTATGGCAAAAGAATTATTATTAAAAATGCAAGTCCGGCAGGCTTTGCAAAAGGACAACAAAAAATATGACTAGAGGACTAACAGTAGAATTATTATAAGGCATTTGCAAATTATAGTATCATATATAAAAATACAGCATTTCTGTAATTATTCTGATTAGTTTAATATTCAATTTGCAAAAAAGTTGCTCTCTAAAGAAAAAAAATACATTGATTTTTCAGTATCTAACTGTTCAATACCTATATACGCATTATCTTTTTAATACATTAAATCTTTTCATGCATTTTGCATGAAGATTGATTATATGATAGTGTTGTGAACTAATATTCTATTTTTATAACATTCACTGGAATAAGGAATGTTCCATTTAAGTTTGCTTGACTTTACCCTAATTTGTAAGAAAACATGCAGAACCAATGAGGAATGCAGAGTAATAAATACTCTTAATTGCAATTTATGAAGTTGACACGTCATCATCCTAAGCTATAAAATCAGACTTTGGCAAATAAATGGATCCATAAGAAATTTTAGCAAGATGATGATGTGATTGTTGGCTGACAAGGACCCACATAAGTGGCTGAAATAGGTATCCTGCTGAAAAGCAACTCAGCTTGCTTTTGGAGATACATGTCAAAACCTGTGGACAGCCAGAGCACTCCACAGTGAGAGCAGTACAGCTCTTGTGGGGGAATTTCTAACTGATTATTTGAAGAATTATAATTTCCATAGAGAAGAAATTCTTCTGGTCTGCAATACTGTGTCTCTCTTGAATTCACAGCAGATACAGGAAGAAGATCAGGATAAATAGAGACCCAGAAAAAAGGTGAACAAGGCAAATGGGAGGAGTGACTCAAATACAGGCATATACCGTAGTCCACTAGTCACCTGAAAAGAAAAATAACTGGTGTTTTCTCTGTGCTTGCATAGTTCTGTAAACATAGAAAGCAATATCACTGGGCCCCCTGTCCCCTTGTCTAATTTTTCCCTGGTTTCAGAAGTCCTACCCAAGGAACAGAGATTAGACATACCTGCCTGGTGACTTTATACCTTTCACTAGTGCTCTGCCTGCCACAGAAATACTACCAGATCATTCACTTCATGCATGGCACTTAGAACAAAAGTCACACATTTCTAGCCTTGCTTGGTAGTATGGCCCATAGGAACCTGAGACAGTGTCTGCTGTGTAGTTAAACCACCTCTTTCCAAATTTATAAATCACAAATAAAAGCCAGTTTTGAAAGATTTACAGTAAGATTTAGAAGGCAAACCTAAATAACAGAGCAATAGTTATCCAGATTTATATCAGAGCCTACAAATTGTAGAGCTACTAAAATCCTTCCAGTTCCTGACATCCAAGTTATATGATTTGCTGAAATTAAAGCATGCAACTCATTTTCATAATGGCCCACAGCTTTTTGCTACCTCAAGCTTATATTTCTTTAGAAGGCAAAATAGTTGTACACCTCTACCAAAGCAGTAAAACATTTATTTATTACCAGATGTGAGAGGAAGGTCGTCTGCCTTCAAAAGCAGCTGCATTGAATCAATAATAGCAACATACTGTAATTTTAATATGATACAAAAAAAGCTAAGTAAATAACCTGATGTTGCTTTTGCAAATGCACATTTCCATGGAGATGCAGAAACTGGATTTATTTGGAGCAATATATGACATTACTTCACCTGGAAACAGAGCTAGGACAAAATATGTATTTTAAATACTGGATATGAAAAAAAGAAAAATATTTAAGGGTCTAGTATTCCCATAGAGAAGTTTCCTTTCTTAGAAGAAAATATTCTCCAGTCACATCATCAATGAGCTATGTCCATAGAGCACAGTACTAGCATCCTTAAATTATTCTCCTGGGTTTAGACACACTGCAATGTTATCTAGGACTAGCTTGAAAGTCCAGTGAAATATAATGTCGGCCAACAGTATACAAAAGAAGAGCAATATTTAAAGTGGATTGAATCTAAGCTCGTAAGCACTAGTGGCTGGTGGCTCTTACTGGTCTACAAAAATAAAAAATATTTAACATTTCCAATTATGAAAGAATTGACAAATATAGAATATGTCTGTAATATTCTAGGGTATCATGTGAAATATAAATTGACCACTCAAGTTAAAATTCATTCTCAGCATATTTTCTTCAAACTATTTTTTAACTGATTGGGAAAAGGTTTTTGTCCTTTTTAGTGTGACGGTATCGTGCCATCCAGAGGCCAACTGAGCTCATTACAGTGTTCGGTTCCTAGGATTATACAACAGACAGCCATCTTCTGGCCATCATAAGGTTTGGTCCCTACTTCAGCACTACAAAATATATTTTTTGCTGTAAGAAGACCTGAATTTGGACTGAAATAACATTTATGTCTTAAATGACTCTCAACATCTTCAGAGTTGTCTATATGAAGCGTTGTTTAGTTGGTGGCAAACAGGAAGCTCGAGAGGAAGGACTAATGTGAAGAGCTCATTAGCAGAATAAAAGTTTAGCTTTAGATAACGAAGAAATTAAAGCATTTAGCTTCCCAAAATTCCCAGTTCCCTCACCTCCGTTCTGTTCTGCAAATCACAGTCACTTAATCTCATAAAGTGGGAGCAGAATGTCCTCTCAGTTTTCAATGCCAATAGCAGAAAGTTTGTGTTTATATTTGAAAATCCGTAAGAGTTCATTCTCAAACAGAATTCTGCTCACTTACTGAATATTTAACAGTAAAACCAGAACAAAACAAACATGAAATCTCTAATGCCAGACTATTTATCTTTGGATCCAATATCAAGAGAAAGTAAAGCATATAATTCTGGTAAGTTATTTTCCAGCCTACAGTATATATTCATAATAATTAGACCAGAATATTTTTCTCCCCTACCTAAAAAATAAAAATAAAAATGTGTATATGTATATATAAAAAATTTCTTCTATGTACACAAAAGATTAATTACACTTTAAAATTTTTTGTTTAGAACGTTTTTCCATTTTTCCTCTGATAAGGTATGTTAAAAAGATTTATGTTGCAATACACTTTGATAAAATCATTGCTTGTTCATTATATAATTATTTTTATGTGGAAAAATTTAAAAATGCTTTAAGACAAGGGCACATTAAAATAATAAATTCTCATTTCAAAGATTAGGGAAAGGAAATCAGGAACTGAAAATAATCAATAATTAAATGGGAAAAGGAACACAAAATTAATTGAACATTTTACTTCTCAGAGTGACAATATTAAACTTGGTTCACTTTGTTGATAAACCCTAAGTAAAGATTAAAAACCTGACCTCTGTGATTAATAGGTTTTTCTCCCAAAATTGGAAAAGTTATTTCCAAAGATCTCTTTAAGATTTGAGACAAATTGGCGGGAAAAATTATGACCATGCACCAGTCAACTCCTACTCACAGAGTTTCTGCGAATCATCAGGTTGATTCTTTAACTATGGATTAGGAAGTAGGTAATGAGTAGCAATAAAAGCAAAGGATAACCTGGCAGGGAGAGACTCAGCTGGCAGCAGTGAGCATGGCTCTAGGAGTTCAGGGAGTGGGTGAGTAGGAAGAGGGCTATCAAGCAGTGAGAGAGAGATAAAGAAATTGCTGAAACCACACTCTGCTTTCCCTGGGACACGTCCCAGAGACAGACAGCATGAATGATATGGAAGATTCCCAGTTGTCTCATTGCCTGGCTGAACACAGTGAGTGACTGAAGGGATGGGGGCCAGCAGTGACAAGTTCCTTCCCATCACTAGGGGCAATGGTAGCAAGCTCCTTCCCACTGCAGCACGAGTATCTCTCCAGTGACCATTCAGGTGCCCTTGCATTGTAGGTATTGGCTCTGCAAGTGAAACTAAAGAATTGATGGTACATTTAACATGGAGGTGTCACTGGGGTTAAGTTGGCCTATGCATTGAGTCAGAACTACTCTCATGAAGAAAATTAAATGGCTCACTTTCATAAGAAACTTCCTTATGAAGAGAACAGAAAGCCCAATATGCAGCCTAAACCCACTTAGGGAAGTCTGCCCGATATTAAAGAGCACCCTCAGTTAGTGACACCAAGTTGGGTAGGAGTCTTGATTTGCAGACAACACTAACTTGGGTAGGAGTCTTGATTTGCTGGAGGGCAGAAAGAGTTTACAGAGGGATCTGGACAGGCTGGATCAATGGGCTGAGGCCAATCATGTGAGGCTCAACAAGAGGTGCTGGGTTCTGCACATGGGTCACAACAACCCCATGCAGTACTACAGGCTGGGGACAGAATGGCTGGAAAATAACCTGGCAGGGAAGGACCTGGGGGTGATGGTCGACAGCCACCTAAGCATGAGCCAGCAGTGTGTCCAGGTGGCCAAAAAGGCCAATGGCATCCTGGCCTGTATCAGAAACAGGGTGGCCAGAAGGACTGGGGAAGTGATCAGCCTCTGTACTTGGCACTAGCGAAGCCATGCCTTGAGTGCAGCGTACAGTTTTGGACTCCTGGCTACAAGAAAGACATTGAGGTGCTGAATTTTGTCTAGGAAAGGGCAACAAAGGTTGTGAAAGGTCTGGTGCACAAATTTTATGAGAAGTGACTAAGGATGCTGTTTAGCATGGAGAAAAGGAGGACTGGGGGAGATCTTACTGCTCTCAAAAATTACCTGAAACAAGGCTGTAGAGAGGTCTCTTCTCCCAGGTAGGGGGAGACAGGACAAGACGGAATGGTCTCAAATTGCACCAGGAGAGATTTTGATTGCATATTAGGAAAAATATAAAAAAGAGAGGGTTGTCAAGCACTGAAACCAGCTGTCCAGTGAAGCTGTGGAGTCAGCATCCCTGAAGGTATTTAAAAGATGTGTGGACTTGGTATTTAGGGATGTGATTTAGTGGTGGACTTGGCAGTGTTGAATTAATGGGCGGAATCAAAGATCTTGGAGTTCTTTTCCAACTTCATTCCATGATCATCACAGACTCCAGAAATGTGTATAGAGTACCCACGGCTTGCACAAATCATGTCAAAATCAGAGGTGTGCGTAGTTCATGATCATTAAGTTGCTTAAACCTTCCTGTTTTTCTCTGTTCTTCAGAGATTCAGAGATTCAATGTAGAAAGGTAAGTTTGTTTCCTCAAGGGCTCATAAGAAACAACATGTTTTGGAAACAAACTTTGGAGTCTTCCTCTTATTTGCTCTTTGGACTCGTTGGAAGTATAAGGGCAAAGTCTCAAGAGATGTCACTTCACTATCCCAGCTCTCTTAGGCACTCTGTTCCTCTTCTCCAGAAAGTTGTAATGGAAAGGTAGCTTTGAGATTAATATGGTTGTTTCTGGTGAAATAGTATAAAAATCAAGTGTTTAAGGACCTTTGCCACATAGCACATGATTTCCTTATGCAAGGGCCTATATTATATACTCCTCCTTGAACAAGCAATTGTAATCATAATTAATTGTAATCATAAGCAATTAAAAAATTTACAATTTACAAGAATTTATTTCCTTTACAATATTTGAAGTTCTCCACTCTCTCATATAGCAAGTTTTAAGCAGTGAGGTATAAAGAGTTTAGATCTGTGACTTTGATTAAAATTTTCAGATTAGAAATTTTTTTAAATTTGAAGAGAGAAAATATTTTATGTGGTTTGGAAAGGTAGTACCAATATTGATAGAAAAATCTATGGAGACTGTTGCATTATGCCCTAATAAATTCATGAGTAAAGAGAAGAAAAAAAAATAAAATTAATAGACTATCATTGCAAATTGTTCAGTCATTGAATTTTTTCCCTCTATGTTATTCTATGAACTGAAAGACTGTAAAATGAAAATACCGCTAAATTAAGCATAAATTGTAACTTCATTAAACTGGTCTTCTGTAACTAAGACAAAATTAGAATTCAAAATCTGTTATGATAGATTTATAACAACAGTGATGATTAATCTCAATCAATCATGATACATTGTAATTTAAGTACTAGGTAAATGCTGGAGCTGATTTTGTAAAAGTATGGAAAACCTGTACCCCAGTTATCAAATAGCAAAATTCATATTATAAAATGTCATTGTCCTGTTGTCTTTGAATACAGTCAGTGGTTTTATTATAGTTCATTAGTATTTTTACTGTCCCTTGCTGTATTCTTGTCAACTTTCCTATGTTGGAAAGAGAAAGCTAATACTTCAAAGAGAGAGTCCATTTTTGAGAGAATCTTTACTCCTTCTAAGTGTCCATGGGGAAACAAATACAAAGATATATTATTCTGAAATTATTTTAATAAAAAGGTAGGATTTCCATTTGTAAATATTTTAGAAGGGCAGAGGTGTGGTCCTCTTTTTAGTAATCTCTGGATTATTGTGGTTATTACATTCAAATCATGTTTATTTCAGCACTCCTTCTGCAGTGTTGCTTCTGTAAAGGTTTATTCACTCACTAAATTGTGTATAACCCAAATAATCATCAATGCAAGTTATCAATACAAAAGTATAATTATGTATTACATGTAAGATTTTGGTGGAATTATATATTAAATGTAAGGCTATGGTTCTGGCCATTCACTAGAAAGTTAGATATAAGTGCATCCATCAGCAGTAGAGCAAAAGCATTCTGGACTTCAAACGAGCATATCTATAAATTTACTATATACATTTTCATCCAGAATTTAAATTTTCAGACTGGTCAAATGGCTAAATTCATAATCTTCTGTATCTGAACAAGAAGAAGGCATGGGAAAATTTGGGGCTGGGAAGAAAACATGAACAGGATCACTTTTGAGGACTGGACTACAGCTATCCCCAAAAATTGTTATGGATAATAGGGCAAACCGTGTGGCATGCAACATGCAGTAAAAAAGTTGAATTTGGATACATTCTGCATTTTTATACAGTGCAAATCATGTATCAGTCTTCTTTTTTTTAATGGCCAGTTTTTGGGGTGGGGGTGTTCTATATTCCTAGTTGTACTGTTGATTACTTCAAGCAATATTAAGAAAACTGGAAGTTGCTCTCTATATGAGAGCTGAGCTGCTTCCAATTATGCAGAGAATGTCAGTTTTCCTTAGAAGGGTAATCAGTCTATAATGTTGCATTGAAATGTTGACTACACTTGCAATAAGATGCAGTTAATTAACTTGAAGCTGTATGAAGTTCATGTTAAAGAGTCATTTGAGTGAAAAAGTAAACTCAACTGAAAATCAAAAGGTAGAATTATCTTTTTATCCTATGTTTTGACTTGCTCCAAAGTCTTAGAAAATAACATCTCAATGCTTTATTACCTTCTTTTAATACTTTTCCTGCCCCTCTTCAGTCTTTTACTTTCTTTAATTTTTGATAAGGTTAACTATGTTTAAGACATCTTATTTTTTAATTTGAATATGCTAGAGTTAATCAAATGGAAATTTGTCAGTGAATTCCTGAATGCCACAGCACCCCAGCTTCTGTCACATGTTTCCAGGCTCTTCTCTGAGCTAATATTTGCATTTGAAATGTATTTTCTGTGACACACTGGTCTCGCCTTTGGTTGATCTAAATGTTAATTTGTGGCATTTTCATCAGGTAGCCTCATCTCCTGAGGAAAAAGAAACATACAAAATGACATGCCTGACTTTATCTTACCATTGGTAGAAAAATTTCAGTGCATTAAGTGAAGGCAACCATTTTTTTTAATCCTAGAAATTAAAGAAAACATATATCTGGCTTTGTATGCTTCTATGAAATGGATATCTCAATATTTGATGCTTATATTTTTGAAATTCTGTGGACAATGACAAAATTCAATACTATTTAGGACAAAAATAAATGTTGAAGTGTTTTAATTTATTTCAGAGCAGAAAAATCCAAATTTTTAATCAGATTAATTCGTAAGAGATGGTCCAGATTTCCCTTTTTTTAATATAATAATATCCGTCTTCTAAGTATGAGCTGAAAAGGCTAGCCCTAATTTATTCTAACAAACTATTTCTATGGGACAAAATTATTCCTTGTCTCATTAGCTTTCACTATTCAGTGAACTTGAACATATTTCAAGATTAATTTGAAGGATGCAATTTGTTTGGAGTAACTTGCAGCCTGGAAATTAGTTCTGTTTCTCCATGTTCCTTCTTCTCAAACTGGAACTTCATTAGAAATGGTGATTTGGTCTAACAAACCATTTCGATTACTCATAGTTCAATTTAAGAGTTTTACAGTCCAGAGGGAAGTTCAGCCACATGTATCATCAGATTATGAACTCTGAAGTGTTTTTTTTCCACAGCATTTCTTAGTTTCTCAGTAGAAAATGGAAGGAGCATAAAGGGCATATTTTTGTATTTTTTGCCCGTGATTCATACTTAGATGAAAGTTAATATTGGCCCAGATTTTACAGCAGGAGCAAAGCTAGTGCTCGAGCATAGTATCAAAAATACATGCATGGCAGAACCATCATGGACTGTTTGATGCTGGAAGGGACATCTAGAGGCCCTCTAGTTCAAATCTGCTGTTCAAGCAGGGTCACCTATACACACAACCTGCTTCAGTATTGCCTCTGGTCCTGTGCTGGACATCACTGAACAGAACCTGGCTCTGTCTTCTTTGCACCCTCCCTTCAGCTGTTTACAACCTTGCATGCAGCGAGGCGGCCTTTTTGGGTGGTTCATCCGGTTAGCTGAGGGCGGCCAGCTGCAGCAGTGGGGAGTCAATCCCGGTGGCAGGGCCCCAGGGTTGCTCCTACAAACGCCCCTTGGCGGCAGTCGCCTCGGGCTGCGTCCGTGCGGACGAGATTGCTGCTAGGAAAGACAAGGAAAGAACCGGACACTCTCCGGGGTCAGTCAGGTTTAATGATGGAGTTCAGCCAAGGAGTAATCCCCACACAAACCCAAGGAGGACAACCAGGGAGGGACCACGAACAACGGGAGGAACAGAGTTATAAAGGGGGGAGGAATCCAGGGGAGGGGTTTACAGAGAACCAATCCAGGGAAGATAGGGCGTGAACTTAAGGTAACAGACATGAAGGGAAAACTAATAGATACATTATGAGGGAGGGGCCCCGGTGCCACAGCCAATCATAACTCCCAGAGTAGAGAACATTCTGGAAAGATGGGTGGAACAGGGGAGTGATCGACTGGGCCCAGGGAGGGAGGAGAATGCTCCTATATAGGGGAACAGGGGGAGGAGAACTTACGTAACCAGAAGATAGACATAAGACGGGAGTAACCAAGGTAAGAGGATAAAGGACATAACAGTGGCGGGAAAGACAGGGGAGGACAGAACCATTATAAGACATGGGGGAGCAATTAAATAAACTAACCGAACACACTACAACATTTGCAAACAGCACTTCAGGTGTGGTTCACCACTCCTGAGTGCAGGGGACGGATCACTTACCTTGACCTGCTGGCAACACACTTGTTAATGCATCCCAGAATACCATTAGCCTGTTTTTATCACAAGCATACATCTTGCAGGCTCATGCTCCTGCTGAGCACCAAGGACTTTTCTGGAAAGCTGCTTTTCAGACAATCTCCTGCATGTACCAGTGCCTGAGATCATTCTTCCCCAGCTTTTTACTCCCCCTAGTTGAGCTGCACAAGGTTCCAGTCAGCCATTTCTTTAGCCTATTGATGACATTCTGGAGGGCATCACAGCTCTCTGGTGTGTCAGGGGCTCCCACCAGTTTTGTGGCATCAGCAAATTTTCAGAGGGTGCCTTCTGACCCATCATCCAGGTCATTAATGAAGTAGCTGAACAGGACTGGAGTCAGTATTGACCCCTGGAACACACCACTGGCCTTAATCAAGACTTCATGCCACTGATTACCACGGGCTCAGAACATCTGTTTAGCCATTTATTCAGCCCACTTCACTGGGGTGCTCCTCCACCCATGCTTCACCAGCTTTCCTGTGACAATCTGATGTGTGACATTGTCAAAAGCCTTCCTGAGGTAAAGGTAGAAAATATCCAATGCTGTCACCTCATCTGCCAAGCCAGTCCTAGTACACAATAGCCCAGGGAATACTGAATTTTATAGCCCCTAATAACGATGATGAGAGAATAGTAGGTTTCTCATGTTTTTACTTAATGAATGAATATTTCAGCAATAAGTTCACAACAGTGGCAGCAGTAGGGTAGAATAAAGATACCATAAATGCAGAACCAGTACCATGATAAGTAGGGAGCTTCTAAAAATTCCCAGTTAGGCCCTTCAGAAGAAAGATCACTTCAGAATAGCTCCAAAGTAATGATAACTGAAAGACCATAAATAGTTAAAGGCAAAGCAGACCATGTGGGTTTTTTCTGTAAGCCAAAAATAAATAAATGCATTAGTTAATACTTTTACTGTCTGTAGAATTTGTAGAAACTCATCATCATCATCATCAGTCCTACATAATATCTGATTCTGTCATAACTTTTTTTTCAATTAATTAGATTTTTCAATAAATAAAAAATTTAAATAAATAGATGCATTGCTAATCTCCCTGAAACCTTATTCAATTCTCAAATGCTCTTATGTGGAGTAATAAATTCTAGCCCAAGACCTTTACAAATAAGTCACCACTGTGTGTAATATACACACACACACACACACATATATATATATATATATATGTACATATATCTCACAGCTAAGTGTAAAGCAGTGGTTTCTGAAGGCTGCTGCAGAAGCTGAAATGCATTCATAATTGCATCTCTGAAACCAAGCCTATATGTCATATTTGTTAGTGTACATTCACCAGTGGAATTGATAAATATATTGAATTGTTACATATGATTTTATGAAACATATTAAATGAGTTAATAGTGCAGTTCATGTTACTGTAGAAGTCAAAGACAATAAATCAATAGCTTTTATGCAAATGCAGCATCTGAAATAATACCAGTACTTAAAAGTAAACCTGTGCTTTAAACCTGGAATATTAATGTTAACATTCAGAATACAATGTAAATCTCTTTTTATTTGAAATGCATTCTCTAGTTCTTAAAATTTCATGTTATTAAACTTCCTCTAAAGCAGAGAGTTCATAAAATTCAGGAGTCTCCAGGGCAATTAATTCTCTGGTGGGTTACTAGTTTCACCATAGAAGCCTACTCTCAAAATACAGCAAGTAAAAAAAATAGATGAAATGTCAGTATCAATATGTCTCGTGCTGAAATACCAATAAATTCTCATGTTGCAGTGTGAGGAAATATGCAATTTCCTCATTTAAGCCCACATCTGCTTACATTCCTGATGAGACATTGGATTATGTGTTCTTTTGTGACCTGCTTTACTGAGTGATTTATGCAGATAATTTAGAATTAAAAAGTAATGTAAAACCTCTGGCACCTATTTTTCCTTGTTTATAGAAAAGTAAGTTTGTGACTGCTTTCATCTAGTTGGAGGGAGAGTGTTCACGTGGAAGGTACTGTGAAGCTTCTTCTTCATTTATAAAACAGATAACA
Organism: Ammodramus savannarum pratensis; assembly: GCA_020466415.1. NCBI lineage: Eukaryota > Metazoa > Chordata > Aves > Passeriformes > Passerellidae > Ammodramus > Ammodramus savannarum. Next base: position 45,435,632 of record JAHXMQ010000807.1, read on the forward strand.
TTTCACAAGACTAAAACTGTCCAAATATTGATAAAATCTTCCCAAAGGAGAGAAACCTAAAAGAGTATCTGAAACCCTCTTAGAGAATTTATGAGGAGAACTGAGGAAGAATTTAAAATGAGATTTAAACTAGTCATATGCCTGAGGAGTGGCTTGTAGACAGATTGCAGAGCCACAGAGCTGGACTTAAACTATTTTTACTTACCCAGAAAAGCTGCAAAGCATCTGAAAGACCCTGAAATGAGATTCTGTGTACACATCAGATTGAAGAACCATCAGCAATTTCACTGTCATAGATAAGGGAGAGACAAAAAGAAAATAAATTAAATTAGTGGAAAGTTTTGGCCACTGAAGAATGTCTTGCTGAGGGAGCTGAGTAAAGAATGCAGGAAAAAATTGTCAGGAGGGAGAAAGAACTGTGGAAATTATCTGTCTGAATAAAACGTGAAGGAAGCCAGAGAATTTAGGACAAGAGATATAAAAAAACTTTTATTTTTCAACTCAGATGCAGAAAATAAGACAAAGTCAATGGAAAAGTTTGCTTTTAATGGAAAGCAAAAATCATCAGATTTTCTTTAATCTCAATATCATATCTCTACTGAATAAATTGAGACATTAATGGGAACAAATATTTCTAGCAAGAGCTTTGAGGGGTGCAATAAACAATATTATGCCTATAAAAGAAAAATCTTACTTAAACAGATTTGATATGTCGCTTGGATCCATAAAGCATCTTCTGTAACTCTAGTTCTTCTAATAGAAATGAGCAGGTGTCTGGGGAAATAAATCTCTCTTGAACTGATAAAAGATTTGGAAAAAATCACAGAGTCACAGAATTGTTAATCTTGGAAGGGACCTCTGGGGATCATCCAGTGCAAGCCCCCAGGCAAGGCAGGGTCACCTGGAGCACATTACACAGGAACATGTCCAGGTGGGTTTTGAATGTCTCAGAGGGAAGGCTCCACAGTCTCCCTGGTCAGTCCCAACCAGCCCAGCTCTGCCATAGTGAGTGTGAAGAAGTTCCTCATGCTGAGGTGTAACTTCTTGTGTTTTAGTTTATGGCCCTTTGCTACTTATCCTGTCACTGGACACCACTGAAAAGACTCCGGCACCATCTTCTTGGCACCCACCTCTGTGATATTTATATGCATAAATGCAAACCCCTCTCAGACTTGTCATTTTCAGACCAAACAGGCCTTGTCTCCACATTCTCTCCTTATAAGAGAGATACTCCACACCCTTCATCACCTTTGTGACCTCTCCAGTAGCT